>CM060181.1:53002217-53339619 GCA_030549775.1 Tamarix chinensis
AACTGAGTTTTTTTTTATCACATGATGCATTCCTAAAGCGTTGAATATTTCTACCTGAAATCTTACTGTAACACCCCCCGAATTTTACACAATTGTTTTTTCAAATAAGACTTATAAACACATTTTTTTTAAAATACGACTTATAAATTAAAACCGTAAAATCCAGGGATGTTACTACCACACTTAGTACCATACCGGTTCTCTCCGACCATTCCAATACCAAGTGCTAAGGCTAAAAAGATTATTTCCACACTTAAATTGACAGTTCATAAAATGCATTAAAAAGATTAATATAGAAATCAGAGTACGCATACAAGTTATAATAAATAACAAGATAGAAATCAGAGTGCAAATTCAAAATTCCTCATAGGGAATAATTTTCCAATCAATAAAGGGTATATTTGAAATACTCAATACAAGATAATAACTCGTAAAAGGGTAAATACGATACACAAGTAGCACTAAGGGAATAAGTTGCATAAAGATTAAATACGGCCACGACACTCTCGGACTCTGAGCCAACCACAAGCTCAACTCTCAACCCCACCGGATGTCTTGCCCACTTGCACAAAGTCAGAAAGGGCCTTCTGCTCATGGGAATGAGCAACACCCATGAAAAGGGTGATCAATACGCTACATACTGAAAAAGGTAACCGAGCACTAAGGCTAACACATAAACACATCAAATCATGCAAGATAATAATCAACCTACAATTTCAAATCACACATATGATACATAAAAGCATATAGAGAAATCCATAGCCTATCATCAACGAGCACACACATAAGGCCCAAAAAGGTCCAGATTAATTATTTAATCTTTCTTTTATCGGAAGTCGATACACACCATGCCTTTTATCAAATCCATGCGGGTACAGGAACACCCCACTATTATAACCGGTGGGCCGGTCACACATAGAGCATCATGCCCTAACCACTATTATTACTGGTGGATCGGTCGCATATAGGGTAAAACCCTAACCACTATTCCTGACTGGTGGATCGGTGTGGTTCCTGCTCGCATGGTGTTCTACTGTAAGTAATTAATGTCTTTTAAGAGGTTTTACTAGTTTCACCTATAATGAGGGAAAAGCTAAAATTAGATTCCCTCTTATCAAAAAATACTATTAATCATTAAGTTATTATAAGACTAGGTTTTTAAATAAATAATAATAATATATTAATAAAATAATATTAACTAATTACTAACTTTGCTAAAGATATAGAAATAATATATAAAAGTTGATAATATAAGGTTGAAAACTTTACCCTAATAATAATAATAATGATACTAAAATAATAATAGCAAAGATACTAAAAATAATATCAATGATAATATAAATAAGAATAATAATAATAGTAACAATAATAATAACAAGGTCATTATTCAAAACAAAGTGAAATAAGGGCTTCGGCCCCTTTACTAAAATAATTCTAATAATAATAATATTAGTAAAATAAATAACCAAATTTAGTAATAATAATAGTGATGAAATAATACTAATAATAATAATGATAAAAACCATAATAATATTGTAATAATAATAATCATCATAATGGTAATAATAGTATGGATAATATTTGAAGATAAAAAGAAGTAGGGTTTCCTCCCTATATTGAGTAATAATAACTTAATAAATAATAATAATAACATTAATAAGAATAAATACTACTAATAATAAAAACACTAATAACCCTAATAATAATAAGACATGATATTTATAATACTACTACTAAAATTTAAAATAAGCACAATAGGGTTTCAGCCCTATGTAAAATAATAGTACTAACACTTGAAAATAATATTAATGATAGTAGTATTAGTATTAGTAGTAGTAGTAGTAATAATAATAATAATAATAACAATAAAAATAATAACATTATTAACAACACTAATGGTAAAATAGTTGTATTAATGATAATGGAATAAGAATAATAGAAATTCAAAATAGGAAATAATAATAATAATAATTATACTTATAACATATTAATAGTAATAATAGAAATAATAAGGGTAATAGTGCTAAAATCAAATTAAAAATTACAATAGGGCTTCAGCCCTCAACAAAATAATAATAAAAACATTAATACTAATAACAATAATAATATATATTAAAAATGGAAATACTAATAGTAATAATAGGATTTATATTATAATAATTGAAATAAAATAATATAAGGCTTGTAAAAACGGGAAAAAGAGTTGAGAGGGTCTAGAGTTCAATCTTAGGCTGGCGGGGATAGGCGGCACAGATGGTGGTGCACGGCGGTGGCGGCGGCTAGAAAAAGAGAAGAAAAGGGGAAAATTTGAAGGCTAGGAACAAAATAAGAAGAAGGAGGGTGGAAGTAAGGGTAATTATGATTGCCCAGAAGGAGAGGAACAAAATGATAGTGGAGGCACAACCAAAGGTGGCGGCGCACGACGGTGGCGGCGGTGGCCGAATAGGGAAGAAGAAGAGAAAGAGAGGGAGAAAGAGGAAAAGAAAGGTAGGGGAGATAGAGGAGGGTCTACAACACAATTTTGGAGGCGAAAGGATTGGCGGCAGTAGCGGAAAAGGTGGCTAAGGGTGGTTCGAAGGGTGGCGGTGGCAGGAAATGGTTTGGTTAAGAAGGGAAATTCGTACGGTCGGGGTAGCTTGTGAAGGAAGAATCAAAGGGTACTAGTGGTCTAGTTAGTTAGAGGGTGGTGCAAGGAGGGCATAGGTGGCCAGAACTGGCAGTGTTGTTGGTTGGAGGCAGTGAAAGTGGCGTCTAAAGGGGCGGTGGAGCGAAGGAAGGTATTTTCTGAACATCAACCAAAAAACTCGACTCAACGCTACTATGGGGTGTATTTATAAGCTTGAAAGGAAGTTAGGGTCGAAGGGAAAGTGAGGGAGTGGTAGGTAGGAGTGAGCACTGGCCGACGATGGCAGCCGGTGCACTCCCCAATTGTTATCTACAAATGGTTGGGGGAGAGGGAGATCGTGCGAGGAATGTGGGAGTGGATTGGTTCAAAATGGCCGACGAGTCAGGGGGAGAATAGAGGAAGGAAAAAGGCGGTAACCGGCGGCAAAATTTTTGGAGGTGGAGGAGTTATAAGTGCAGCGACAGTGTCAACGGGAGGAAGAGGAAGAAGAAGATGGGGCTGGACCGGCGGTCTAGGGAAGAAAGAAAAGAAAGAAAAAGAAGGAGACTAGGCGGTCGGGCGCAAGGAGGGTATGTTTTATATACAACGCTGCGTTACAACGGGAAAAGCTAGAAAACACAGCGCAGCGAGGGAGAAGGAAGGAGTCGCGCGGGCTGGGCCAGCCAAAGGAAAGAGGGAGGGGACTGGGCTGCTGGGATAGGCCTAGTTCAGGGAGGAAATGAAAAAGAAAAAGAAAAGAAGAAGAAAGAAAAAGGAAGAAAGAAAAGGAAAAAGGAAAAAGGGGAAAAGAAAAATAGGAGGGTTGGGTTAATTAAATAAATTAAAATATTTGTGATAGTTAAAAATAATAATATTTAACTCCCTTTTTAGGCTAAATTAGATTTTTTAAAAGCTTTTCTATAAATTCCATTTTAATTAGCAAATCACTCTAATTTTCTTTAATTAAATTATTCATAAAATTAATATTAATTTCAAACTATTTTCTCCATCTTATTTTAAATAAAATAATTTATGTAATTAATTTTTAAAATAAAATCCTTAATTAGTTAAAATACTCAAATTTCCTCTAATTAAAGTACTTATAAATTTATTATTAATTTACCCTAATTAATTTCCTTTTATTTTAATAGAATTAAATAATAAAATCTTATTTAATAATAAATAATAAAATTAGAATTTTTGGGGTATGTCACTTACCCCTAAGATTCCTAATGCTTGTAAATTTGGGAATTTTTAGTCATTTTCTTATTGTAATTTATTATATAAGATTATTTCTAAGGTCAGTATTAATAAGCTCTAATATATCATGCCTTTATTGGTAGGAGAAAGTCGAGCCACTTTTTTGAAAGGTCTTACTATTGGTGATAACATTTTGTTGGCTTCTGAGTTGGTCAGAAGTTATGGTACAAAGAATTTATCTCCTCAATGCATGCTTAAGTTCAATATGAGGAAAGATTATGATATCATAAGTTATCCTTTTATACAATATAATTTAATCCATCTAAATTTCCTTATTCACTTTATTAAATTAGTTATGAGTTACATAACTACTAAATAATATTATCTTACATTTAATAGGGGTGCTCTAAAGGCCTTTCGAAGCCAAAAAGGGTCTTGGATATGATGATCCTTTGTCTCTATATCTCTTTGGACGAGTGATGAGGTATCTGTATAGATATCAATAAGATATATATAGGAACTAAGTTTTAAGCCTCACCCAAAGTATAAGAAAGTTAAGCTAAGCGGTCTGATGTTTAAAGACAATTTACTTTTCTTTGGTGTAGGGGATAATGCATCATTGACGTGATGTGCAATGTAATCTAGAATTTCTCTAATGTTTTTTATTTAACTTCGAATGCCTCAAGGAGAACGATAAAATATAGTGTTTTAGTGCCAAGTTGTGTCTGGGAGGAGATTAATAGGAAATATCACTTTCCTTTGGGTTATTCACCAATTAGCTATCTTGGGATCCCACTCTCACATAAAAGGCTCATATCAAATGATTATTTACCATTTATAGAGAAGTTTAGAAGAAATATTTGATCGTGGCATTTACATTTTCTTATTCATGTGGGTTGGATGCAGCCTATCCATTCAGATTTATATGGTATTCATGTGTTATGGAGCTTAATGATGTTATTAGTGTAAGGTATCATACATGCCATTATATCACCATATAGATTATATTTATGGGAAATTGAAGAGAAACCTCTTAAGCCTCTTGTGGCTTGGGATATAATATGTTTGCCGAAAGAGGAAGGAGAACTAAGTGTGATCCAATTGTAATCATGCAATCTCACTGCATAGGGTAGATTACTTGGTGGTTAGCTATCAAAAAATATATTATTTGGGTTCATTATTATTACCTAAAGGGGAAAAGTATATGGGAAGTAATAGCCTGGTCCTTAGCCTCCTGACTATTATAGATTTTGTTGCATAATCACACTTATTTCTAGATTATCCTTAACGTTCTGCATATAGAATGTGCTTGAGGCTTGAAATTTGAATGGTATTATGTTGTGTGGAACTAGTTATCAATTCCATAACATAAATTGACATTATAGCTCATCATGCATGAATGTTAGGTAACCAAATATAGATTATGAAAATTTGGGTATGATCTAAACCCTTAATGTGTTCTCTATAACTAAGAGGATGAACACCATCACCACCCATTCTTTTTATGTAATTTTATGAGACGTATATTGACTAAGATGATGAAAAGGCTTAGTGTAAGAAAAATTCCTACAATATAGCAACATAACATACTTTGGTTATGAAAAGGGTGAGAGGTCCCAAGGTATCAAAATATAAATTGAGGTCTACTTATGCTGCATGTGTGTACCACATCCGATAAGAGAGGAATACTCAATTTTTTTTTAAGAACAAGAAGTGGAATTATAAGTCAATTATAAGGGAGATAGTGAGGTGTTTAACTTCTAATATTGAAACTTTGACAACTTGTGCATTATATACTAAGCTAGTGCCCTATGTTAATATGCTAGTTTAGTTTACTTTTCTACATGCGAATTTTGAGTTTGTACTTATTTTTCCCATTTTTGAAGTAATAAAAATATTACTTTACATACCAAAAAAGTGAATTTAGTGAATAACCATTATCAAAAGATGGTTTTAACAATTAATTTTCTTAGGAAATGTTGTCAAAATATTTATTAATAGAAATGTTGATAATGGTTTGAAACCATTATTGTACCTTTGACAATAGGTGACTTGATGATGCTTCAAAACCATTATCAAAGCCTTATTATAACCATTATTAAATTAATTTAATATAGTATCATAAAGTGAAATTCGTTTATATATGAAGAGAGTATAAAAATGTCATTATCTTTCCCAGATATTCAAATATTATAGTTTCTTTAGATACTATCATTAAATTAGTTATCTATAAATAGTATTTTTTTCAACTACTACTACTTCTTCTTCTTCTTCTTCTTCTTCTTCTTCTTCTTCTTCTTATTATTATTATTATTATTATTATTATTATTATTATTATTATTGTGGTGTTTTTTTATCTAGATCCTCTATTAATGATCTAATGGTTTAAATCAAATGTTATCATTTTTCATCAAGAATGTTGTTTTTCTTTAATATAAATCTTATATATAAAAGGATAAAGAACAATAACACATAACATAACATCAACAACATATATTCACAATATACTCATTTAAATACCCTAAAAAACTAGTGTAATAAATTATGGCAAAATAAGAATTTATTAGGGAAATTAAATTAATAAATTATTGTATTAAAATAAAGGGAATAAATTAAGGCAAATAAAGAGTATAATAATCAATAATTTAATTAGGAAAAATTAGGGTGTTGTGCTAATTAAAATGGAATTTAGAAAAAAATTATTCAAAATAACCAAATTTATCTAAAAAGGAATTTAATTATTATTTTTCTAAATATTATTATTTTAAATAATTAAAAATACAAAAATATCCTAAACACCCAACCAACTTATTATTTTTCCTATTCCCTTTTCCCCTTTCCTTTTTTCCTTTTTCCCTTCTTTTCCTTTTTCTATCTTTTCTCTCCTTCTCTCCTTTCTTGTTTTTTCCCTTCTTCCTGAGTTAGGCCAACCCCTCCGGCCCAAAACCCTCCCCTTCCTTCTTCTCCTTCAGTGCGAACTAGGCCCACACGCCCATCCTTCTTCCTTCCCCCATCGCCTAGCCCCGATTCGTCTTCTTTTTTTCTTTCTCTCCTTCCTAGACTACTCGTTCCACCCTTTCCTTTCCCCTTCCCCTTCCCTCTCCCCAACCCGACTTGCAATCCCCAACCTACAACCCCAATTTCGCTAGCAGCCACCAACCGCATGTTGACCATCCTTTCCCTCTCTGCCCCATCATTTTCTTTCCCATTTTCGACCCAACTAACCTTCTCCCTCCTCAGGTATGCCTATCCCTTTCCTTTTCTCTCCCCCTGCCATGGAACACTTGTGCCGCCTGCCACCGCTGACTAGTGGTCCTACCTCACCTGCCCCCTCTTGTCCTCTTCCCCCTTTGTCATTTTCCCCTCCATTTGGCCTATAAATACCCCATAGGTAGCCATAATCGGGCTCCATTACACCTATTAAGGGTGTGTGTGAGCACATCATGAACATGTAGGACTTGGCAACACAACTAAAGTCTCTATAGGTTGACATGTTAGATGACTTATTGGTTCAATTCATCTTGAATTTTCTCCCAATTAACACACACCATTCAAGGTCAACTACCACACACAAAGGGAGAAATAGGCAATAAATGAATTAATGACCATGTGTATGCAAAATGATGAAAGACTTATGATGGATCATGAATAAACTATAATGATGAAAACCAAGTGTAAGGGAAGGAAGAAGAAAGCTAACCAAAATGATAAAAGGTAAGGTACCACCCCAAGTTGAGCTAAAAAAAAATATTCCAAGCTTTTCTTCTATAAGAAGTGACACATGAAAAAATATTATGATAAGTACAAATCTTGATTTAGGAAGAAAGGTAATGTAACATCTTTGGTATGTTTTTAATTTCATATAATAGTTACGAATAATAATACTTGGTGGATTGATTTTGGTTCTATAATCCATGTTTATAATTTCTTGCATATTATGGCAAGGATAAGAGAACTAGTGGGTAATGAACAAACTATCTTTACTAGTGGTAAGATAAGTTCAACTATTTAAGGAATATGCTCATTGAGGTCAGTTACATCTAATAGACATATATTGATGCTAGAAAATACCCTTTATGTTCCAAGATTCAATAGAAATGTAATTCTATTTCAATACTTGTAGCATTTGGATACTCATTTATTTTTAAAGATAATACAGTTAGTTTATTTTATAAAGAAAATTATTTTATATATGTTACATTATATAAAGTTCATTATTCTATTGATTTGATACATGATTATTTGAATGTTGCAATGAATATGAACATTGGTTCAAAAACATGTGTAATGAATGAGGAATCGTCAATATTTTGGATAAAAGGTGGGGTTACATCTCCATTGAGAGAATAAAGAGATTGGTGAATGGTTAAGTACTTAGTATTTTTGATTTTACCCACTTTACCAGTTATATAAATTGTATAAAGAGAAAAAAAAACAAGTCTAAGAAAGGTGTCAATACAAGTTCTAAATCACTTGAGATTATACATACCAACATATGTAATTTTGATATGGAATTGCACTGTAAAAAATGATTCATCTCATTCATTTATGAATATTTCTCACATACGTATATTTAATTGCTTGATAATAAGCATGAAGCATAGATTCTTTTAATGTGATCTAAAATAAGGTAGAGAAATAATGTGAAAAGCAATTTAAAATTGTGGGGTCTAATAGAGGTAGAGAGTAATATGGGTAGTGCATCGATTATGGACAAACAACTAGTTCATTTGTAAAGTTTATTCAGGAAAATGAGATAGTTACCTAACATAATATTCTTGGTTCATCATATTAGAATAACATATCTTAATGAAGAAATCAAACTTTTTTATATATGGAGTGGAGCTTTATTAGCAACTCTAATCTTTCAAGATATTTTTTGAATAAATCATTTAATATGATAATATATATTTTAAACTGAGTTCCAGCCAAAGTAGTGTCTAAGACACCATTTGATATTTTAAAGGGTTAGAATCTAAGTTTAAAACATATGTAAGTTTGGGAATTTTAATTTTAAGTAAGTTTCTATAATCCATAAAAAGGAAATATTGACCCTGGGACCATTAGTGGGTATGTTGTTGGATATGCTAAACTATCTAAGTGTTATAGGTTAGCACTAGATTTATGGAGTCAAGAAACGCCAAATTTCTTAAATATGACTTAATTAATGGGAGTAATAAGATCAAGTATCCAATTTGTGAACATGCTCATCTAGTAAAATAAGTTCCACCTCATGTGATAGAGTGACTTTTGTTCACTGTACACTTTTAGTTCCGGTCATGGTTGAATGACATGACAATGTGGCTCCAGAAGATGATAACATAAATCTGGTAGATCAAGTTGTTTAAGAACTTTCTATAGTTTTTGAATGACTAACTATTGAGTAAGCTCCTATTAAGGATGTTGGGCTGGCTTTATGAATATCTATTAGAGAAAGAAGGTCCAGTATATTTAGTGACTATTATGTGTACTTGCAAGATTCTAGCTATGATATTTTTTCTATTAATGATCCCAAATCCTTTTCACTTGGTATAAGTAGTTTAATATTTGAATTATGCTATGACTTCATGAAGGAATATATGAATTCCATGAAGGTCAATAAATTTTGGGACCTTGTACCATTACCGAATGGGGATAAGTATATTGGCCAAAAGAGACTCATTAGGGAAAATTGGTGGGTACAAGTATATATTAGTTGCTAAGGAATTTACTCAAAGAAAGGGAAAGGTATACAAGGATATATTATCTATTGTGTTCACCAAGGATTCCCTACCCATATTTATGGCATTATTAGCTCATTTTGAATTTGAAATAAAATAGATGGATGTGAAAGCATCATTTTTAAGTGGTGAAATTGAGGATGAGGCATACATGAAGCAACCTTAAGGGTTATCCTTTTATAAATGTCACAAACTTGTATTCAAGCTTAATAAAGCCATTTATGAACTAAAATAAGCCTCCCAACAATGGTATTTAAAATTTCATGGTGTTATTTCTTCATTTAGATTTGAAGAGAAAGTCATGGATTAGTGTTTATACATTAAGGTTAGTGGGATTGAAGGTTTATTTATATGTTTTATATGTAGATGATATTCTTATTCCATGTAATGATAAATGGATGACATATAAGGTAAAGCAATTTCCTTCTAAAAAATTTGATGTGAATGATATGGGTGATACGTCTAATGTCATTAACATTAAGATTCATTGAGACATAGAATAAGGGATATTAGGTCTATCTTAGAAATCATACATCAATAAGGTGTTAGAAGGATATAGGGTGATAGATTGTACAACAAGTGTGAAGAATGACTTAGTGATAGATCAAGTGAAGAACATCCCATATGCTTCTACAAATAGAAGCCTTATATATGCTCAAATTTTCACAATATCTAGAAGTGTATATGTCATTCAGGTATTGGGATGTCACAGAGTAATCTAGGAGTTAACCATTGAAAAAATTAAAAAATGGTTATGAGATATTTTAAGGGAATTAAGGACTACATGTTCATGTATTGTTATATTGAGAATTTTTACGCAATTGGCTATTCAAATGCAAACTTTGTTGGTTATATAGATTCATACAAATCTACTTTTAAATTCATATTCCTATTTTTTCGATAGAGCACTATCCTAGAAAAGTAATAATTAGGGTTTTATAACCACTTCTACCATAGAAGTAGAACTCATATCGTCATTTGAAGCCACAAAGCATAATGTGTGGTTAAGGAATTTCATATTGGGTATTAGAATAGTTGAGTTTATTTCTAGACCTTTGATGCTTAACTATGATAATTCAACTATAATCTTTATCTTAAGGAATAAAAAAAAAGTTTCAGTAATTTCAAGGACATATAAATTGAGTAATTGAAGATAAATGACCATTTTTTGAAAGAAGAAATGGACTTAGAACATAGACATTGATTGTACGTTAGTTAATCCTTTAATTAAGGGCATGTTAACAAGAAGTTTAGGGACCGCGTATGTAATATGGATGTTATACCCTCTATATGATAGTATGATTATAATAAAATATACTTTTTGTAATAAAGTTATAATATATTTGTTTCTCATTTAGTTTGTATACATATGGTTTGATGTGAATGTGGATCAAAAGATCTTCAAGTAAATGAATGGGTCTTCTTTATTTGTCAAATAATGATTCTTGAATGGATGTATGAAGTACTCATACATCTGAATGAGACTCCTAATACTAACAAGGAAGAAAATTTTATGCTTCATAAAGATAGTAATCAAAGGATTTTTATTGAGAACTCACAAAGAATCATTCACTAAAGATAATCAAGAGAAACCACACATAGTAATTATCCCATGATCAAGAAATTTCACAAAGAGAAATGAAAAAACTCACAAAGAGATTTTTATACTCAACTCAACTTCACTTAACATCCCATCTATCTTTAAGTGTTAACATCGTGCCATATATATAGGCATAAATCACGAAAATATCTACCCAATCAACCACATGACACATTGTGGTTAGGGTTGAGTTATAAAAGTGAAAAATAAAACCATAACTACCAATAAAATCCTAGCTTATTACAATTGACTCCTTAGTTGTCATGATCTACTTTTGATGGTTGTATTCAACTTATTCTAGCTGCCAATTTATCACCTTTGATAATCAACCAATCAACCAACTCAATAATACCTCATTTGGTTGTGCAACAATATCCCACTTACAAGATTCTTTAATTTAGAACCATATCTTTAATAAAGTGTCTTTAACTTGAAAAATACTTCCAATAACCTCAATAAACATCCTAAACATGTCCAAGAAACATGATTAGATGTATACACATATTTTCTCCTGTATCGTGGTTTATTAAGAAATAACATAATAAGTGAGGGACTTAGAATAAATATTGGATTTATTCGTAGAATAAAAGTTTTGGGTGAAACTAGTTCATTGTTGTAAATGGAAGTTAATTTTCAAAATTTTTAGAAATTGTTTCCATGATTAGTGTATTGGTTTCATCTTAGAAGTTAGACTAACATTAGGAGACCATGATAAGGGTCTAATTTATATGGATTAAGTAGGAGAATGTTAATATATTTTACACTATATACATATATATTTGTATGTATTTTAACTATAATTTTTTTTTTATGTTTTATAAATATTAATCCATATTGTATTCCATATGAAATCAGACATAAAGTATAGCCATAAAGATTATTTAATATGGTCTCAAGTTAATATATTAGCCTAGTTAACTCTTTTTCTATTTTTTAAGGTATAAATAGTTTTAGGGCATATATGTGTATTATATTAAAGTGTCATGTTACTATTACATGTATTGACAAAAAAAAATAAAATACAATAGTTATTTTCAAATTATATATGAATAAGGAGGAAAAAGGGCCATAACTTATGATTCAATTTTAAGAATCATGAACACTACGGTTTTATTTTATGTTAGAATTTTCTTTCATGTTCATCTCTCTATACACATGTATACACACAAAAATAGAAAATTATGTTTTATTATTCCATTGAATTTTTTGAATTCAAAGAGAAGGTCATTAAGAGTCTTTTACTCTTGTTCCTATCTAAGAAGCATGCACCATTAGGTTTAAGAAAAGGGAGTAAAACCATCAAATTTAAGAATTTGATTGTTTTTTCTTACTTTCTAGTGCATATAAATATTATAAATAGATGAAGGTAGGCAAATTATATATGATATAATTATTATTAACTATCATGTTTTGCATTAAGGTCTTATTTCATTTTTCTAGGGTTTCTCCATGAAATATGATATATTTTGTGTATGAATTTCATGTCTAAATTGTTAATCATGAAATCAATTGTGTTATGTTTATATTTGATGACATATATAGTTTAACATATCAAACCAACATAAACAACATGATCTTAAAATCTTAAATTAATAAGGCCCTATGAGAGGGGATCATTTAACAATAAAGTTAAGTTTTTTTTTACTTGAGTGCATTTTCCATGATAGCTAAGTATGCTATTTGATGTAATTATGTATATAGAAATTTCAACTACAAGTTGTGTTACATTTATAAAATTATAAATATTTTGTTGGGAATTGGTGTCCATGCAACAGATAAAAGAGGGATTAGAACCAAGCTTCCAAACCAAGGCTATAAGGAGGAAAATTATTTTGCATCAAAAATTTGATTATTGTTGATGATGGCATGACCTTCATGACAAATTCTTTCCAATGCATAGTGTACTTTATGAACAACGCAACCATGTTTGAAAGATCATAAAATTTTCCAACAAATGCATACAACTTCAATCCATTTGAAAATCTAGAAGATGTACATAACTCTATTCTCATAGGTATTTCATTATAATTTTTATGCAGTTTCATATGATTTTCTTTCTTGACATTAGTTTCAAATGTGTAAGTAATAAACGCTACCATTTTATTTTTATTGTTTAAATGCAAAAAAATGGAGATATATCATTATGTATCCCTCTTAAAAATTCAAGGGTAGTGATCAAGGAGGAGAGATACCCCAACAACAATAGGATCTTTAGTAGATAGATATGAATATAAGGTACTATTTATCTTCCTCTTTTTTTTTTCTTTTTTTACTAACCTTTTTGGTTTGATGTAAAAATAGTTGATAATCCAAAAATGAGCCTAAATAATATTAATCTCTAGCAATCTTACCCATTTATGGGCTATGACTCATGATTAATCCATATAATAAGAACACCTATTTAATTAAATTATATTAAGGGAATAACAATAATGCAAGTGCCTAGGACAAACCATAAATCAAAATATAAAATTAGAAAAACTGAGTATTAGATTTAAAAGATGGGTTCATACCAAAGTAAGTCCTAACAACATATATATGAATATAAATTTGATTCAGATTTAAGCCATAAGTCATAAATATTAACTAATCTTTTGAAATTTTCTGAATCAAAAAATTATCGACATTAAACTACATCATAATGAAATAACTTTAAAGTATCTAAATAATAATATTAATACATTCATCACCAATATAATTTACTAAGATAAAAATTTGGTTATCTAAAAACTAAAAGATTGAACTGTGTAGTCAATTTTGATAATCCAACACCCAAAGACAATTATTCTAACAAATGTCCGATCATAAGGTAATTCTCAACTAAGTTGGCATAGGCCAATACAAACAAACTTTGCCAAAGCCGTACTAACATGTAAGGAAAGATGATAATTAAAACAATGCCACTCTAAACTAGATAATTATCAAAAAATTTCCAAAATGATAACAACACATCAAGATGTATGATCATGAATGGAACTATTACCAGAAAGATAATTAAATTTTAGGGATAAGTATAATGAAAGTCTGTAAAAATATCAATTAAATAATGAGGAAATTAACAAAGACTACAAGAATGTTAGACAAAAGGAAATTAAAGGAATAGGAGGCCCAAATGTATTATTTTTGTGGAGACATTCTTCTTCTTCTTCTTCTTCTTCTTCTTTTCTTTTTAAACTAAGAACTGTCGACTGTTTTTGAAGTGAAAAGAAAATAAAGCTCTAGAATCTAGATATTACTTATCACTTTCTAATGATCCATAGCTTTTGAAGTAATCAAACATGATTTTTTTTTTAATTTTTAATACAATAGCTATGATATAATATGGGTTGGAGGCTAGATTTTCCAATTATTAATGTTTTAAAAGATAATAAACAGAAGGTGAGGGTCAATTATTTAAATTAATGGATGTGATTTTTTATTAGAGGAGACTACGGTTTATAGCATTTTATTGGGCTAGGTAAATTTTTACTCCAAAAGAGTATTTTGGGCTAGATAATAACATATGTCTTTGTTCGGTTTTATTTAAAAGTATATTATGTTTTGTTTTCAACTTTTATATAAGTTTTACCAATATATATATATATATATATATATATTCTCTCACATAAACAAATATATATATAGCCATAAATTTATTAAATGTTATATAATACAACCATAATTTTGTTGTATCTGATACAGTGATGAATATAAATAGCATTTATACATACAATTACCATAATTGTATCACTGTGAGATGTGTGGCAAGAAGAAGATAGGAAAGGCTATCCTATAATATATTAACTCTCTCGTTTACGAGTGCCAATGGCTCGTCCAAGGGAGCTTGAGAACCGATTATTTCCAGCAAACACTTCCACAAAGAAAAACGTCATCCAGCCTTATCGTCGTCATCACCAATCGACTCTTCATGTTAGAGGAAGGAACCATGCAATCCTTAGTTCGGGGAGTAGGATCCAAGCTACCAACTGTTGAAGGGAGCCTTTGAGAAAGAGTTATTTGTAGCCTACAAAGGAGTGGGTTATGTTTTTTGTAGAGAACTTAGGTAAGGAAATAAATGAGAAAGAGGTGAGTTGTTTGGTGAAGTTGGAAGGTGGAGGATGTGTTTATGAGCAGAAAGGAAAGGAGATCCTTAAGCCTTCATTTCGGCTTTGTGAGGTATAGTGGCGAGGAGGAAGCATTCAAGGTGGTGAGGAAGTTTGATAGTATTTTGCTGCATGGTATGAAAATTCATGTGAAAAGGGCAAGGTTTGGGAGGAACAAATGAGCCATGAAAACGGACCAAAAAAACCAGACCAAAGGAAAGAGGGAAAACAAGAGTATACATCATACTAGATGGAAACCAGCAATGCGGGATGTGTTCTCATATGCTACTGTTACAAAAGGTGAAGGCTTGAAGACTTACCATCGAAAGGAGGAGATGAGGAGCATTAATCTGCAGACATCAGAGCAGGAGCTGGAGTGGATGAAGAGGAGTCTCATCGTGGAATCGATGTAACCTTCTCTCCCTGATTTGGTTTCACGACGGCTTATGGAATCATGGAGTACCTTATGAAAAGTTAGGAGCTTTGGTAGGTATAAGTTTCTTCTTAATTTTGAATCTATTAAGGAAAAAAATAGAGCCATGCAGGACGATCACATGCTGCTTGATTCTTTCCCGGTGGTGCACAAATGGCAAGTTGAAGATAGCTATCGTTTGAGGAGGACATGGGTGGAGATAAGAGGGCTACTGGTGGTGGCATGGAAGGAGGAGTGTATAAATCAAATAGCCGAACCATGGGTTGATGGATGTTTTGGGAGGAGACCAAAGATTTTGGGGACTCTTTGGAAGCCACTAGGGTGTTGATCGACACCAAAGAATTGGAGGAGATAAGGGATAAAATGCTTGTGTGTGTTCAAGGGAAGGAGGTGCTAGTTTTAGCGTAGGAGGTCGGCCAAGACTTCATTCCGTGGTAATAGAACACACCAGAAAGAAAGGTGATCAGGATGTAGCTTTGTCGTCTGGGGAAAGGAGATTGATAGAAGATCGGAAGAGGTAGAAAATTTTGGTGAGGTTTCCAAACATGTTACTATATGAGGATAATTTAGATAAAAAATAAAGTGGGAGTAAGGAGAGGGGTTCTTCACAAGATAGTTTGGCTGCCCGCTGGTTTTGAGGGTGAGATAATTAATATGTCAGTTATATCTAGAAATGAGGATTTAGTTTTAATGAATCCAATCTTTGAGGAGTTTAGGGTGGAGGAGGAAGAGAAGGAAGAAGTAAGAGACACATGGATACTCGGGAAGGAGATAGGTCTCTCTTCAACAGAGGATGGAAGTGTATTGAAAATATTGAAGGGTTGAGAAGAAGTCAAAGAAAGGCAAAAAAGAAGGTGAGGTAAGGGAGGATGTTTGGCTCGGGGAGATGAAGTTTTGTGGTTTTTCAATGACAATCATAAGTTGGAATGTAAGGGAAATTGGTGCTACGGGAAAAATTTCTTGTATCCAGACATTGATTGTAAAAGAGAGGCCATGGATATGCGGGTTATTGGAAACAAAACATCAAGTGGTGACAGATGCATGGAAGGATAGGGTTTGAAGGAATAGGGGGATTGAGTGGAGAGATTCACCAGCTCAAGGTAGGAGTAGGGGTTTGATTATTAGGTGGGATTCACAATGGTTTGGTGTGCATAATTTCAGGAGGGGTAATAGATGAATTCTGATTGAAGGATGTCTAGGACCTCTCTCTTATGAATGTGTGGTGTTACTTGTTTATAGCTTCTCTGATCCAAGAGATAGGAAGCATTTGTGGAAAGAGTTTTGGGACGTGGTACAACATTGTTATAGGCCGCTTTTGGTGATGGGGGATTTTAATGAGGTATAAAGTCAGAGTAAGAGAAAAGGGGGTTGGGTGGATATAGGCAGCGTCAGTTCCTTTAATGATTGGATTGAGAGGATGGGGCTTCTTGATCTGCCACCGTCTAATGTGAACTTTTCATGGATAAGGGTTGGTTCAGCTAGTCTTTTAGATCAATTTTTAATTGATCCAGCTTGGTTATCTGTTTTCCCGAATTTGACTCGTTCAGTATTAGATGGGTCTTTATCAGAGCATACCCCTATTTGTCTCTCTATCAGGGCTTGTGGTAAGGGGACAAAGCCTTTTAGATCATCGAATATGTGGTTCTCACATCCATTCATAGTTTTATGGTAGATAGTTGGGTGAAGCTTGAAGGGGGTTCATGTCAGGTTAGATTAAAATAGATGAAGGGCATGTTGAAAGACTGGAATAGAGAAGTGTTCGGGGATATTGATTCATAAATTAAGTTGCTGGAGCTTGAATTGATGAAGATAGGTAATCCTGACAATCTCGCTAATGGAGACAAAGAGATGATTTCTAGAAGAGTAGCTTTGGAAAATCAACTTTGAAAATGGCATAATAGAAAAGAAGCGTATTGGATGCAGGTTGCTAGGGTTAAAGGGTTCAAGGAATGAGATAGGAACACAAATTTTTTCCACACTGTGGCAACTGTAAGGAAGAAGAGGGCTATGATTAGTAGACTTGTGGAGAAGGGCAAGGTGATTATTGATCCTTTAGAAATTAAACAAGTGATTGTGGATTACTTTGAAGGCCTTTATAGTAGCTCAGACTTACCGGATATTAGTATCTCTAAAGAGGATTTTAGTAAGATTTTGAAGAAGCAGAGTCGGGACTTGGACATCATTTGTGGAAGGGAGGAAGTTAGAAAGGCGGTTTGGGATTGTACACCTTTTAAAGCTCCGGGGTACAATGGGTTTCATCCGGAAAATATGGGGGGTCATTAGGGAAAAGTTCACTGACTCTATTTTAGAGTTATTTTTGTTGAGTAAAATGCCACAAGGATTAAATACTACTTTACTTACTTTGATTCCCAAAGTGGAGAAGCCAGAGAAAGTGAACCAGTTCAGGTATATCAGCTTGATAGGATGTATTTATAAGGTCATCTCGAAGATTTTGGCATACAGGTTGAGTCAAGTTGTGGATAGATTGGTTGGTGATTCACAGTCAACGTTCATCGAAGGAAGAAGCATTCTTGATGGGGTTCTGGTAGCAAATAGGATAGTTCAATGGTCTAAGAAGATGAAAGGAACAAAAGGCGTAATGATCAAGCTGGATTTCCAAAGGGCGTACGATAATATAAGATGGGATTTTGTGGACAGTATCATGAGCATCATGGGATTTGGAAGCATTTGGAGAGGTTGGATAAAGGAATGTATTTCAATGGCCAATATTTCTATTCTTGTTAATGGGGTGCCTTCTACGCCTTTCAAGATGAGAAGGGGTCTCAAGCAGGGTGATCCCATATCCCCATTTTTGTTTGTCATGGCAGTGGAGGCATTTAATCAACTTACTAGAAGAGGTATGAATAAAGGGTTGATCCATGGGTTAGAAGTGGGAAATGATAAATGTGATGTTACTCACCTTCAATTTGCGGATGATACTATGATTCTTTGTGGGGCTTCTCTTGATAATTTTAGAAACTGGAGACGTTTGCTCGATTCCTTCCACCTATTGTCTGGCTTGAGTGTTAACTATGCAAAATCGGAACTGATAGGGCTTAGGGTGGATCCTCAATTTCAGAAGGAGGTAAAAAAAATTATCAATTGCATGATTAGTGCTTTGCCAACCAACTACCTAAGATAAACATTAGGGGATAATGTTAGAAATAGTCAAGTGTGGAAACTTGTGGTAGATAAGGTTAAACAAAGGTTTGTAGGACAGAAATCAAAACTTCTTTCAAGAGTAGGGAGACTTGTTCTAATAAAGAGTATTTTGAACAATTTACATGTGTATTATATGAGATAATTCAAGATTCCAAAAGGAGTGGTAAAGGATATTATTATCATGTAAAGGAACTTTTTCTGGAGTAGTTGTGGGAATAGAAAGAAGTTACTGTTGATTAGCTGGAAGGTGATACAGAGACGTAAGAGTCTAGGGGACTTGGTATTGGGGATTTAATTATGAGGAATAACACTCTCTTATTCAAATGGGGGTGGCGGTTCTTTACGATGGAGGGGGTGTCATGGAAGAAAGTTATTCAATCCATTTATTCTGATGATCAATTTGGTAGATCGCAGATCCCGGAGAAGAAGAGGGGATGGGCCCCATGGGTAGACATTGTGAGAATAGGAAGGACGAATCCTATTCTTAGTTCTGGGTTGAAGATTACCATTAGATAGGGCAGTAGAGTCAAGTTCTAGAATGATAAATGGATGGAGAAAGGACCTTTAAAAATTATTTTCCTGAGGCTTTTTATGGTGTCAGACTAGAAGGAGGAAAAAATAGATGATATGGACTTTTGGGATGGGGAGCAATGGAACTGGAAATTCTTGTTTGGGAGATGAATTTTCTATTGGGAGGAAAGACAAAGGGAATAATTGGAGAGTATGGTCAAGCAGGTTACTTTGAGTAAGGGGAGGCAGGATAGTATTAGTTGGGATTATGATCATAGGGGAATTTTTTCTATCAAATCCTTTTGTGAGGCCTCTTATCGGAGTGTGACTAGCGGTGATTTGAACAGTAACATTTGTAGTTAGATGTGGAGTGGGTTGGCACCGCCAAGGATTGAGCTGATCACATGGTTTTCAATTCAATAGAGCCTCAACACAAGAGATAGGCTGGTCAAACTTCAAATTGGCAATATTAGTGAAGCACGATGTCCCTTTAGAAGAAACAAACAAGAGTCGGTCAACCATGTTTTTCTTCATTGCAATGTGATAGGGAAGCAATGGTATGAGATTTGTGATTGGTTTGGCTGTACTTGGGTGATGCCGAGATCAACTAAAGGCATTGCTTGAAATACCCCAAAACCTAATTTTAAGAATTATAGCTAATTAAGGATTTATTTAGAAATTTATTAAATAACCTATTTTTATTAAAATAAAAGGAAATTAATTAGGGCTATTCAAGAAGAAAATAATAAATATTTTTATTAGAAAATTTTTGGTATTTTAACTAATTAAGGAATTTATTTTGGAAACTATTAAATAAGTTATTTTATTTAAAATAAGAAGGAGAAAATCATTCCAAATTAATAGGAATTTTATAAATAATTTAATTGAATAAAATTAGGGTGTTTTGCTAATTAAAAATGGAATTTATGGAAAATCTTTCAAAAACCCTAAATTAGCCTAAAAAGGGATTTAAATATTATTATTTTTAAATATCCCAAATATTCAAATTAATTTAATTGGTTGTAACCTACCTATTTTTCTTTTTTCTTTTTTCCTTTTCCTTTTCTTTCTTCCCTTTTCCTTTCTTTTTTTTTTCTCTTTTCTCCCTCTCCTCCCCGACGTGGGCTAGCCAGCGACCCAGACCTCCTTTCCCCTCCTTCCTTTCCTTCGGCGAGCCATTCCCCTTTTCCTTCCTTCTCCATCGTCGTGTTGCGCCTTGATTCTTTTTCCCCCAAAACGTAGCGTTTTATTTAAATGCCCCTCACCTCATCGCCCGACCGGTTTTCTTTCTTTCCTTTCTTTTCTTTTTTCTCGCCCGATCAGTCCAACCCCCATTTCTTCCTCCTTTCTTCTTCCTCATTCCTCGACGCCGTCGACTATAGCTCCACCGCCCACCTCCGAGATTAATGCCATTGATCTCGCCCGTTTGACTGGCCGTTTCTCCCTTATTTTCCCCATCGTTCCTCCGGTCACGTTGACCCAAACCATTTTCTCCCTCTTCTCGCGTAGTTCCTCCTTTTCCTGCATATTCCCTTGCCAAGAGTTTGACTGCCACCAGCCAACCATCATCGCCGGTGACCCTAACCTTACCTTCCCTATTCCCACGCTAACCCACATAACCCTACCCTCCCTTCTAAACACTATAAAAACCCCCACATTTAACCCTGTTCGAGTTTTTGATTTCAACCCAGAAAATTTTACACTTTGCGCCACCTCCCCTTCAGACACCATTGCCGCCGCCTCCAGCCAACTTTGCCGCCCACTATTCTTACCTAAGTCTTCCCTGCACCGCCCTCTAAGTAACTGAACCACCCACCTCCCTCGATTTTTCTTGCACAAGCCACCCCGGCTGTGTAAAGTTTGCTTCCCAATCAACCCTCTCTTCCACCTCCACCGCCCTTCGAACCACCATTAGCCACCACTACCACCATAGCCACCGCTCCTTTCACCTCCCATATTATGCTACAGACCCTCCTCTACCTTCCCCTACCTTTCTTTTCCTCTTCCTCCCTCTCCTCCTCCTTTTCTCTTCTTCTTCCCCATTCGGCCACCACTGCTGCCGCCACCTTTGGCTGCGCCACCACCCTTATTCTGTTCCTCTCCTTCTGGGAAACTCTAAACACCCCAACTCCCACCTCCATTCTACCTCTCCTTTTCCCCGCATCCAACTTTTCTCCTTTTCTTCACTTTTTTCAGCCACCGCTGGGCACTACTGTCGGTGCCACCTGTCACCACCAGGCTAAGGTTGAACCCTAAACCCTCTCAACCCTTTTCCCTTATTTAATTAAGTTTATTTTAATTCATTTCAATTTTAGCCTATTATTTGAATATTATTATTATTATTATTATTATTATTATTATTATTATTTTGATGTTATAATTATTATTCTATATAGGGCGGAAACCCTATTGTGCCTATTTTGAATTGTAGTAGTAGTATTATAAATATCAAGTCTTATTATTAATAATGTTTTTAATATTTTTATCATTAGCATTTATTATCATTAGTGTTGTTGTTGTTGTTGTTGTTGTTGTTGTTGTTATTTAATAAGTTTATTATTATTTAATGTGGGGTCAAAACCCTACTTCATTTTATCTTCGATTGTTATCATTTCTATTATTACCATTATTAATGTTATTATTTTGCAACATTATTATGGGCTTTTATCATTATTATTATTACTATTACATTATTATTATTATTATTATTATTATTATTATTACTAAATTTTGTTATTAGTATTATTTTGGTGAAGGGTCGAAGCCCTTATTCCACCTTTTATTTCAAATCATATTATTATTATTATTATTATTATTATTATTATTATTATTATTATTATTATTATTATCTAGTATTAGTATTACCGTTATGATTATTATTATTTTTTAATATTATTATGGTTTTAATCATTTATATTATTTCTATTTTTATTATTTTTTTGTTTTATTGTTATTATCATTATTATTATTTTAGTAAAGGGGCCAAAACCCTTATTTCACTATGTTTTTGAGTAATGCCCTTTTTATTATTATTGTTATTAATATTATTTTTGGTATCTTTACTATTATTATTTTGGTATCAGTATAATTATTATTATTATTATTAGGATAAAGTTTTCAAACCTTATATTATCAACTTTTATACTATTATTATTATTCCTTATATCTTTAGCAAGTTGGTAATTAGTTAATATCACTATTATTAATATGTTATTATTTTATTAAAAATCGTGGTCAAGAGGTTTATGCCCTGTGTGTTTCCTGTCCAACGGCTATAATAGTGGTCAAGAGCTTTATGCCCTGTCTGTTTCCGGTCCACCAGCTATAATAGTGGTTAGGAGCTTTATGTCCTGTGTGTATTCGGCCCACCGACTATAATAGTAGGGTTATCATACTCGCATGGATTTGATAAAAAACATGGTGTGAATCGATTTTTGATCAAAGATTAATTAAGAAATTAATCCAGACTATAATTGGGCTTATTTGTATCTACTGAATGATTGTACAATAGTATGTTATCATGATGGTCTCTATGCTTTTGTTATTTCTTCTGCGTGGTTTATGTGATTTTTGTGTTGGCCTTAGTGCACGGTTACCTTACTCAGTACATAGCGTACTAATCACCCTTTTCATGGGTTATGCTCATTCCTACGAGTAGTAGGCCCTTCTGACTTTATACAGGTGGGTGAGACATCAGGCGGAGCTGTGTGTTGAGCATTTTTGGCTCTAAGATTTGAGAGTAGTGCGGCCGGATTCACTCTTCTTGTTATTTTATCTTCTTTTGCTATTCCTTTTGTATCATATTTATCCTTTTATGATTCATTACTTGTATTGAGTATTTTAAATGAACATTTTATCGATTGTAAGCTTTTTTCTCTTTTGGATATGAATCACAATTCTTTACGCGTATTTTGATCTTTGGTGTTATGATCTTTCTAGTTCTTTCATGAACTCTTGATTTAAGTTTAATATTAATCTTTTTTTAGCCTTAGCACTTGGTACTGAAATGGTTGGAGAGAACTGGTTTGGTACTAAGTGTGGTGGTAACATCCCCATAATTCACAAGTTTTTAAATTTCAAATTCTTCCGCTTTTAAAAAAAAGTAGTGAATTTTTGGGTGTTACATTGCTACTGTTTGGTTAGGGGGTAAAGAAAAAGTTATAAAGGGAGAAATTTGGTCAACAGCTTTTTTCATCATAATGGGGACTATTTAGGAATTCAGAAATAAGGTCATTTTTTAAAATCTTCAAATATGCAGAAGTTGGATGGTGTTACTCATAAAATAAAGGATTGACTTTTGGATCAAGAATATAAGAGAAAATTTTCATTATAGAATTGACGAGGTGGTCCATAATGTCTAGGCTTTACTGTGAGTTGTAGGTGTTTTGGGGTGTGTTTTGTTGTTCATTATTGTGTTTTGTTTCTTATCTCAACTATTAAAAAAATTACCATAATTGTAATCCCCCGAAATTTCAAAAGCTTATAATTTAATAAATAAATTTTATTTGGCATAAATTAGCCTTTAAATCTATTTAAGTTAATTATTTTATAGATTTTTAAATATATAAGATTGGATATAAATATTTAATAAATTAAAATAAATATTTTGTTTTTTTATCATACCCTTTTTATTTAAATAATTTTCTAAACTATTATTTTACTAAAATTATCCTTTTTAAACCCTTATATTTTAATTGTATTACATTAAATTATTAAATAAATTTATTATCCAAAAATATCATATCTTATTATTTTATAAATTAAATTATTTTATTTAATCCCATTTTCCTTTTCTTTTTCCTTTTTTCTCCTTTTTCCTCCTCCTTTTTCTTCTTTTTCTCGTTTCTTTCTTTTTCCTTTTCCTTCCTTGGGCCGCCGGCTAGCCGGCCTACCCTTTCCCTCCTCTTGTGCCTTGGGCCGCTGGCCCACTTCCTCTCCCCCTCTCCTTTCTCCCTCACACATGAGTTTGGCCGCCTCCCTCCTTCTTTTCTTTTCTTTCTTCCCCGACCGGGCTGGCCCATTTCCTTTTCTTCGGCCGCCTGCTCGTGCCTAGCTCCCCCTCCCCTTTCTTCTTCTTCTTTCTTCTTCCTCTTTCCCCTGCGAGAATCCCGACCCCCGCCATCTCTCCCATCCCACCTACATCTCCCTCTCCCCCATTGCTTCCCCTATCTCTCTCTCTCTCCCTCTCGTCATTTTCTCTGCCCCATCCCGGCCCCACCATCTCTCCCTTCCCAATGCCCTGCCATCCATCTTCTTCTCCCTCTCCCTACCATGGCCATTTCCCTACCACCCTACCGCCACCCCTCGAGCACCCTATCCCCTCCTCTCTCTCCTTATTCTTTTTCTTCTTCCCTTCCTATTCCATTTGGCCATTTTTTGAGCCCCATATGCCTTTCCCAAGCCTCTTTTCTCTCCCTTTCTCCTCCTTCCCTCACCCTCCCTATTTTTCTTTACCGCTGCCGCTCTACCACTTCCTCCACCTCAACAGCCACGTGCACCACCTCCTTCCACCCTCTACCTCACCCCCAACCGATCACAGCACCCCTCGAGCCATCCCGCAACCTCCTTCTTCCTCCTCTCTTCTTTACCTCCCTTCTGGGCAACCACCCTATGCCGCCTTGATCTGCCGCCGTCCCACCTCTTCTTTCGCCACCTGAGCCACCATAGTAATCCTTGTAATCCCCTCTACCACCCCCAATCATCCTTTGCATGAAACCGCCACTCGAAAGCCTTCATTTTTCCTCTCCCTTTTCCTTCCTTCTCAACCCCCATCTCGACTCCCTCCTCGGCTGGCACCTTTGCAGCCTCGCTGCCATCGCCGCCCTTAGCCGCCTTCAACCCATCCCCGACCACCACTTACACCCCCTCTCCACTTCTGCACCATTCCCTTACCCCAAATCCTCCCCTGCATGCCCTTTTTCTTAGCCCCAAATCCCCAACCTGAAAACACCACTCCCTCCTCCCATTCTTGCCATTTTGAGTCTCTCCCCTCATTTCTTTGCATGCAGCTCATGCTGCATGAGTAGTATGTGCTGCTACCTTTCTTGATTTAGTTGGGTAAAATTTTTTAAGGTATAATAATATTTTAAGATAATTATTTTATTAATTAAGTGTTATAAATTCTTGCACTTGGTTTTCTCTTATTTCTAATATAATCAACCTTGATATTATTTTTAGGTATTGGTTTTGATAATCAAAGCTTGAACCTTGAATTGGAATACCGGTAAAGTTCATTTTTGTGGGAATCAAGGTAACCGTTAAATTTCACTTAAACGCATGGATTAACGTATGTTAGCACATTAGGATTTTTAATATGTTATTATGCCTAATATATGTTGTTTAATATCATATGCGTGGTTTTTTTTTGTGTGATGTTTGATAAAAAGAAGCATGTTAGGTTATATGTTATGCATGGAAATATTGTTTAAGGTAAAAGTTGGTTGTTAATGAAAATATTAAGTATTATGCTATTGTGATCTTTAATGCATGGGTAATAACTTGTGAGCCTTAGGGGTATTTTAGTAATGTATCTTGTACAAGAATATGGCCTAGTATATATATAGGTGCTAATAAGTATTATATTAAATATGAGAGTTGTGGATGAGGTATTAATATTAATATTTTATGTAGTAATGATAATTTAATGTAAGTGGTGTACTAAGGGGTAAAATGGTAATTTATAATTAAAAAGGATATTATGGTAATTTTGGAGGTAAAGGCAAAATGGTAATTTTGTAATTAAAAAGAAAAGGGGTAAATTTATAATTAAAGTGCAAAAGGGTAATTTTGGAATTTAAGAATAAATTGGTAATGTTATAATTCAAGGGTAAAATGGTAATTTCATGATTAAAGAGTAAAATGGTAATTTTGTAATTAAAGGGCAAAATGGTAAATATGTGATTGAAGGGCAAAGTGGTAATTTTGTAATAAAAGGGTAATATGGTAATTTTGTAATTAAAGGGCAAAATGGTAATTTTATAATAAAAGAGCAAATTGGTAAATTTATAATAAAAGGGGTAAAATGGTAATTTTATAAGTGAAAGGGTGTTATGGTAATTTTTGGAAGTTAAGGGGGTAAAATGGTAAATTTGAAAGTAAATGGGTATAATGGTAATTTTGTAAATAAAAGGGGTAAAAGTGGAAATTGGAAAGGAGTAACTTGGTAATTATAATAATTGAGAAGGGTAAAATAATAATTTAAATAACTAAAGGGTAATTTGATAATGGAGAAGGGTAAAATGGTAAACATGATAAATGTGAGGGGCAATTTGGTAATTTAACCAACTAAAGGGGTAATTTGGTAATTAGGATAATGAATATGGGTAATTTGGTATTTTAACTAACTAAAGGGGTCAATTTGGTAATTAGGATAATGAACAGGGGTAATTTGGTAATTTGAATAACTAAAGGGTAATTTGATAATGGAGAAGGGTAAAATGGTAAACATGATAAATGTGAGGGGCAATTTGGTAATTTAACCAACTAAAGGGGTAATTTGGTAATTGGGATAATGAATAGGGGTAATTTGGTATTTTAACTAACTAAAGGGGTCAATTTGGTAATTAGGATAATGAACAGGGGTAATTTGGTAATTTGACCAACTAAAGGGCAATTTGTTAATTATAATAAAGGAAATGAGTAAATTGGTAATCTAACCAACCAAATGGGAAATATATTAAGTGTAATAATTACGAAGGGTGATTAGTGGCCTAACAAGTGTGGGAAATAGCTCGGTAACCTAAATCAAGTAAGGGTGTAACTAAGGCCGAATGTGTGTTATGTGTCCTACATACCTTGGATGTCATATATAATTATATGTCGTGTTTTATATGCTATTATCTTAACTGTTTCGTGTGTGGCGTGACTTGGAACCGAGATGTGTTCATGTGTCATCTTTTGGTATGTGATAATACGGATATGCTGTAAGTTATGATGTGATGTGATGTGGCCCTTTAGGACATGCATGCTAGGATAATTAATATGATAATGTGGGATGGAGGCATGAAAAAGAGAAATGGGAGAGAAAGACAACCAAGGGGAAGTAAGTTGGCTAATGTAGGTATGGGAGGAACTAGGGTTTGCATGGGATGAATAGAGTCCGCATGGGGGCAAACTTTACGTATAAAAAGTTGCCTCAGGACATGAGGAAGGTAATAGAAGTGTTGTTTGGGTATCTGGGGGCTTCGGGTGAAAAATAGTATGCGGGACAGTATAAGGGTGCGTAGGAAACTAAGCTAGGGTTGGGAGGAAACCCTAAAGTGAGAAGGTGGAAAAAGAAAAAGAAAATAATAAGAATAAACGAGAATGAGTGGGGTAGAAAGTGAGAGTTGGATATAAGGGCCGTGACATATATGGTGTTGAAATAGTTTGGGTTGTGTAAGGCAGAGAAGGATGGGCCACACAGGCCCGGATTAGGGTTTTTGGAGAAAACCTAGAGTAAGGCGATGAGTGGGCTTGACCCACATACTTAGAAGTCAGGCTCCCGGTGTGAGAAAGTGGACTAAGAAAAGGATGTTGGGGTGAGTTAGGAGGTCCAGAAGTCTCAAGATATGGGATGGGCCCTCCTAGGAGGATAAGTGTGGATATAGTTAGCCATGCATGTCAAGGGTGAAATACTTTCGATTAAGATACGTTTAAGACACTAATCACTTAAAGATGAAGATGTTGAGCTGGAACTAGACCGGTCCATTAGCGAATAATAGTGGCCAGGGCCGGGGTGCCCTTCATGACCTGTCCACCGATGAATAATAGTGGCCAGGAGCATTTTGCCCTGCATGACCATTCCGCCGGCTATAATAGTGGGGGATTATATGCTCAATAAACCAAACGTAAAAACGATAAGACACAGGGAAGATACTAATTACTAACAGTGGAACACCTTATGAGTTGGGGCCAGACCAGTCCACCGGCGAATAATAGTGGCTAGGATCATTTTACCTTGCATAACCAGTCCACCGGCAAATAATAGTGGCCAGGAGTATTTTGCCTTGCATGACCGTTCCATCAGCTATAATAGTGGGATTCCCACACTCACATGGACATTTATAATCCGAGATAATTGATTAATGATGGACTAATGGCCTTAAGGCCCTAAGAGTATCGACTATTCATTATGGCCTATTAATATTTGGTTGATTGGTTAAATATGCGAATGGACGAAAGTGAATGTTACCTATACACTATTAATATCCGATTGACTCGTTGAATATGCGAATGTATGAACTTGAATGTTATGTTTATACCTGTCGTTATGTATGGATATAGTAGTAAATCATATGTTATATTGTGTGCCTACTTTTAAGTGTGTTTTTAAAGGGTTACTCAATACCGTAGTACTGAAAGGTTCCATTCGTGGAGCCCTTGCCTATTCAATGGGCAGTGTCCCTTGTAGGTGGTTTTTAGGAGCTATTCAAGTGGGCATCGGGAAAGAGCATAAGGAACTATCCGGAACTGTTAGGGTTTTACTCTGTCTCCTCAAATTCATAGTTTCAATGTATTCGTTGTTTTGTAACCAGCAGCGGTGGATTATACTCTAACAAAATATTTACTTGCACTACTCTGATTTAATTATTGGTTTGAATTTCTCGTAAGTTATATTTTTCCTTTTAGTCTTAGAACTTGGTACTGGAACAGTATGAGTGAATCAGTCTGATACTAAGTGTAGCGGTAATATCCCCAAAATTCACGGTTATTATTTTGCTTCCGCTAATTTTTTTTTTTGAATTAAAGGAAATTTTTTAGTAGTGAATTTTGGGGGTGTTACAATAATTGTATTAGGAAACACTAGCTTAGATCTGATTGTAAGCTTGAGCATACATCTGACGTAAAACAAGACCATTTGGTGAATGCAATAGTACCAACAATTTATATTTTCAAATATTTAAATCCCTCAAATGGAGATTAAGTATAGTGGCACAGAAAGAGTGATACAAGCAAAATGGAAACCATAGAGCCTATTACCGTAGAAGGATACCAAGGAGAATGGATGAAGAGATGAGTTGGGTAAGCTTCGAGACAATCAGAGGTTTGAGAGAGATAGAGGAACAAAGGAAGAGAAAACCATAGAGATCAAAAGGACTGTTATCTAGACAAAATGGGTAATGAGCTACGGGCGAAATTTAAAAGAATAAGGGGCCCAAATTTTTTATTATTGCTAGAGCATTCTTCTTCTTCTTCTTCTTCTATTACTACTACTACTACTACTACTACTACTACTACTACTACTAAAACTAAGCACTGTCAACTCTTTTTGAAATGCAAAGAAAACAAGGCTCTAGACTCTAAATATTGATATGTTGCTTTTGAAGTAACGATTTTTTTTCATTTTAAATTAATAGATATAATTTAATCTATGTTGATAACGATTGATGATTTTAAAAGATATTAAATAAATGGTGAGGGTCGATTATATTTTTGTCCATGGAGGCTAAGGTTTATAGTATTTTGTTAGGCTAGGTACATTTTTTGACCAAAAGAGGAATTTGGGTTAGATAATAACATATTTCATTTTTTATTTTATTTAAAATGATATCATGTTTCATTTTTACTTTTTATAAAGTTTAACCAAATTATACACACACACACACGCATTGTCTTACATAAAATAAATAAATATTAATTTATATTATAACCATACTTTTATCAAGTGTTATACAATACAACAATAATTTTTTTGTATTTGATATAGAAATGAATATAAATAACATTTATACACATTATAATTATAATTATGTTATGTTTGATATGGTAATGAATAGAAATAATATAATATTAATTGTATATAATTTCATAATTTTATTTCAGTAGAAATATTATAAATAAAATTGAAATTATTATATGTAATTATATATTGTGCTTGAGTACAGTTATATTTAAGTTTTTTCACAACTTATAATTTATAAGGAATTTTATAAATCTCTAAATGATAAAAATCATATCAATATAAATTTCTAAATTATATCTAATTAAACTATATTTTTCTTAATTTATGTAAATAGCTTTTTGAATTTGACAGTTTTGATACTTATTATTTAAAAATATTATTTCAAAATTAATAATTGGTTTTTGTTATTATATTGTATAATTACTTATTAATAAGAGATACATTGTAATACCCCTAAATTTAATAGTTACATTTTTTTCTTTTAACATAAGCCATTATCTAAAGTATTGAGTGTTATGCCACAACCAACACAAAAATATGTATGACTAATACTTAACTCGTGCCAGTTATAAGGCCAACAATAACTAAGACTCCAACATTAGATGTTATGAACACCTACCCCGAGGTTGAGATAAAACCTTACAATAAAAAAATGGAATCAAAAGAGAGAGATTTCAAATACAATACACAAAGAGTTTTACAACACTTGATGCCCCAAAAGGGGACATCAAGAACAACAAAATATAAACAAAACAAAGACACATGATATCCCTAAACAAACACTCTAACCTAGCCCAAGCTGCTACCACTATCAAAAGAACTTGCAAGGTTAGGGCTGCTCGTTGAATATGTAGGAGATTATAAAATGAAACTCATTAGTACGATAGTACTAAATAACCCATTACACAATACTAAGAATTTAAAAAGGTCATATGGAGTTCAGAGAAGGTAACATATGGAAAACATGGCGTAGGCACATAAAAGAATACATGTGGTAATGAACATGATAAACATGCCATAACATATACATCACCAAGTCCTTGTGTTTGTCATACCATTACACTTATCCAATTCACAACCATGTCATAATCCAATCATAACCATATCCAAAATAAGCTCAACATAAATCATAACTATTAGGGTAATGCACTAAGACAACTACCAACCAAACACAAGATATCTATTCTAATAAAATAAATGAGAGATAAAATAACCTAGAGACGTATAAAGTATACTAGTCTTACCAAGGCACAAGGTAGTACAATATCCTCCATCTTAACCACCAAACCAATCAAACAAAACCAAAAGGTAGTGCACACAGGTATTATAATACCCCCCCAACCATACAACCCAAAAAAATATAAAATACACCAGTCATACTAGTTTACTATGCCAACTCGATGTCAGTCCTATCTAGATCACCTAATCATTAAGTATTAATATCTCCTATATAGCTTGTAGGTTATCTATATAGTAGACTAGGCATGTAGTCATAATGTTAAGGCATTTGGTGAACCCACCAAACCAAACCAAGGACTCTTACCTCATCTTTCTAATGATAAAGAGTAAATCATTCCCGATATCGATTTCTTAAACTTTAAATATCAATATTTTATTTGTTGTTCACAAAAATCACAAAATACACATACGATGCCAATTTCCATATTTAACTAACTTTCCTTTTAATTTTGATTATTTTTGTCAACTTTAAGGTCAACAATCAAACCAAAGGTCAAGAGTTAACACTAAAATTTGCCTAACAATATATTACTTCCACCTATGTCCAATTATTTTCATTTTAGTGCATTAGGTCATAAATGACTAAAATGTCCTTGAAACCCCAATTATCTCAATTTTAACCATTTAGAAAATATATTTGTTGTAATTAATAATTTCTCATGAATACATAATAATAACACAATTTTAAAAAGTATATCTTTTAAAATTTTTTAAAAGTGAAAAAGACTATTTTACCCCTACACATGCATATCTAACTTATCATAACACATATGCTTTTGTACTTATAACTTATCAAAACTGTTATTAAAACCATAAAATAATCGTTATTAAAACTCCTTCCCAGGGTAGTGATAATTACTATATTTATTTACACATAAAGTACCAATTTTATAATTAGGCTTTCCAATAAGAGTTTACGATAAATGGGGTATTCCATATGAACTAATACTTTCATGAGAAAATCATCACAAGGTAAACATAAGTATTTATTTCATTACAAAATACTAATACATTATTATAATTATAATTATAATTATGTTATATATAATAAGTTATATTCAACTAAATAGTTATATAAGTATTTTGTGTCAAAAACCTTTTGATTAATCCTTTTTTCATATATTAGTTGTAAGCCTAAATTTTTGAAGAAAAAAGTTGCTAAATTTCAAAATATAAATAAATAAGCTAATTTTTTTAAGTGATTATAAAGCGTTCATAAAAAAGCTATGCGTTCATTCACATTACTAGGTTATTCCCGATACTTTATTTTCCTATAATACAAGTTATGTTCTATATTTTAGTCTAAAGTAATTACTTTGTTCTAAAATCAAATCGAAAAAAAGTCTTGGAGACATATGAATTAAACTATTCCAATCATTTCTTAAGTGCAGGCTTGGTTTTGGGGTTGCATTATGTTCCGACTTAATAAATTGGTGTTGATAGTTATTATTTTGAATTGTAATAAAAAAATAAAAAGAAGAAGAAGATAACTTTAGTAGAAATATATTATAAATAAAACATCGAATCTTAATAAAAATAAATTCTTAACAAACATATAAATTCAATAAAACAAAAAATATGTTTCATTAACCTTTTTGATTAAGAAAATATAGAATTTTGTTTCAAAAACCGTTTAAGTAGTCCATTTTCTATGTTATTTTCTATTTGAAATATCCATTTTCTTAACATCAATTTCTCTACATTCCATTACTTCTAAATTTATCTTCTTCTTTTTTCTGCTACATAGTAGTAATGATAAGATTTTGAAATCAAGATTTTGCATTCTGATTTTTTTTTTAAATTCTAAAATTTTAAATTGAATAATCATACAAAAAACTACTTCTTCAAATTTGACAATTTAAATTTGATCTATTTAAAATTCTGATGCAATAACTATATTGGATTTTAATAGATATTATGTCGAATAAAGGATAAGTGTTATAATTAATAAAAAAAATTTTTATCAATGTTAGAACTAAAAATTTTTCAATATAATATAACAGTGTGTATATATATGGGAATAACTTATTCTATATTTAATATTAAATTATAGAATAAAAATATATTCTTTTTTATTATTAATGGTGAACTTTTTTTTGTAATATAATTTTAAAATAAAAAAATTATTATTATTATATTCATTAAAGGGAAATCAAGGAAAAAATTATTTTTCATAAAAGAAATGTTAATTGTTTTAGGGAAAAATTGTTCAATAATTATTAGTTTGAGTTCTTTTTTGGTCCAATATCACATAAATAATTACTAATGAAAATATTAACTATAAAGAATTAAATGTTCATTTATATTCATCTATTTATATAATATTTTTTTATCTTATATAACATCAATTTATTATTTATTTGTGTGTATCTTATTGTTCATATATTTTCTTCACTTAATTTATTTTTATATATTTCTTCAACAAAAGAAGACATTTAAATATGATATCATAAATAAAAATATCCAATAATGAGGAAGATTGACTTATAGAATGTGTGTTCAACCTATTTAATTCTTAAGGAACATTGTTGCCACTTAGTAACATTACATATGGTTAAATATTCTATTATCATTATATGAATGATAAATTAAATTATTTGAATATTATTTAATTATATTGCTCAATTTTATTTTTCATTTAAATACTTTGCACTCTTTATAGTTTTACTTTAAGCGGTGATTATAAAAATCAGACTGCCTGGTTCAATCAATCTAACTTGGTACTAAGGTGCCCTCCAGTACATTATCATTGAGTTTTGAAATTAGCATACCAACTAGAAAAAACTGGATTTGACCAAAAAATTTGGGGTTGGACCAATTGGACTAGTTTGACCTGGTACACCATAAACATTATTATTTTAGTTATAGGAAAGAAAATATAAGGGTGAATGACTAGGTTGGACAAGTTGAACTATGATTGAGTCAGGCTATACCAAATGATTATTTTTTTTGGATAAAAGCAATTTTTGATCAAACCACAATCAAACCAGTTGGACTGTGTACTAGGAGGTCCACTAGGTTGATTTTTGGTTCAATTTTTAAAACACTAATTTTAAGTTGAATTATAAAAATGATAAATGTTTATTGAGTGCTGGAAGTTTGAACATGCACATGAATATGTCATTTCCTTTTCATGTACCAAATGGAAGTGGATTAGTCAATTTATTAAGAATATCAAAAACCAACATTCTACAAGTTATCTTTAACAAAAATGATATTGTCTTGAATATAGGACTATATTTAGAATTCGATGAGGCTAGTATTTTTTTCATCAATTTAAATTTGTCTAACCTTTATTAATTCATATATCTATAATATTATTGAGGAACATGGATCATTCACTTGAATTATGTAGCAATACTAAGATAGTTATTACAAGACTTATAACTTATGTTTTGGAAGCAAGGATCTTAGATAAAAGTACTGCAAGTCATTAAGTATTATAATCAAGAATGTCATTAGCTCCATCTAATTGGAGATTTTCATTCAAGTTCAATCGGAAATACTTTTCATTGATTGTATATTATACAATCTCTTAGTATTTATTATTATTATTATTATTATTATTATTATTATTATTATTATTATTATTATTATTATTATTATTATTATTATTATTATTATTATTATTCTGAAAAGGCTATAAATCATAGAGGTCTAAAAATTGATATGCAATGATGATATTGATGAATGTAATTCAATAACAAATATCAAATTTGATGAAGTGTGTAAAAAGAGTCGATTATGTAATTGTATTTTTACTTTATCTATAATGGTTCTATAATAGTATGTCTACTTTCTTTTAATTATTTTATTATATAATATTACTTCTCTTTAAATAATTACTTACCAATATATTAATTATAATTTCATTCCAAAAAACCTCCATGTATTGCACGAGTGAAAATCTAGTTTTGATGAAATTAATATGTAAGAATAAATCATATCATTCACAATGTATAATATAGCTCCCTTGGTTTGATAATACAAGGCATGTTATTTATTTTTAAATTTGTTTTATAATAGTATAATTTATTTTATGAAAGTATAAAGTTTTAAATGTTATATTGCTAAATTTTCTGCTTCCAATCTCTTCAGTAACTAATGATTAAGATGGAGTATTAATTATCTATTAATGAATTGATACATTCATAAATATATATGTTTTAAAGTTTTTGATTTTATAATTTATTAATATATGTCTTAAAATCTTAAAAGTCCTCAATTATATGGTCATCATAGTGTTATTGTTTATAATTTCATATGAAATACGCATAAATATACAAATTAGATATTACTTGTATTTGTAGGATCAAATATTATATTTTTTTGACTTTTCATCAATCATATTAGTTCTATAATTTCTTGGATTGGATTGAATTAGATATTAAATGGTTCACTAAATATCAGCCCTAACACTTAGAGTATATATGGTTGATATCCAACAATTTCTTTTCAACCCTAATTTAAAAAAAAAAATACTATTTTTAGTAAATTTACTTTCTAAATGTGATAAAATAATTAACAAAATTAGCTAATATCTATCACTCCCCTAAATATACAGTGTTTTTGGAGAATAAAAAAAAAGGTAAAGAGAGTAAAACATGCTAAAAAAATCTTATGCCCATCAAGGAGGGTCATTGATGATGAGGAAGAGAAGAGAGGGAATGCCCTATTCAAAATTTTAATGAAGTGCAAAGAGTTGAGATCGAACCTTGGTTCTCCAACCGTGTGTAAGTTGTGCTAGATAGACCTAAGGGTTGTCCCAAATTTTAAATAGTTCTTAATTTAATTTTTGAAGGAAAATTTTAATTGAATTGGTATTTAAATAAATAAATACAAATAAATAATGAAAATTTGATAAAACCTTTAAAAAATATATAAAACCTAAATATATAAACAAAATCATAAATATTTGGAGTAAAAAAGGTCCAAACATAGCCTAACAAAGAAAATAACCTTTGGCTAGTTAACTGTTTATCCCAATCGATTAAATCATGTCCACTTCATTGAAATCATAAATTTTTTTGTGTTAGAGAATAATATTTATATTATTTTAAAATGGTATGTTTTCAATATTATTTAATTAAAATAAATCAAAGTATAACTCACACTCACGCCACATAAGGTAATAATCATTAAGGTTTTGAAAAGTGGAGTTTTACACTAGCTTTAATGCCCTAAATTTAGTTAAACCTAATTCTTAATAATTGATATCATAGCCTAATTCCTAATAAATAATATCATAACCTAATTCTAATATATATAAATTAATATTTCTATCTTACCCTAATTCTTTAATCCTAAACCTTAATGTAACCCTAGTCTTTATTTTGGGTTATTAATATTTTTTAACATAAACCTAACCCCATAAAGTTGTTAGTTAATCTATCATAATACCCTAACATAAATTATTTTAATTTAACACTAATTCTTAAACTAAACCTAACTACTTTCTCCATTTTTATTTTTCCCTTTTCCTTTCCTCCTTCTTCAATTTCTTTTCCTTTTTCTTCCTCAACTACCCAACCTCCTTTTCTTATCCCTTTCTTCTTGCATAAAATATTATCCGACCATACCCTCTACCATATCCCTTTGCCATGGTCTACCACCTATTATCATCATCTCCTACCTCCACCTCTTACACATGAGGGTTTGCTTTGAAAATTTGTCTGATCGTCTACTTCCTCTCTCCCTCTTTGTTGCATGTTTGTGCATGTATATGTATATATGGCACTTTAAATACCTTAAACCACTCCATTCCTCCCTCCCTATTTCTATCAAAAATTTCACCATAAAATGCAAACTTCTTTCTCTCCTCTTCCTCCTTATTGTAGTTGCTAAACACACCCCCAAAACCCACCACTAGCCACCCTTGGCGCATCTCCCTACTTTACACTAGTAGCCCCAACTAAAACCACACCACAACCACTAGCCAAACTCATCAAAACACTCCCCTTAGCTTCAAAAAAACCCACCAAAGCCCCCAATCCCATTGACCAAAAACAACCAAACACACCCCAAAACCAAGTAACATAACTCACTACTGAACCACACTCCTTTGTAGTGTCAAAAACTATCGTTGCACACCCCCCTTCTTTGTTCTCCTCCACCGTTCCACCACCTTGTCCACCAGCCAAAGCCACCAATCCCTACCAATCACCTTCGATCATTTTTGTAGTTGTTCCCCTATTCCTTTGACCCTAATCAACACAACACACTACCCCTCCTTCGGCCTCCCATACCATTGCACACCCCTTAGAAATGGAACAAGTTTTTGTTTCTCCCCCATATCCATTGCACATTCAACTAATCCCCTCCCTTTTTTGCTCATATCTCCAGTGAAACACCCATTTTGGGTTGGTTTAGTTTTTGCTCCATTATTTCCTCACTATTACCTTATTTTTTTTCTAAATTATATCATTAAGTTCTAATGGTGCTTTATTATTGTCTCTTAGGCAATTTTAAGACAATTATGAAGGGGGATAGATAAGATAGATTGATTCCTTTTTCAACAAGGATATTAGTCTTTGTCAAGGTTTTATGTTAAATTCCTTGTATGATTATGTGTATTATCATGTTATTATTGCTATGTTGTTAAACACAAGTTATTAATGTCATGATATGAGAATATGATGTTATATGATGAAAAATGAGTAAGATGAGGAGCAAGGGATATTGTTATGATAAATACTATGTGGAAAACCCTGAGTTGTTATAATATATGGAATTATCATATGGATTTTATCTAGTATGATAAGTGAAAAATGAGTACATTTAAGATGAATGGTGATAAATAAAGGATTTAAAAATATTGATGTAATACCCTAAAATTTTGCTAAACCCAATCTCATATCATTAATACCTTAACTCAATTCTAATCTTGAGAAAATCTTATTTTAGCCTTACCCAAATTCCTTAATTTTGAAATCTTAACCTAATCTGACTCTTTGACCCAGAAAAATTATTTTTCGGAATCTAATCTTAATTTAGGTAAATTTATATCACTAATCCTACCTATTTTAGCTAATAACAAATGTATCTAAAACTAAATTTTTTTCCTTTTCTTTCTCCTTTTTCCTTTCTCCTTTCTTCTGCATCTTCCTATGCCGTAATAATTGACTTATTCTTCTTACCCATTTGCATCACACAACCATCACCCTCACTCTCCTTACTACAAAAATCATCATTATCTACAACCCTCACCATTACCATATCACATTACTGCTACTTCCCTTTCCATTTTATTTTCACGCATCACACACACAACCATCACCATCCTCTGAATCCATCACCCTTGATCGCATACCCCTACCATTTTTCACCCAACACTCTGCCATCACTCACAAATATCCTCTTCATTGAATTTTGCTCCAACTCCCCTCGTGCTCCATCATCACCGTGCACCACCCTCTACATTTTTCATTTGTGTGCACGCCATGCACACACACACACACTACTCCACCTCTCATTCTCCCTCATTTGTTTGTCCCATTATGGCCCAAAATTGTCTATCAAACACCACCTACCAGAGCCCCTCTCTTCCCTTCATATCTTCCTTCCTTCCTTCCTTCCTTCCCTTCCTCCTCCTCCTCCTCTCCTCCTCCTCCTCCTCCTCCTCCTCCTCCTGCTTCTCTTGCTCCTTCTTCTCCTCCTCCTTCTCCTTCTCCATCTTTTGCTCCTCCTCCTCCTCCTTCTTATCCTCCTCCTTTTCCTTCTGCTACTCCTCCTCCTCCTTCTCCTCCTCTCCTCCTTCTCCTCCTCTAAGAAAGCATCACCATATAAAAATCACCCATATTTAACCTCAACAACCAAGTCCTTATCTGTGCGTGCTCTCTATAGGGTGTATAGAATACCTATAGAGAAGAATTGAGCCCTTTAACTATAAGGTGTAACTATACACTCGAGGGCCTAAGTATGAGTTATGAGTTTCCTTTCCAAACTCAAGTTGTCTTTCTCCTTAAGTAATTAATATTTTATATAAAATAAGCATTGCCTAAAGCCTAGTAGACCAACCACTCCATCACTCCCACTTGTTGTCATCGGCTATTGACATCGACCACCACCATTTTTCCTCTTCTTTCCTCACGTCCATCATGTTTTTGTGAAGTGCACAGATCGTGAAAGGCCTCATGCACTCCCGTGCATGGGGCATGGGAAACAGCCATTGCACTCCCATGCACACATGTTTGTTATCTTCTAAGAAACTTGTTTCTTGAGCCAACCATGCCTCTTCACATAGCCTGACCATGCAGGATCATAGCTCATGGCCTAGGTGTGCACCACCTGCCGCACACCCATGTAGCCTTCTTATTTCATTCGTGTACCCTCTTTTTTTTTTACCCCCAATCATTATCCAAACATCACCAAAATTTCACCATAGGAGCACCATACGTTCCACCACACTTCCATGCAACTCAAGCTTCTCTTTGACTCTAGTTATTTCCATTTTACCCTCCTTTACCTTAACTTTTCCCTTGATTATAGTCTTCAAGCCTAACCATGCATTATATTATTTTTCATTAGTAATTTATGATGATCTTGGAGGAGGAGGTATAGGATTACGCACATAGAGTCTGGTGCCTTTGTTTGTTAGGATACATATTGTAGATAGGACTTTAGGTGTATGTGTATGTGCTTTTATTGGGCATGTGATATGGTTAATATAATTTTGTGATATGATATCATGAGTAATGAGATTTCAAAAGTATGATTTTGATATAATTTTGAATATGGTATCTATGCAAATAATTGAGGATTTATGTTCTGAATGGATATTGAAGATATACATGTATTGGTATTGAGATTTATCAAACCTAAGGAGAATATAAGCATTTTTAACTACCTAAGGGTATTATGGTCATTTAAGAATACTATTCCTAATTATGTTATTAAATTTATGTCTTGTATATTCACATGGGTCCCACATGATAATCCAGAATACATAATCAACTCTAAAAAGATATTAATAATTTAAAGTGAAAGATCACGTAAGTTGGGCCAAAGTGTTTATGTGGGTCTATTCCACCGGATAATGAATAGTGGGACCCTACACTTAATGTGAATAAATATACTATTAAGAGATAAAGTATTAATGGAAAAGATACTAAGTAAAAGACTATGTGAGTCAGGATCGAGTTGTTGAGTTCATTCCATAGGATAAATAATAGTGGTTCAGGTGTCTTGTCCTTAAGAGGTGCTTCAAACCATTCCACTGGTTTAAGAATAGTGGCTCATGAGCATATGTGCTCTAAGAGGTATTGAGTCTGTTCCACAGGATAATAATAGTGGCTAAGATGTTTTATCCCTAAGAGGTATTTCAAATCATTCCACCAATTTAAGAATAGTGGGGTCCCTGAACTTAACGTAAATAAAATATCAGAATATGAAATATTTATATAGCAAGACTTTAAATCAGTATCTACCTAGCCCTGTTTATGTGTATCATACATATGCTTACTTTCTAAAGTTAACTCGTGTATTATGTGTAATCCTACTTCGATTGTATTGTTACCTTACTCAGTATGTAGCATACTAATCATCCATTTCATTGGTGCCGCTCATTCCCACAAGTAGATGATCCATATGTATTTGTACTGGTCAAGGCTGACCGATTGGATGAGTTTGCAGCCTTTAATGAGTTATATGTGGAGGAGTGACTTGGTATCAAGGTTATGGGAATAGAGTCATGTTATCCAACCAATGTATTTATTGGATAACTTTTTGGACTCTTTGAGCCATGGTATCCCTTAAGTTTATATTTTGTTATTGTGATTCAAAGTTAACCTCCAAACTCGTATTGTATTTGTAAAAGTTCTTCCATTTCTAACTTTTTTTGGTTTAGTATGAATGGTTTTAGCCTTGTGATTCATGTAAGGATAGTTGGACAAACCAGAATTATGTCAATTACGACGATAACATCCAATATTTTTCTTTTATGCTTCCATTGTAAAATATAATTTTTTTTTTGTTTCTAAAAATTAGAGTGTTACAATTGATACCGAGTATATATAATTTTTTTTTTTTGAGAAATAAGGGTGTTTGGTTAACTATAAGTGGTCTAAAATATTATAACAATATTATGTGAAATGTTTGGAGTAAATAAAAATGGCATAGGTTCCACAAAATGAGAAAATAGCTTAATTTGGGAATAATAACCCTAAAATCACGATGTTGTTATAGTATGTGCGAAACACTAGAGTTAAACCAAAATTTTTGGATATGTTATTAAACTTGGCATTTTAGGAATGTATATTGAATTCAGTGATCATATGAGCCTTGTAGGAAAATTTATGATTTACTTGTGAAATTAGAATTTTGTAAACCTCATAAATAGTAACTATTGAGATAGGGTTGTAATTGCATATGTAAGACCTTATATTTAGGTCTTGATCTTCATGTATGTTGGTAATAAATTAATAATAATAATATTTGATGAAGAGATACTAAATTGAAGGATAAAAGAGCAATAGAGAAGAAGTTGTGCCTAAAATGTGAAATTAGGTTTCTTAGGAAGTGTATGGATCTAAACCCTTGAAGACGGCCTTGTTATCCATGTGATTGTGTTTTACTTGCTTCAATTTTGTTTTATACCTATCAAAATAATAGTGGATAAAACATTAATCATTTAAGTGAAAGATCACGTAAGTTGGGATGAGGTGTTATATGGGTTCATTCCACGGACAATAATACTAGTTCAAATGTGTTTTTTCTAAGATGTGTATCAGTATGTTCCACCAGATTAAGGATATTAGAGTCCTAAATTCAAAGTGAATGAAAATATGTTTTAAGATAAGTAACTAATGGATAAGATACTAATTATTTAAATTGAAAGATTACATGAGTCAGGATCGAGGTATGGATCTATTCCACTGGACGATAATAGTGGTTCAGATGTGTTGTCTCTAAGAGGTGTTCCATATCATTCCAATAATTTAAGAATAATAGCTTAGGTGCCTTTTTCCTGACAGGTGTTGGGCCTATTCCACTAGATGATAATAGTTGTTCAAGGTAGTTGTTCTTGAGAGGTGATTCACAGTGTTCCGCCAGTTTAAGAATAGTGGGCTCCTTGAACTCAATGTAGATAATAAAATGGATTGTGTTATATTTAGTAATAAAATCTAAATCAATAATTATCTTGTATCATTTTATGTATTTCGCATATGTACTTACTTTCCCCTATGAATGCATATAGTTGTCTGGATTCCTTAATCGACTGTATTATAACCTTACTCAATACGTAGTATACTAACCATCTTTTCATGGGTGTTACTCATTTCCATAAGAAAACAATCCAAACATCTATTTGCAGATTGATAAGGACCAACGGGATGATTTTACGACTTACGATGCTTTATGTAGGGTAGAGTGACTTTTGTATTAGATTTTTTGGGTATAAAATCATATTATGCAAATGATAATTGTATCTAAAGACTTTTTTCGACTCTTAAACCCATAGTATCATTTTTATCTATATTTTTGGATATCGTACTCGAAGTTAATCTTCAACTATATTCATGTTATGAAGTTTCTTCTTGTTTTCTATCATCATGTTTACCTTCTAATTATTTTGCCTTATGATTGATATAAAAATGGTATGATAAGCCAAACTTACATTAGTTATAACGGTAAAACCGAATTATTTTGGTATTATGCTTCCATTAAAAAAATTAATAGTTAATTTTGAGGCGTTACACTAACATAACAGTATATTGTAATAACTCATACTTGAAGTTAGATAACATTAAAAATTTATAATTAATATCTAAAGTAAATAACTAATTAAATTATATAAATTATAATAACACTACAACTTGTCAAATTAGTTTTAAAATTTTGGAACTAATTCAAGTTAACAACATGAGAAGAAGAAGAACACACAACAACAACAAAAATGGCGAGGATTGAAATAAAATGATAGAAACTAACCATAATTTATATCATGATCTCCAATTTTAGTTTCAATGTTAATAGTGTCTCACTCATTGTAGAGTCATTCTATCTTGGTCATCACCAACTTCTATTTCAAATTAATAAAAAAAAATATAACATTCATTAGGAGGAACACATAATGCAACTATTTCATTATCACTTAATACTCAGATATATTAGCATTTCATGTAAAAAAAATAAGGAAACATCGAAAGAAGAAAAAAAAAAAGAGAGTAACTATCATATGCAACCATATATAAATGCAACATATGATCATACTTAATCCTATATGATCCCATCCAATTTTATACAATCTTTAAACAAGTAAGATCCTTGCATCGATCCATATCATAATGATAAATCAAAATCATGGAATTGTATAAACCAGAGTTGTAATTTCAACAATTGTGGTTTGAATTCTATTTGCTACTAAGAGAAATAAATATTAGCACTATTTGTCAACAACACTCCATTTTTTAGGGGTATCAAATGGGTTAGGTTCAACTATAATTTTAAAAAACTAGACCAATTATCGAACCAATGTCATAACCGATTCACTAATTTTATAGTTAGATTGATCGGACCAGTAATATATATATATATATATATATATATACACACACACACACACAACTAAACTACATATGAATCTTAATGGTTGGTTTTCAATGGTCCAATCCATCATTGACTAGTTCTGAACTTTTAAAGACTAATACATAAATTCTAACCGATGACATAACTAATTTATCAACACACCAAAACACTATCCAATCTAATTCAATTTTTAAAATTATGAGTTTAACTTGATCAAACTTAGATTCATTTACAGTATTTAACCCAAATCTTTTAGGTCTTAAAAATTTATACCTAAATCCATCAAATCTAACAAATAAATAAATTCTAAATAAGCCCAACTATTTTACATATTTAAATTATATAAATTCTAATGTACTTATAACTTACCATGTAATTTTTGTTAAAAAAAAATCTCCAATAAAAATATAAACAATTTAAAGAAATCACAAATGATATTTTAATACTTCGGAAAAAATTATTTATAAACTAAATGCACGCGAATAAAACTAAAGAAATCCAAACAGCAATTAGTAAATACATATGAAGTTGGTATATACATACTGACACACATGCTAATCGGGTTGTCGAATCCAAACTCTAGACACCATAAAATTGAGATAGATTGAAAGGACTGAATCGATGGGAGCCATGGCTGATTCACCTTGTTAGATCATAATAAATTATTTATTGGGGAGTAATAAGCACGCAGAAATTCTTGGCGCAGATTGCCTAACCTACATGCTAATGGGAATCGTAACCCACAAACAACATAGATACGAAGGCATTGAACCAGTGAGCAACTGGCAGGGCACATCGACTGTGCCTTATTAATAACAGGAATTAGTAGTATTAATTAATACAATAACAGGGGTATGGTGCTATGGGTGCATATTCCCCGAAGCGAGCTTTAGCTGGGACTTACAATGTACATGCTAGTTACATCATTGGCGGGCATAACAAAATGTCAGAAATTTAGCCATTCTTTCTCCTATTATACATGACAGTTATATCATTGTCGACCGGTCATAATTCTTAAGTTCTGTAAGGTATTGTCTTATTCTTAGGCGTTCATCCGTCGCAAGATCAGGATCTTCCCCAGTCAATCGCTTCCGCAGTTTCGCATTCTCGCTATCGGGATCATCAGCCAAAACCTGCATAGTGAATATAAATAGTGTAAACTTGCATTAGCTTTCATACCTAGGTGAGGAAAATTTTGAGCAAGTATTTTGTTTAGGTGTCTCATGCTACACATTAGGGAAGAGCTGGGCTGGATCTGGGTCTGGACAATAAAACTCTACCTCGGCTTCTAACAATTCATATACAATAAGGATCTTCCTTCCCGGTGTGTTTGGCGTAAGGAAAGTAACAATAAAAGGAAAAATAAATTGAAGGAAAACAATTTCTTAATATTTGGTTGCTAAGAAAAAACACAAGGAAATTAAAAAATACAAAGTATACATCAATATTTTCCCAGCATCAACTTCTGAAAAATAATTTTACGCGGCAAGGATGTACACCAATTAAGAACTCATTAATAATCTTCCCTCCGTACTCTTTAAGCCATATCTTAGTCAAATATAAATAAGGTAAAGATAAAAATGTCCAAGAACTTCCATTCGCTGGATGGTAATGATGCACCTATCCTATTGAATAGTCCCTAGTTTGAGACCTATTGTTGGTAGCTTTTTTTTTAATCTTTTTCAATTTTTCCTTTTACAGCAACCAAACAAAGAAAATAAAGTTAATACTTCCATTTTTCTCTTTTCTTCATTTTTCTTTCATTTTCTTTTTTCTTTCTTTACTGTTTTCCTGGAACCAAATAGAGCTTAACTCGTGTCGAATTACATGGCATCTAGAAACACAGCAAGTATCTGAATAATGGCGCCAAATTGAAGGTTCTTAGCATATATGTACTAAACCAACAGGAACATCTGGATTGTTTTTCCGCGCGTGAGTATCAGTTGTTGCAAGAGATACTGATTACTCACCTCAATAAAATTGTTGACGGGCCCACCTTGGTTAGCAGGAGTAACACGGTCATGTTTACTGCATAACCATTCGCCATCAACAATGTACTTGTATTCGTAGGTTCCCTCCTGTAATAAATATCACATATATATTTAGGTATATAACTATAAGCCTAACATTATTTCTTTTTATTGAATACGAAGGTATACAACCTTTATTTGTTTACTGCAGGCCATGACATGAGCAATCAAATACAACAATACATGAATAAGTAACCAAAAAAAATTGCCAACTTCGACCTGTGTTACACAGAAACAAAGAAATTGACTAAATTGAGGACTAATGTTTATCATTACTTCTCTTTATCTTTTTTCTCCGCTTCTTAAATCTCGTGTACAGGCAACTAAGGATAAGTGGGTAATAGTAACGATGAGTTAATGACGGAAGGATCAACTTGTGTAAAAACAGAGGCAGAAAGAACCACACTAAATCTGGGTCTTTCACCAGCACACATCCAATTGAATATGCCTAATATAAGCCTTGAAGTTGTATCTAATTGATGAGTGAGCTGGGTCTCTCTCACATGGTTTTCGACAAAATTGGGTTTCATGTAAACACTGTGTTGCCTGCTTTCTTTTTTGCAATTAACTCTTCAATAATTTGCTAGCTTGACAAACTTCACAAAGCACTAATTGATACGCCAAGAAACTAGGCAGATGGTAGTTTAAGCAAAACGTAAATCCAACTAGAGAAAGCCCCCTTTTAGGGTAATATCCCTTAAATGAGCTATCCTCACACCCTGTAAGAGGCCTTAGTAAAAGGTTATTTAGATAAAAACAATGCAATATATATGGGAGAGAAAAAACAAAGCTCGTTGACTGTGGAAGGCCTTTCAAATAACCGTTTCCTACCAACCTGAGTCACCAATAGTAGTACAATTATTCTCAGAAATTGCAGATGTAAATTTAGCATGAAAGTTACATGGACTAGATACATCATACATTAAAGCGAGCAAAATATTATGCTAAACCCAAGTCACATTATAAGACAGATTTAAGACAGTAATATAAAAGAGATGAAAGCTGTCTCAAGAGTTTCAGACAGTTAGGCATACATACCGGCAATTCCTTCTCAAGAATCCAAATATTGGTGTTCTTGTCGAATTTCATCGGCATTTTCTGAAATTCAAATGAAAGAAACATATTATAGGAAACAAGAACAATAAAAATCTTGGGAAGTTGAAATAAGGAAAAGAAAAAGGGTCAATTAACAACATATGATATTGCATTCAGTATCATCTAAGCCGAATCTGCTCAATGGTTGAAGGGGCAAGTTTACCCCCAGAAACAAAGAATATGTAACTTAGAAGTAACATGGAAGTGAGAAAATGACGGTATGAAAATTCACCTGGCCCCATCCAATATCCAGCCCAGAAACCTCTACTATGGAAGAACTGTAATCTGGCCACTTTAAGGTGACTCTCTTTGTCTTTAGGCCTGTAAGCTTCAAATGAATTTTAAACATTGCTTTATCAGAACCATGTTTGAGCCACAAAAACAGAACAAGGAGTGAAGGTGAGAACGTTACAAATCCACTAGAACCGGATCAAAGATAAAATGCAACATCATCAGCTTAAATTTCCATCGGTGTCATTCATTTCTACATCTAAAGTCTAAACAGATTATAATCTATCATTAACAAGAATGATGTGATATATGATATTTAATTCTAATCGATGCATGAAAATACATGACAATATCAAAACATAGGCTATGTGACGACATTTCCACTTGCATATTTACTACATAGTAATAGACAATAGGTACATGTAGAATAAGAAAAATGCAGTCACCCCAGAGGAAATGCATAATGTCAATCCACTTATTTGCCCATACAATAACAGAACAGAAGGAGAATTAAACAAAAGGCACTCACTATATCTGCAGTAGCACTCTTAATAGCATCCAAATTAGGGCAGCATGCACGTTTACTCTGCAAGCAAAGAAAAGGTTCAAATTAATTTAACAAGACTTCAGCACAGAACCAGCTACGTTTGATTATGAATGGTACATTCATAGAACTATAACATTGAACATGGGGCACATACATAACTGCAACTGTAACTGTAAGAATTGTCAGGCTTTAGAACCATCTTTTTTAATTGCACTTTGCCTGAAGCTCTACCCCACCCCCACCCCCCAAAAAAACACAAAAAAGAAAACAAAAAAGGAGCACCCTCCCACACTGTTCTCAAAAGGGGAGGATAACAAGTTGACCTTAAGCTTTAAAAAAGGAAACAAGTTGAACTTAAGCTTTAAAAGCAATGCCTGGCATTAAACAAGATACAGAAGGGAGGGGGGACATCAAACAGGGAGGATAACAAGTCGATCTTAAGCTTTAAAAGCGATGTCCAGCATTAAACAAGATACTGAGAGGGAAGGAGGCATCATATACTAATAAGAATGAAATGTATAGACACAGCACATCTTGACTAATAGGAAACTCTTTAAGCTTGATAATAGTAGCTTTATGAATGTGGGTGGACTAATGGATTTACCTTGAAAACTAATAAAAAAACAGTCATAAGACCCTATAAGCATATACAAGTGAGATGAATGAGCTGAGATGGCAGTTAGGTGACTACAGAATTTGTATAGCAGAACAAACCAAGTATATAAGCACTCAAGATATTATCTTTAACATATATAACAAGATACATCCATGAAATTTCATCTACGAAGTTTTTCTTGAAAAAGCATGTGGCAGTATTTTGCTCAAAAGATTTTAAAGGTTACTTATAACACAAATATCTCTAAAGCATAATCCCTATAATGAAAACGAGGTGATTTTCTGATGAGAAGAGTGATGACATTAGAAAGGTACCAGAAGTAGCTTGTGTGCTTCGCCAAGTCTATAACCTTGCATCCAAAACATATAAGCAAGCTGTGAAACATGACAAATACTTAGTTAAAATATAAAAGAGGAGAAACTTTGCATCCGAGGTCTAATGCTACTTCATCATTCTTCTTCTCTTTCTCATTTTCCCAAGGTTCCAACAATAGGCTAACACAATATGACAAAGCAAGGCCAGCTTCAAATGCATCATGCAGAAATGAAATATATATATATATATATGCATTAGCCTAATGGACCAAAAATGAATCAACTCATCGCAAGGTAAATGTCAAAAATAAGAAGCAAATCATGTGGCCATATGAAAACACTTCCATTTGCTATATCATGATTTAATTGCTGCTTTTTCCAACTCACTGCATCTACCAGCAAATCAAAAGCAATGATGCATGAGGCAACTGCATATAGAGTTGGAGAAGTTGATTCTTAAAGCTTAACCCACACTACACACAGACCTTTTACACATTTAGATCATTCTTCCTGGTTGTACTTGAGCAGTTGAGCATTTATACTCTGGCAAAAGCTAACCTGAACTGTTTCGGCTGAACCCAGCTTGAGAAATCCATCAACCCGGTCAGTCATTGACACAATGTTGATCCAAAAATAAGTGACCCGACCTAAACCCAACCTCACCCGAATCCAACCAGCCACCCAAGCAAACCAAAAACCGGACATAACCAAACCCTTAATTACCCCGACCTAGCAAACTGACTCGATGGTTACCAAACTGGATGTCAACCCGACTTAATATCAACCCAGTCCAACAAGACTAAATTATATATTAACTCATTATGATGATGATGATAATAAATTACACACATGCTATTATTCATTTAAAGCTATTAAATATATATTATTTTATATATTTATTGCTATGTTGATTACTCAAAAAATAACATAAAATATTTTTATTTCAATGTATGTTTGATATCTAGATATAATAGCATAAAAAACAACATTATCAAAACTAGCCAAATAAAAATTATATATTATCATCTATATCCTTTTTATATGTTGATTTATTTTCCAATTTATCTCATTTTCATTTTCTATAATTTCATCTTTATGTATATCAGTTTGTGAAGCTTGTCAATTCTATATAATAGAAATAATATTTCTTTTTATACTAAAACAATAAATATAGCTATGTTTATTGAATAATGTGGTGATCTTTAAATTATCATTTTTAGTTTTTTAATCTATTCCTTTACTAGATTGAATCATGCATTTGTTTAATTGTCAAAACTGAAAAATATATTTATTATTTAGTCATGAAAATAAAATGGATATAATATTCTTATATCATTTATTTGTAATAGTAATCTTATAACCGCCTTTAATATTTACAATGGAATAAATGATAGTTATACATTATATAATAATTTGATGATCACCTTTGTTTTATCAAATTATATTTTTTACAAAATTAAATCTTTGAACTATTATACTTTTATTTATTTAAAAATACTCATCCATCATATTATATGGGCATCCTACATTAGGTGTGTAATTTATGTATCAATAAATCAAAAAAAAACATATGAGATAGTGTAATTGTTATATTAATACATTACACCATATAAACAATGTATCTCATTTTTAGCATATCAAAATGTAAAAATGCCAAAAAAAAATTTAGACAGACAAAGTTTGGTTTGAAATTGAACTGTGTCAAATTTAACTTGATTAAAAAACTAGAACCAATATGAGTCATATGAAACGATCATTGGGTTATCAGCCTCCAATTTTAGATACTCCAAATTGACATAACCATGTTTGAGCTGACCTAAAATCCAAACAATTCTAAACAAGAAGTAATATGACTCAAAATCATGTATAGGTGATAATTGATAAGTTGATCCAAAATAAAATAATTCTGAAATAACTAAACCGAACCCTAGTTAACAACAACAACAACAAAAAAAAAAAGGTTGAACTCAAAGTGAGTCAAGTAACCTTCACTTAGATCCAAAATAATCCAAACTCGAAGTTATCAATTATCTAAAGCAACTCAAGCCAAATCGATAAAGTGATCCCATAATAAAATAAATCATAGCTTGACCCAAACTCAACTCAAACTAATAAATTGATCCGAACTGACTCAAATCAGAAATAGTCCAAATTGAAGTAACCCAATCCGAACCCGCCTAGTGCCTTTCAATTAATCCGGTTTGATCCAAACCCGAAATAATCTCATCTAGATTAGCTCGACTCAAACCTAACTTAACTGATCAAATTAACCACAACGATCTCCACATGAGCTAGCCAGTCCCGAACTAACAAAGTGCAACAACTCAATCTTGAACCAGATCTGAACAATTAAATGACCTTAAGTGGCCTGATCCACAACCAATTCACAAGGGGAAATAGCCTAAAAACAACTCGACTCGAGAACAACCTAACCCATCCTTGACCCACAACCCAATTTCCACCTCTAAAAATTCCACTGATTCAAAACTAGGGAAACATAAACTTGGGAAAGTTGAGAATTGAGAAGTTGGTATACCGCAACTGTTGGAGCTCTTCCAAGTCCAGCAGTGCAATGTATGTAGGTAATGCCACCATTCTGGTTTATGGCCTTGCACAACTTGCTTACAACAGCCGGAAGCCTCATCCTTAAATCATGTCCATCAAAATCCCTGCTGATTATCGATATTAGATAGAAGTAACAGAACATATTATTTGTGCAAACCTTGCACATGATACCATCATTGGTCCAAGGGAAAATCATTCAAACTGCTGTCATACATGTGCTACTGTATGAAATCTCTAATCATTGAAATTTTGCCAAGCAAGAACTTTGAGAAAAATAAAAGTAATAATATGAAACGAGCAGTTTCAAATGACTTTGGAGAAGCAACGCTTTGAGACAGCTCTAAGAAAATGATTTGTCATAATAAGAAAAGACATCATATGAATATACATGCTAAATATCCAAATATACACACATGCCAGCGAAAAGATTCAAGTCAATACAAGAAAAAAAAAAAAGTTAACTACAGAACTGAGAACCTTATTTCAGCCCGCAGGTGTTCAATGTCACCGCAGCCCCAAGCATATTCTCCAATGGCATTAATATCAACTCCAAAATACCTGGAGTAAGTGGTAAAGGAAATCCACCAATATATTGATAGGCCATTGATCAAGAGGACATATGTGAGATGCAGAGTCACCAGAGAAGGGGGGTGAATGGGCGGGACCGCATATCTATTTTTCACTGCATTTCTGTTAGTTAATTCCCTCAGGGTAGCTGTCATTTTCTGTTATTGCTGTCATTTTCGGTTATTGGGCAGGGGCCATTTCAGTTAGGGAGTTTGTTAGCTGCTGAGTCATGGGTGAGAGGAGGTCAGTGAGGTAGGGGATATATAGGAGGCGCTGGCATGTGGAGAGTGGGCATGTATGGTGTATGGAAGAATTGGGAGACACCAGGGTCTCTAATTCCTGGAGTATCTTCAACCCAGTAATCCAACAAATTCTCTGATCATTTCTTACATCTATTCTGCTATTAATTGCATAGATAGCCCAGCTGATAGGGACTGAACTAACATATATCTATCTTATTTTGTTCATATATGTTTACATTGGGACATCCCAACAAGGTCACTTAACTTTCAAAGCTCTCAATTGAAGTATATAATTTCCAGAGAGGCCAATTTGAAAAATCAAATTATTAAAAAATCTGAGCTCTATACCAATAAAATCAAGAGTAAATTTAGAACAATAGTAGATATTTAGGGGTGCAGCAAACTCATGTATTGTTCATCCGACTACCTTCCAATAAAATAAAATTGGTGCTGAGGTTGCAATGGATTTTGGACCATCATCTTCAACCAATAAATTTATAAGATGCATAAAAACTATTAGTCAAGGATACTGCAGATCCGGATCTTGCTGAAGACAGAAAACGGTTTTGACTCCAATCTTTCGCAGCTTATCCAAATCCTCAGGATTCTGCAATCCATGAGAGAAGCAGAAGTAACAGGATTTGTTTAAGAAACAAACATGAATCACAAACTAGCAATGCATAAGAAAGTCACCTGTAGACAAGAGCCAACTATCAAGTCAGGAAGTATGAAGCTGTAATTCATTCCTAGCTCATGCCGATAAGTTAAAACTGTAAATTAGATTGGACAGAAATGTCAAAGACAGGAAGCACCAAAAGCTGAGCACTTTGAACCACAAAAAAAAAATGATAGAATATGAAGCTAACGGATGTCCACTCCTTAGAACTAATTTTGCAAAAAATTAAGATCAAGCAATCCCCTTCATGCTAAAATTCAATACAGGGAAAATTTCACAGTCCCAACACAAGGACAGGCCTTCCTTATAACTATTATGGTATTACCCAATACACTAACGAGGCCATCCTGATGCAAATGATGAGTCGTACAAGCCATCTATCTAACTTGGGGCAGCAAGATGCTTGAACTCACCTGCACCCATAGCTTCTGTCATGTTGGTACTGTATTCATCTGATTTTTCCTGCTCCACTTCAGCGCCACTCATCTTGTCACTGGATTTTGGACCTGATATTGCCTACAGAAATAACAGTGCCATTATGCTATATTATTCACAAAATTGACTCGAATTCTCAAACAAATATATCTCAAGCATAATTAGGTAGAAATACAGATTATACAGTCATTTCTTTTAAAACATAATCCCAAAAAAAAAAAAAAAAAAAAAAACAGCACCATGGCTTTGAATACATGAAATCTACCTAAAAAGAATAAAAGACTTACACTAACCAGAAACTGCAAGACTACTGCATTCCAAAGAAACTATAAGAAGGAAAACAGTATGCAAGGTGATAAGAATTGGGATTTGGGAATCTGAATTCTTCGAACCACATTCCCACATAAAAGGAAGGCATAATATAACATAAAAGGAGAATAATAGTCCTGCCTCTTTTGAGTTTTGGACATAAATGCCTCTGCCTCTTGCATGGTCCTTCCTTTTTTCAATTCGTCTGTAGCCTTGTCACAAGAATCAGTAACCTATCTTCGAACAAAAGGAATAAATGCAAAAAGAGTGGACCCCAATCTGCTCCATTTTCAAACAAGATTTTTACATAAAATCCTACCTCAAGAAACATAGGTTTCTTCACATCTTTTAATCAAAGACTTTATATGCCGGGAAAATACATGGAGACACCCATCTAAGCAAATAAAATGCATACTAATATTGTAGAAACTTATATCTCCAGCAGATTACCAATGAGTATTTGAGTTAGCCCATGAACTTTTGAACCAGGACTCTCATTTTATGCATCGAAAAATGATGAAATAACAAAGGAAATCCAACTAGGAAAAAAACACACCTCGGCTTTTTTCACTCTAGCTGAAGGTAGCACCGAATATGAATTCCATATTTCTCAAGGTCAAGATATACACAATCTCACCTCTACTATCCAGTAGACTAGTTGCAGAAAGTTTCCTAAAAAGCCACTGAAAAATACATACAGAGAGATTTGAACCTTGGATCTTTTAGTAACCCAGACCCTTTCGCTTAACCGCTAGGCGCTAGACTAGCACCCTTAGGGGAACTAAACTTGAGGTACAGTGTGCATAAACTCATAGAGATACGCACTATGAGGAATACGGATCAAAAAGCTAATTCATATTAAAAACAAGATCAGGAAATAGGGGGATCCACGTCACTACAAACCTTTTTGGCTTGGCATTATTTTAAATAATTACTTTTAATAAATAATTTCAAACAACCCAAAAATTAATTAAATATACAAAATGAAGATTAAATACTCATGCAAATTCAGTTGAAGTTAAGGGATAATTTCCAAAATAGTAAAATAGAATTTAAGAGTAATATTCAAACTCTACCTTGGCAGGAATGCTTCGGCGAAGATCAAGATCACCGCAATTGATTAAACTCTGCAGAAAAACAATGAAAATTTCGCGAAATATTCAAGTTCAGATTCAACTAGTCATATATATGACGAAATTTAGAACTTATTACTCAGTGAAGAAGTGAAGAATTGTTACAGGCGGGATGAGAAGAGAGCTAGAACACCTCGTTTCATGGTCACTTTTGAAACACTGAAATGGCAAAGCCGAGGACCTGCATGTATCAACACCATAAACAAACAACTACAAAACTAGAAACAAAAAGTAGAGAGGGAATGGAAAAATATATATATATTCGGATTGAAAAAGTAGCTATGCATTCACCTTGCTAGGTTCTGAAGGCAATTCATTTGATGAGATGAGGAAGGACACTTGGGCTCAGTTCTCCTTAAAATGAAATTGGGAACCCCACTTCTTTTTGGCTCTTGTTCAGATCTTTTTGTAGGTCATTTTCGTGGGACCGGAAAAGTTGCCTTGCTTTAGTGGCAGTGCTCTCGGTTGGTCCAGTGGATACCCCTGCTACTGGACAGCTCATCCGGGGTCGAGTTCTCATCCGTCCACGAACCAACCTGAGGTGAACCTGGTGTGTCTCTCCCTTCCGTCAAAATATATAAATAAATAAATAAATCAGTATATACCGGTTACTAGAGCATCTATATTTCGTCATCAAATTTAAGATACTTAGGTACATTATTAAATTATTTTTTTCTTTCATCATTTTTATTTTAATGAAATAATTTTAAATTTGCTATTTATCTAACTACCTTAAATTTAAAATACTACTTTTATCAATTATATTGTCAATCATTTATACTTTATACTATTTATCTTTTGAGTTATCTTAATCTATAAATATTAAGTAATAATTATATATAATAAAATTTAGTTAAATATAATTTTACAAATAATTTTTTTAATATGACTGTAATAATTAATTAAAATATAAAAACAAAAAAATTATATTTTAATATTATATAAATATTATAATGATAATATAAATGTCTCATATTATTTTAACGATAATCGTATATAGTTCGTCACAATAATATTATAAACACGTACATAAATATAACGTACACATATATTAGATAAAATATAATCAATATGCGCATATTTTTATACATCGATTTCTTTACCGAACCTATATACGTGTAGTCTTAGTCTTTTATCCCTCCTTAAGAAATTAAGTCAGTCTTCCTCATTCACGTATACTCAACACTTCAGTAAAAGATGCCTTTGAGACCATAACTCCGAACCCTTTACAATAGAACTCAAAAGATAGCTTTTAGAGAGAGAAAGAAATTTATATTATAGAGAGAGAAGCTTTAAATATAACTTTTATTAGATGATCCTCAAATGCCTTTACCTCCCTCTATTTATAAGTGAAGTTCCACGCCTTCCTCCTCTAGAAAGATTCTAGAGACGGACCTAAAGGATCCCTCTAGAGTGGTCTAATAAGCCTTTTAGGATTTTTAGAATAGTCTATTAGGATTTCTAGAGTGCTCCTTTAGAGTTTCTAGAATTCTCCATACTCATCTATATAAGTATAGAAGAATCTAGAGACATCATCCTCTAAAGTCATCTAGAATCATATGAGAGAGTATAGAATCATGTGCATTTTTCTACACTTATCTAGACCATACAAGGATATTTTAGATTATTTTGGGGCCTGTGGAACCTCATTGCAAGCATCTTGATGCGACCCATAACATTCTATCCCACCGAAACCATCAACATTCTCAACAATAACAGAAGACAAGTAACTTAGGATTACTTCCTTGAATTGCCATAAGTCTTCTACATTATCCCAACTGTTATGATTCTCGGATAGTCCCTTCCACATGACGAGGTACTCCTTATAAGTCAACATCCTCCTTTCTCTTGCTTACCCCATCAGCCAGAATCTCTTCAACTTCATGGTTGAAAGATGTCACATTTGTAGGCGGTGCATGCTTCTCCTCTTATCGGGTCTTCATTATCTTCGTTGTAAGGTTTGAGAAAACTTACATGGAAGACTAGATAAATCTTCAACTTCGAAGGTAGCTTTACTCAGTAGGACACTTTCCCTATTTTCTTCAACACTGGGTAGGGCCCGTCATATCTTCTCACCAAGTCTTTGTGCACTCGGCGGTAAGCCTTGAATACTTAAGGCAACAACTTGACCATGACCAAGTCCCCTTGCTTGAACTCTAAGGGTCTTCGATTTACATCTTCCCCATTTCTTCATCTTCTTCACAACATTCTATAGGTGTGCCTTGGCTAAGTCAAGTTGCTTCTGCCATCCTTGAGCAAATGAATGTGTCACAGGACTACTCCATTTTATAGCCCTGTTGCACTGTGTGTGGAGTGAGGGGCTACTGTCCCATGATAAGGTCAAAGGTAATGTGCCTTATAGCCTCACTTCGCTATAGGTTGTATGAGAATTGACCCACATCCATCAACTTGCCCTAGTCTTTCTTATTTGCACACACAAAGTGCCCTAGATACATCTTCACTAAGGCATTCACCATCTCTGTCTATCCATCAATTTGTGGGTGAAAGCTTGTAAAGAAGTGTAGCTTAAACCTCATAAGCTTAAATAGCTCCCTCCAAAATTTAGCAGTGAAGTAGGAATCTCTATCATTAACAATGCTCTTTAGTAATCCCCAATACTTAACTACATTCTTAAAGAACAATTGAGAACAATGATCCACCGTACAATCTCTCTGGAAAGGGATGAGCGCCCCATACTTTCTTAGCCTATCTACCACCACTATGATCGAACCTTTTCCCTTGGACATTAGGAGTGTTGAGATGAATTCTATAGAGATACTCTCCCAAGGTCTTTCAGAAATCGACAATGGTTCCAGCAAACCAGTAGCACTCTTCTACTCATTCTTATCTTGTTGGCATACAAGATAAATCTTCACATATCCATCACTATCGTCCCACATCTGTGGCTAATAGTAAGTGTAACACCCCTAAAATGTGTATTTGAAAAATTTTCATTTGTTAAGGAAAATAATGCACTAAAATGGGGGGTGTTACCGTTGTGATCATTATAAGATTGAACCATGGCCAGTCTCATACTAACCATAAGGCTAGAAGGATACAAAGATCATTAACAAGGATGATTAAAAACATAACCAAAGTACGCAGATGTTAAGATTGATACATAAGTAAAATTTAATACAAGATAAAGCCCCACTACGGGGGAATAAAAATAGCAGAAACATAAGAAAATAAAAAGTCCAGAGAATGCCCTCTCAGACCCTATTCTTGGGACATCGGATCGTCACTCTACCCCAACCAATGCATCATAAGCATTATAGTGAGAAAGAGCCCCATCACCTATCTATAAAGACTCGGGAGGGGCCACTACTCATGGGAATAAGTAACACCTATAATATAGGTGACTAGTATGCAGCGTACTGAGTAAGGTAACCATATAGCTAAGACATGACATATCACATCAAATATAGATAATGAAAGTAGTAAGTTTATTAGAATAATCACCACTATCATAATTTAAGTCATTAGTATCATCTTTACACATCTCTCGAATTATATTCATGTGAGTAAGGAAACCCCACTATTATGGCTAGTGGAATGGAAATAACTAATACAGGGCAGAACGTACTGGTCATTATTATAGCCGATGGAATAAAAATCATCCTAAGTTAGGCCTCAACCCACGTGGTATTCCACTTTAAGTGATTAGTGTCTTCTTTGTGATTTATTATCATCTGTTGTGGATTGATACTAATTCGGAAAAAATAAGATCTAATTAGAATCAATTAGAACACACAAGAATTGAGAAGAGAAGAACACTCAAGAACACAGATTGGGGAAACAAATGATCTTATTGATGTGAAGTAATTGTGATTACAAAGAATCAAAGAAATTCTCACATAAATCACTCAATTCATCAAGGAATTACAATAGAACTCAATAGGAGAAGAAGACGGCGTTCGCTCTTCGATTAGGATTCTAATCGCATGGTATTTATACTATACGAAACTCTCATTAGCGAAAACCGAGGCGGAGCGAAAAACAAAAAAAACACGAACCGTGTTAATAAACACGGTACCCCCGTGTTTATTTTCTATCTCTCGGCCTCTCCCCGAAAACAGAACATATTTTCCTGATGAAAAAACACGGATCGTATTTCCAAAACACGGGCCCCCGTGTTTATTTCCAGCTTTGACAATCTTCAGTATTTTAGCCACGACTTCTTCATCTGACCTCTGATCGAGCTGATTCTTGATGCGTTGGAAAGCTAACAGAAAGATATACAACTTTCATGTTCAGTAAATTTCCAAATTCTAATTTTGTCAATGTAAAATATTCACATCTTTCTAGAATAGCTCACATTTCTACTTCAAATTTCTCCGAAATACTTCACACACCAATCCAAGCTATTCTACACACCAAATATGAGTCACAAGCTCACAATTCTCCACCTTGATGACATATTTAAAGTAGCTAGCACCAGGAACACAAAAGACCATCTGTAAAAAAACCCCTGGGCCCCAAAAGGCCCTCATGGTACACAAACACCAACCAAGTTCGAGCAATGCTCGAACTTGCTCACTGTCAATGGCTTCGTTAGCATATCTGTTGGATTCTCAGCAGTAGCCACCTTCTCCAACACAACCTTGCCTGTAGCAATAGTACCTCGGATGAAGTGGTACCTGATATCAATGTGCTTTGTCCGACGATGGAAAGAGTTCTGATTCTTTGCTAAACAAATAGCACTTTGACTATCGCTACGCACAACGGGAGCACCATGACCAAATCCAAGCTCACGAACGAAACCACCAAGCCACGAAGCTTCTTGAAAAGCTTCCGTCATAGCCATATACTCAGCCTCAGTAGTGGATAATGCAGTCACATCTTGCAAAGATGACCTCCAGCTAATTGTCGAACCACCAAGACAAAACATATAACCTCCAGTGGATCTCCTATTATCAAGATCTCCACCATAATCAGAGTCAACGAACCCAGTCAACACATCAGTCGACCTCCCATACTCCAAACAAGATGATGCAGTACCCTTCAAGTACCTCAGAATCCACTTCACTGCTTGCTAGTGAGCCTTCCTAGGATTCGCCATATATCTGCTCACAACACTCATCGCTTGAGCAATATCCGGCCTGGTACAAACCATAGCGTACATCATGTATCCCACAACATTAGAGTAGGGAACTGTGGCCATAAAATCCTCCTCATCTTTAGATTTGGGGCAATCTAAAGCAGACAATCTAAAGTGAGTAGCCAAGGGAGTACTAACCGGCTTGGCATCAATCATATGAAACCTCTCCAACACCTTGTTCACATATTTCTCTTGTGACAAGTAAAGATGCTTCTGTCTGCGGTCTCGAATGATCTCCATGCCAAGGATCTTCTTCGCAGCTCCCATATCCTTCATCTCAAACTCAGTCTTCAGCATTGTTTTCACCTTGTTAAATTCAGTTAGATCTTTTGCTGCAACAAGCATGTCATCAACATAGAACAAAAGATACACCAGAGAACCATCACCAACCTGCTTCAAGTATACACATCCATCGTACTCACTCCTGGAGAACCCATGATCAATCATAAACTGATCAAACCTCTTATACCATTGTCTAGGCGACTGCTTCAGACCATATAGTGACTTCTTTAATGAGCACACATGATCCTGCTTGCCTTCAACAACAAAGCCATCTGGTTGGCGCATATAGATCTCCTCCTCGAGCTCACCATGCAGAAAAGATGTTTTGACATCCAATTGCTCTAAATCCATATCCTGCATAGCTACAAGCGCAAGAAAAGTACGAATAGAAGCATGCCTGACAACAGGGGAAAATACCTCGTTATAGTCTACACCAGGTATCTGACTAAACCCACGTGCAACTGAACGAGCCTTGTACCTCGGTCCCTCAACACCTAGAATTCCCTGTTTGAACTTGTACACCCACTTGCAATCAACTATTTTCTTCTTCCTGGGTGCCTTCACAAGTTCCCATGTCTGATTCTTCCATAGAGACTGCATCTCCTCCTCCATAGCAGCACACCACTGAGCAGAATCAGCACTAACAATGGCATCTGAGTATGACACTGGCTCCTATACATCAATGACAGTCTCAGCACTAGCCAAAGCATAACCTGCTAACTCCTCAAAGCCATACCTCACAGGAGGCTTCACAACCCTCCGTGGTCTACTAGGAGCAACGCCCCTTTGCTCCACCTGCTGCCTGGATCCACCGACTTCAGGAATAGTGGGTCTCATACTAGAAGAGTCTGATTGATCCAAATCAACCTCTGCCTCCACCTTATCAGTAACACCATGTAGATTCTTTTGCTCCACCTCTTCAGACAATCTATCAGAAGAAGACTCAAATTTCTGGAGGAATACGGACTCATTGAAGGTAACATCCTTGCTTGTCAAAAACTTGGATGCAGCTGGATCCCATAACCTGTACCCCTTCACACCGGATGTATAGCCAAGAAAGATGCACTTCTTAGCTCTAGGCTCGAGCTTTCCGTCATTCACATAAGCATAGGCAGGACATCCAAAAACATGCAAATCAAAATAATCAGTTGGTTTGCCAGACCATACCTCCTCAGGTGTCTTCAAATCAATGGAACGATTGGGTGACCTATTCACTAGGAATGCCGCCATGTGAACTACCTCAGCCCAAAACTCCTTGCCTAATCCAGCTTGTGACAACATACATTGAGCCTTCTCTAATAGGGTTCTATTCATCCTCTCAGCAACCCCATTTTGTTGTGGTCTTCCAACACAAGTATGATGCCTAGCAATACCATGGTCCTCACAGTACTTAGTGAAACTACGTTCCACAAACTCAAGGCCATTATCTGTCCTGAGACACTTCACTTGTCTCCCAGTCTTCTTCTCTAATAAAGTCTTCCAATGCTTGAAAACTTCAAAGACATCATTCTTATTTTTAATAAAATAAGTCCATACATTCCTAGAGAAGTCATCAATAAATGTCAGTAGGTATCGCAAACCACCCTTGGAAACCACCCTTGCAGGACCCCATAAATCAGAGTGAACATAATCCAGAGGCCCCTTTGTACTATGTGTAGCCTTTGAAAAACTAACCCACTTCTTCTTGCCAAACACACAGTGCTCACAGAAATCCATAGTACCTGTACTCTTTCCATCCAACAACCCTCTCTTGGAGATTTCAGTCAAGCCTTTGACACTCATGTGTCTAAGTCGCATATGCCAAAGTCTAGTAACATCCGAGTCAGACATACTCGATGATGTTACTGCAGCTGCTCCCTCAACAGTGGAACCAATAAGCTCATACAGTGTCCTGATCCTCTTACCTTTCATTGCAACAAGAGCCCCTCTAGTAATCCTCATCGTGCCATCCTCGATCACACAATGATATCCATCATCGAGTTCTTGGTCATCTCAGGGACATGTCGAACATTAGACAGTGTTCTGACCACACCATCATGCATCTTCACCTTCACTGTCCCAATCCCAGCAACTTTGCATGCAGCATCATTACCCATTAGAACTACTCCACCTCAAGTCGTCTCGTAAGTCTGGAACCAGTTTCTGTTGGGACAAATATGGTAAGAGCATCCAGAGTCCAAGATCCACCTGTCCATATTCTTGGTCTGACTATCAGTGACAGTCAACACACCACCATCACTATCATATTGAGTTATAGCAGCATCATCCTTTGTGCCAGATGATTCACCAGGTTTATCTCCAGATATCCTATTAGGACAAAACTTCTTGATATGACCCTTCTTGTGACATCCATAGTACATGACATTCTTGGATCTATTATTCCTTGACTTTGACCTAGACTTCTTCTTCTCACCAGAACCCCGTTCTTGAGTTCTGCCCCTAGCTACAAGTCCCTCACTATGTGAGTCACTAGAACCACCTCTAGTCAACTAATTCTCAATCAGTTCCCATTGTATCAAGGCAGTCTTGACATAATCAAGAACCAACTCATCATCCTTCCCATACAGTATGGTCTCACGAAAATGTTTGTAATCAACAGGCAAAGAACACAACAATGTAATAGCAAGATCTTCATCATCTAATTTAACATCTATATTCCTTAGATCCATAATTATAGAGTCAAATTCATCAATATGAGATTTTAGGGATTGTCCCTTACCTAATTTTAACTCATGCAACTTGTTCTTCAATAACAGACGATTCGTCACCGACTTCGTCATGTATAGAGACTCCAGCTTGAGCTATAAGGATGCCGCCGTTGTTTCTTTAGCCACCTCACACAAGACCTCATTAGATAAACACAATTGTATAGTGGAAAGGGCCTTTTGATCTATCTCCTCGAATTTCTCATCTGTCATCGAATCGGGCTTCTTTGATATCCCGAGTAATGCCTTCTCCAATCCATTCTGAATTAGGATCGCCTTCATCTTCAACTTCCATAAGTCGAAGTTCACAGACCGATCAAACTTCTCTATATCAAATCTTGTAGACATCCCGAATACGAACCTTAAGCTCTGATACCAATTTGTTGTGGATCGATACTAATTTGGAAAAAATAAGATCTAATCAGAATCAACTAGAACACACAAGAATTGAGAAGAGAAGAGCACTCAAGAACACAGATTGGGGAAACAAATGATCTTATTGATGTGAAGTAATTGTGATTACAAAGAATCAAAGAAATTCTCACATAAATCACTCAATTCATCAAGGAATTACAATAGAACTCAATAGGAGAAGAAGACGGCATTCGCTCTTCGATTAGGGTTCTAATCGCATGGTATTTATACTATACGAAACTCTCATTAGCGAAAATCGAGGCGGAGCGAAAAACACAAAAAACACGGACCGTGTTAATAAACACGGTACCCCCGTGTTTATTTTCTATCTCTCGGCCTCTCCCCGAAAACATAACATATTTTCCTGATGAAAAAACACGGATCGTGTTTCCAAAACACTGGCCCCCGTGTTTATTTCTAGCTTTGACAATCTTCAGTATTTTAGCCACAACTTCTTCATCTGACCTCTGATCGAGCTGATTCTTGATGCGTTGGAAAGCTAACAGAAATATCTACAACTTTCATGTTTAGAACATTTCCAAATTTTAATTTTGTCAATGTAAAATATTCACATCTTTCCAAAATAGCTCACATTTCTACTTCAAATTTCTCCGAAACACTTCACACACCAATCCAAGCTATTCTACACACCAAATACGAGTCACAAGCTCACATCATCCAAGTTTTAGCTTATTGAGCCTGGAACCCCCACTATTATAGCTAGTGAAACAAACATACTACTCTAGGGTAGAACACACCTAGCCACTATTATTGCTAGTGGAACTGTCTTTAGGGAAAAACCCTCTTGGCTACTATTATAGCTGGTGGAACGAAAATTATTCTAAGTCTGGGCCAAGCTTAATGATCTTCCACTTTAAGTAATTAGTATCTTATTCATGTCATAACCAAGAAGTAACCCCCATCTAGACATGCACACCTCAATAGGCTTCCTCGACTCATTATTACTCTTCCACCCTGGACTTCCTAAATAACCCTATCCCTTAACATAAGACCTCTACACCCCCAAGACTCCAGGACCCCTTTTCAACTTCCACCGCACTCACCAGGAATTCAAAACCTCCACACATGTGCATCAAGGCCCATTTCCCCGTTTCTCCACCTAGGTTCACCATCGCCCTCTAGGGTTTCCCCTTAAAATCTTAATCTAACATATGTGACCCTAGCCTCTCCTTTTCTTATACAGCCCACATTCCCCCTTGATTCCAAGACCATCACCCTAATCAACCCACTCCAAACCTCAAAACCCAACTCTACAACTCCCATATATGATAATGATACCCTAGTAGGTTACCCCCGAAAAACCCTAATACACCCTTTTCTTCTATACCCTCTTCTCATAAACAAATCTACCCTCTATTTAACTTGACTCACATCCTCCATGTGGCATACCCCTCATCACAACCCAAAGTCAAACCAACCTCATTAACCTCTCCCATAATACCCCTATACTTAGGATTTTTCCCTAGAAACCATGGTTATGCTCCCATGCATATTTCTATCAATTCACGTACTAACTCTTCCCTAAGCACACCAATCACCCAAAATAAAATTTCCTCCCCATAGTTACCCCTCAAACTAGATTTCCTCATGTAAGCTTTTCCCCCATGCAAAGACCATACTCCCCATGGAAAGCTCACACTCCCTATGCAAGATTTTGACATAACCCTTCATTTTATTATTTTTTTCCCATTATTTTCTCAACTATGCTTCTTAATACCATTAGAGCATTTCCCCCACTTCTTCTTACTCACTCCACCTTTTTTAATTTTTTTAGTTCCCCACAACCACTCAAACCCACTTAAGGCCTCTAAGCATACAAGTCATAACATCTCAACCATATATAAGAACCTATCATCCATACAAGTTATATTACACATATTACACATAATGTCTATCATGCTCAACATACCTTAGCTCCTTACAAGATAAGCTACACTACAAATACACTTAGTTCACATTCACATATATTCAAACAAGGCATACTAATACATCTATACATATAAGATTTATATATAACCCAAGCCTTAACCATATCCTTACATAATGGGACTCTGAACTCGAAGCACATTCCTATGACTCCTCAGGAGGAAGGATTTGCTCACAACCTATAAAAAGAGTTTAACTAGTCATTTCACTTTCTGCCAACTCTTTTTTTTCTTTTTCCTTATTTTCTTAATCAAATATTAGTGATAATAATAATAATAATAATAATAATAATAATAATAATAATGTCAATAATAACAAAATATTAAAATAAAATATACTAAGTAGGTAGGGGATAAGGGCATAACTAGAAGGGACAACAAGAGAGGGGCGGCAATGGTGGCGGCACACGTGGTGGTGGTGGATAATGTAAAAAGGAGGGATTTGGTGGTTGGTAAAAGAGGAGGGGATTAGGGTTTCCTAAGTGGTAGGGTTTCACGGGTTAGGGGTTGTGGTGGTGATGGTGACCTCACGGTGGCAGTGGCGGCGACCAAGAGGGAAAGAGGAGAAAAGAGGAGGGAGGGGTAGAAAAGGGTAGTAGTGGTATGGTAAGATAGGGAAGGGTTTTCTAAGCATGAGGTTGGTGGTAGATACAATGGTAATGATGATGATGATGATGATGATGATGATGATGATAATAATAATAATAATAATAATAATAATAATAATAATAATAATAATGTTAATAATAACAAAATATTGAAATAAAATATACTAAGTAGGTAGGAGGGAGAAGGGCACAACTAGAAGGGACAGTAGGCGTGGGGCGGCGGTGACACATGGTGGTGGTGGTGGATGATGTAAAAGGGAGTGATTTGGTTATTAGAAAAAGAGGAGGGGTGTTAGGGTTTCTTAAGTGGTAGGGTTTCATGGGTTAGGGGGTTGTGGTGGTGGTGGTGGCCTCACGACAACAATGCACGATGGTGGCAGTGGTGGAGGTAGAAAGGGAAAGAGGAGAAATAAAGAGGAATGAGGGGTAAGAAAAGGGAATTGGTGGTGTGGTAAGGTAGGGGAGAGTTTTCTAAGCAGGAAGGGTGGCAAGGAGGGTGGTGGTAGCTGCAGTAGTGGTGGCATAAGGCAACGCAGGTAGTAGGGGAGATGCAAAAGGGCAACTCAAGCTACCCACTTCGCACAAGTGGGGATGGGGAGAGAAGTGGAAGGGGAATGAGAGGTAGGGGAGTGGTATGTTAGGTGTAGGGTGATGTAGGGAAGAGGAAGGAAGGGTGCAATGAAGATGGTGCGGCACGGTGGCCGCAATAGTGGTGGCTGTTTGAGCTTTGTAAGTAAGGTTGGAGTTGATCGGTAGAGAAAAGAGAGAAAATGAGGGAGTGAAGAGGGGTATTTATGGATGTAAGGGCTAGGGGAAGTGGACAAGAGAGGGAAATATACAAGGGGAGGAGAGTTGGTTAATTCCGGTCAGTGCAGCTAAGTTATAGGGGATAAGGGATAGGGTTTTGTAGGGGACAAGGGTAGGTGAGGGGGTAAGGAATTGTAGGAGGGAGGGGGATGCCTACTGCATGCCTTATAGGTCTAAATGAGGAAAGGAGGAGGGAAGAGAGAGGGAGGGAGAGAGAGAGAGAGAGAGAGAGAGAGAGAGAGGTTGGGCTACGAAGCAGCCATGTGTAGCGTTGCGTATGTCTAGGAAGAAGAATGAGGCAGGGGCATAAGGGGGAAGAAGAGAAAAATAAAGGGAGAAGAAAGGAAAATAAGGGGTAGGAGTGTTCAAGGGCTAGGTTGATCGGGGGAAGAAAGGGGGAAAATTTTGGGTTAAGGAAGGGAAAGGAAAGAAGAGATGGGGGAAAGAGGGATTGAGCCGCTATAGGGTACAACCCAACCGGCTGAAGGAGGGGGGAGGAAGGAAGGACAAGAAAAGGAAAAAAAGAGGAAAGGAAAGGAAGAAAAAAGGAAAAGAAAAAAAAGGAAAAATGGGATGGTAGGGTAGTTTGGAATTTTTTACATTTTTAAGAATAATAAAAATTAGTAGTAGTAATAATAATAATAAGATAATTTTTTTTATTAATTTAGAAATTATTTTTATGATTCGCTTATAATTTATCTTAGGTCAGCAAATAAAATTAGCCTCCACTAATTAGATCACTACATCATTTTCTTCTTTTATGGCCATAATTATTAATATTTTATTAGAAATGGCATATATAATTAAATCTTATCCAATAATCCCTTATTTTATTCTTAAATCCGAAAATAAAATTTTGGGGTATTATAGTAACCATCCTCAATAAGAGCAAGGTTCCATCTCATAGTTGGGTGTTTGGCCCATTTTGAGTCATGGAACTCCTTCAATATGTCCCTCCGCATGTTCTCCCATCTATGTATATAGATATGGTTCCCTATGGTATAGAGTACTCCCCTCTTGTTCCCAGAATCTTCAAGTCTTTCCTTCATTTCCATCACCATCAAGCTCTAAGAAAAAGCCTCATGCATCATTCCCTTCTTGACTCTTTCTTGGACATTTCCTGTAGGACCACTCATGCTAGCTAGCATTGCCTTACGACTCAAGGCTTCATTCACCATGTTAGCACTCCCAAGCTTGTACACCATATTATAGTCAAACTTTGCCAGGAAGTCTTGCCAATGGGCTTGCTTGAGACTCAACTTCTTCTAGTTCTGGAAGTAACTCATTGCAACATTATATGTCTTAATAATGAACTTACTCATAAGAAGATAATGCCTCCATACTAAAAAAATGTAGATGATGGCGGTCATCTTTTTATCATGAATGGGATACAACCTATTTGTCTCGTTTAGTTTTCAACTGTCAAAGGCAGTGGGATGCCTCTCTTGCATGATTACTCCTCTAATGGCATAGTTGGAGGCATCTGAGTGCACTTCAAACTCTTTTGAGTAGTCAGGTAGGCATAGAACTAGCTCTTCCATCACAACCTTCTTTATATCTTCAAAGGCCTTAGATTACTCATTATCCCAACTCCATGAGACCTTCTTCTTCAATCGATTTGTGAGGGGTATGGTCCTCCCCAGATACCCTAGGATGAATCTATGATAGTAATTAAATAATCCAAGGAAACTCTGTAGCTTTAACACATTTGGAGCTTCCTATTCTTGAATAGCCCAGAACTTAATTGTGTTTATCCCAATATTCCCTTTTCTAATAAAGTAGCCAAGAAATTCACTTTGGTGAGAGAAAATGAGTATTTTTCCCTCTTCACATATAGATTATTTTACCAAAGTAATTGGAAAACAACCTGCAGATGCTCTACATACTCCTATATGGACTCACTATAGATCACGACATCATCTAGATATACCACCACAAACTTATCCAAGTATGGATGGAATATCTTAGTCATCAATGTATAAAATGTGGATAGGGCATTTTTAAGCCCAAATGGCATGAAAGGAACTCATAAGAACCATACATTGTTACACAAGTAGTCTTAGATTAATCTCTTCCATCAATCCTCACTTGCCAATACCTTGATCATAGATCCATGTTAGTGAAGTATCTCATCTTCCTGAGAAGATCTAACAAATCTTCTATCAAAGGCAATGGATACTTGTTCTTCACCGTGATCTTGTTAAGTGCCTAGTAGTCCACACAAATCCAAAGAAAGCCATCTTTCTTCATTTGGAATAACATCAGGGCACCATAAGGAGCTTTTAAAGGATGCACGAACCTAGCATCAAGTAGATCCTTCAGCTGATTCCTTAATTCTTCCAACTTTAGATGGCTCATTCAGTAAGGACTCTTTAAGGGTGACTTGACTCCTAAATCTAATTCACTAGCATGATTCACCTCCCTCCTAGGTGGAAGCTTCTTGGGTAGCTCTACGGGTAACATGTCCTTAAACTCACGAAAGGCCTTCTCTTTAGGCACCTCCATGGTTTGTGGAGACTCCTACTCGATACCCAAAGCTAAGTAGTACTCCTTCCTAAACCCTTTTGAAAACTGCATGGCTGAAAGCAAATATGATTCCACCTTTGCTCATGCTAAAGGAACAATGTGACATGGTTGTCCCTTTCCCAATTTCATGTTGCTATCTCCCAAAAAGGTTAGTGGAGCTTCCATATCCATGAACTCCATATCGAGCACCATAACGGAGTCATCCATGTCATTCACCATGAATTTCACCCTTCTTTGCCATGAGCTAAGGGTGATTGAGACTCCATAAGCTACCTTGAGGATGGGCCTATCATTGGAGTTAACTACCTTCATTCTTCCTGCCTCTTTGTTGACTCTCAAATGCATCCTTTGGGCCTTCTTTGGACCGAGGAAATTATGAGAGGCATCGGTGTCCACTAATGCCTTGCTGACTATGCCCTTAACTTGGACCTCAACATACATTAAGACTGTAGCTTGATCCTTATACTTAGTATTGATAGAGTTAAGCAAAGTTGAAGAACCTATTTGGTCTTCACTTGAGCTTTAATTCTCAACTTGGCTCATCATCATAGCACTCAAGGCCTTCTTTTAGGGACACTCTAAAAGGAAGTGATTATCTCCACACAGGAACTAGTCTCGCTTGGACTTTGAGAAGTCTTTACCACCATGCTCCTTTTTTCTTTTTCTTTTTTTTTATCTTGCCCTCATATTACTTTTGGTTGGGATTCTGGGACTTTCCTCCCCCATCTTATCTCTCCTTTTAGCTCTTGTCCTTCTTCTCAAACTTATACTCTATCAAAGATTCGACCTCTCACTATATAGCAGGGAGATCTTGGACATTCCAACTTCAAATTTCTTGTTCTGCCTAAGGTTGTAAACAATAAAGGAAGTACAACAATCTCTCCTTTTTTGGCATATCCAAAATCTCAAACATAATGGAGCTATAAGACTTGATGTATTCCTTCACAGTCCTGGTATGATTGAGATTCCTCAATCTTCTCATTGCATCCAACTTGGAATTTGTGGGGTAGAATTGCCTCTTCAAATCCACCTTGAAATCTTCCCACATGTTCATTATATATGTCCACCATTCAATCTCCTAATGATGGGCACACCACCAAAAAATGGCATCTTCCTCTAGATATAATGTCTTCCATGATATGAATATTATCATTGAGTAAATGAGTGGCAGCAAAATACCTCTCGATGCCTTATATGAAGTTATCAATCTCCTTTGCATTCTGAACTCCCTTGAACTTATGCAGCCAGGGTGTGCCCAACATTAGTATGGGACCCCTTGAAATTCCAACTTCGAGCAACACCACTTCTTTACATATCGCACATTTGGACTCAACATTGGCAAGTCGATCCTTCAGTATAACATTCTCTATCATTAACTAGTCCATGTAGGCCATCACATCCTCCATGAGCTTGTGATGGGCCTCTATGATCTCTTGGTATATTTTGGTGGCAAGGGTATTGACTAACCCATTCACTTGCTCTTAGATGGTTGAGGCTTTGACCTCCTTCTCCAACCCGCCCACCTTCACCTCTATGGTGGAAAAATCCTCCTAGAACATAGCCATGTAGCGATCTATCCTCTCAAGAAATTCCTCTAAACTCGAGGCATGATATTTGGAGGTAGAATTCAATCTCTTCTTTTCCTCAACATCACCTCCTTGAGTGATCTGTGATGCTTTGGGATTGTGTGCCATTGGGAACCGAGATCTGATACTATCTATCACACACTAACTTATGCACCAAGCCTATATTCATGTGACCTTAGTCTTTTCTCACTCCTTGAGATACTAAGTTATCCTTCCTTGACGTGTGCTTAACACTTAGCAAAATATGCCTCCGAGACCACAACTTCGAACCCTTCAAAAGAGAACTCAATAGAGAGCTTTTAGAGAGAGAGAGAGAGAAAGAAGTTTGTATTATAGAGAGAGAAACTTTGAATACAATCTTGTTAGATGATCCTCAAATTTCTCTACCCCCTCTATTTATAAGTGAAACTCCACCCCCTCCCCCTCTAGGATTCTAGAGACGGACCTAATGGATCCCTCTAAAGTGGTCCAATAAGCCTTTTAGGATTTTTAGAATAGTCCATTAAGATTTCTAAATTACTCCTTTAGGGTTTCTATAATTTTTCATGCTCATCTATATAAGTATAAAATAATCTAGAGACATCCTCCTTTAGAACCATCTAGAATCACCTGGGAGAGTGTAGAAACCTATACATCTCTCTACACTTAGTCAGACCATATAAGAATATTTTGGATTATTTCAGGGCCTATGGAACCTTATTGCAAGCCTCTCAATGCGACTTGTGATAATATGCTCTAATTATCAGCATCAAGTTGTCGTATGTATTACACCAAATTAGATCTAAACTTAGAAAACTCTTTGCATATATAAATTTATGTTCCCTCTTGGACCAAAATTAATTATATGAGGTGGCACATCATTGTTATCGCCGTAAAAATATCCAGAGAAAAATTATCTGAATGTGTATATCTTTCATCCTTAATAATTATATTATGTAATATGATGCATGCATACATTTTTTACTTCATTGTTTCCATGTCCCAAATGGGTGACTGATTGAAAAAAATTGTAAAACATCCTTGTAGCAGTTCAAATGCTCACTAAGCATCTTTTCTAGTAGATGATGATGATCTACACACAATTTACTTTTTATTCGTTGAGGAGATGGTATTGTTTTGACGAATGTTAGCTAATATGAATGGATATGTCACCTACTAGTTAATATCCAAGGTGGTATTCTTTATCATTTATTATATAATGAACTTCTAATGCCCATCCTTCATAAATATTATTAAATAATAGTGAATTAGTAAGAACATTAAGATCATTATCTAATCTAGAACATCTAAAAAATACATGTCATATCTAAAGATTTTGAGATGCAACAACCTCTAGCATGATTTTTGGGACACCGTGGCCATCGCAACAAAACTACCCTTTCTATGCAATTAGATAATTTTTGCACTCCCAATGCATACAATCTATACTTCCCATCATACCTAGAAAGTCATTTCTTTTACTAATTTTTAGGAGGTGTTGAACATCATCGCTATTTGACCTTCTTATGTATTAGAAAGTAAATAACTCATTCATAATCTAAATGAAATACCTTATAAATTGAGAGTTTTTTATTCTCAAATGCACATATATTCATATATGCAATCAATAGGCATTACATATACCAACATTTATATCACTATAATGTATTTTTGTAATGAAGAAAGCCCATTTATACCAATTGCATCAAATTTTATTTGAAAATAGGGACAATGATTTGTAATTGCTTGAATAAACTAAAAGAATAAGGGTTTTCTCACTCTAAATCTAAGAAAAAAATTGTGTTTCATTATATGTGGGATTATTAGAGAAATAATCATTGCATAATAGTTGGTGGATTTCTTTATGACATCGTTCAATGTATGTGTTTTGTTTTCTTCTGATATGGTTGACCCTCTCAATTTCTCTAATTAAATATTCAAATGTGGTATCCATTGCTTTGGCAACTAATATCGCTTTAAGAGTTGTGGAGTTATCAAAGGATGAATTAGTTGATATAGTATGTTAAGAGTGTAATTATATATTTTCTTATATTTTTAGAGAAAGGTAGGTTATAGATGTATGTGGAAGAAAAATATATATTTATATTCTTGTGAGATATATGTAAGGGAATTAAACGTACATTTTCACATGGGTTTTAGTCAATCTATATATTATGAGGCAATAATACGATGAAAAATATGTGTGATAGAATTAAAAATACATTATTACATGGGTTTTAATCAATGCATATCATCTATGGCAATGATAGAATGATGGATATGTGTAAGGGAATAATATGTACATTGTCACATGGGATTTACTCGATTCATATATTATGTGGTGATGATACAATGATAGATAGGTATAAAAAAATCAAACGTACATTGTTACATGGACTTTAGTCGATTCATATATTCTAAGGCAATGATACAATGACAAATAGGTGTAAGGGAATTAGAGGTACATGAGCTTTATTCAATTTAATTTTTCTAATTTGGTCATACAAAGACATATAGGTGTAAGGTAATAAACATACATTATCATATGGGCTTCAATTGATTCATATTTTTTTAGGTGACGATACAATGATAAATATGTGTAAGGAAATTAAACATACGTTGTTGGCTTTAGCTGATTCATATATTCTAAGGTGATAATACAATAATATATAAGTGTAAGGGAATCAAAGGTACATGGGATTTAATCGATTTATATTTTCTAAAGTGATGATATAATGACAAATAGGTGTAAGGAAATCAAACATATATTATCATATAGGCTTTAATCGATTCATATCTTCTGAGGTGATGATATAATGACAAATAAGTGTAAGGGAATCAAAAGTACACGAGTTTAGTTTATTCATATTTTCTAAGGTGGTGATATAGTGGCATATAGGTCTAAGGGAATTAAATTTACATGAACTTAGTCGATTCATATTTTATGAGGTGACCATACAATGATAGATAGGTGTAAGATAATCAACTAGTGCATTATCCCAATAGAATTAAGAAAATACATTACAAAAAAATGAGTTAAACAATACATTTCAACAATATTACATAATCAAATATAATAAATAATATGATATAATTAAGAAGAAAAATTACACATTAGTTAAACAATGCATTATAACAATATTAAGTAATCAAATATGATAAATTGGAATAGTAAAATCTAGGATTCTTAGTCATCATTCTCATAACTACTACATATAAGACTTAATAATCTAGTTTCTCTTGGTTGGTTATAATAGACGTCTTATGACAAATTATAACCATGTCTAATTATTTTTCATTCAATTACCTTCATTAAGCCCCATACTATTTTTGTTCAAGCCTATCATTGTCCTTATATACTTCCATTTTCTCTAACATAGCATTTCGTCCTTGCTCAATTTTCAGAAGCCATCAATATTTGAACCTACTCCTTTAGATTTGATACTTTCTTCTGATTTTCCTCTTGATTTTCTCTTCACTACTTTTGGACCTACAAGTTGTATCAATGGAACTTCAGTCTCCAAAGTATCAGAGGTAGATGAATTAGTGAATAAACCTAACTTTGAAACATTTGTTCTCGTTGATGTAGAACCTTTCCTACTACCATGATTCAGTACCGTCTATTTTAGATGGTTCTTCATAAGTTTCCATATATGTTCACTACTGAATGTGTTATTATACCTCATTCCATATTCTTCATGTACATCCATAATTATATCTATCTCACTAATGTCACTTTAATTTTATTGGCAATTATGACTATAACAACCAATAAACCCATTAATATTTTTATTACCATAAGAAAATTGATTCATCAATGTCTTCATAGTCTTTCTGGTCCTCCGCCACAATATTCTTTAAAATATGCCATCGTTTTTTTTCTAGAATTGCATAGATTTCTGCATGTTTCTTTGAATTAAATCATCTGAAAAATATATCCATCCATTAAAGAGGATTTATTATTCTTTATCTATCCATTTACCATAAGATCTAATTCCAAACTCAAATAGATATTCAACCTGAGTATTATCTTTGAATTGATTATGGGTGGAAATTTCTTAAAATTCAAAATCATCAACAAATGTGACTAAGTTAGAATTTAAATCATGTCGTGGAAAAATTTAAATATTTGGAAAATTCTGATCAAATGGAAGTGTAGTATTTGGAGATTGAAAGAATTGAAGACTTATATTTAATGATTGATGTACCTCATTTTGATAACATTGCATACTTTGAAAATTAGAATTTCATGGATATCGGAGATATTGAATATCTGGAGAATTTATATTTAGAATATAATGATGGTTTGTGATATTTTTTTTTAGTAAGTAAGTAAAATTTTATTACTTCCAAAATTGCTTCATATATGTACAATAGAAGCATTAAACTAACAAACTAGAAAACTATCTCAGGCTATCAACATAGGATACTATTGCTCTATACGATTTACAATGGAACATACTAGTTATCATAGTAGCTAACTTTTTAACAATCAAATGAAAGATATGTTGTGGTTGACATCTCTTCTGATGGAAGATTCTCTAGTTTCTTTCATACCATAAGTGATATGAAGTTGATGCATATAAATAACAAAGCACCAACCTCCTAGAAACCAGACCACGACCACCTTGTTGCATCCATCTCAGCATCACATTGAAGGAGGTAGCATTATGAGCACATCCAAAATTCCTACTCAGAGGTAACCACACATGCTCGGAGAAAGAGCATTCAAAAAATAAATGCTCTACTATTTCCTTATTTACTTCACATAGAGCACATGTATCATCCACATCGAGTCCCATCACTGTCAGTCTAGCCTTGGTAAATAGCCTGATGTGAATTGCAAACCATAGGTGTAGCTTATGTTTGGTAACAGAGATAAGATTCCACACCACCTTATGCCACTCAACTATTTCACCATGAGTTCACAAAATTAGAATTTTATGAATTTTGGTTTAGAAGCTCTCTTGAATTTGAATCATTTGGATTATCCCAAAGATTCACAAAATTTAATTGAGTATAATTGAAATGCCCCAAAAATTCTAATTTTATTATTTATTATTAAATAAGATTTTATTATGAAAATTAATTAAATAAGTTATTATTATTAAAATAAAAGGAAATTAATTAGGGCAAATTGATAAGAAATTTATAAGTATTTTAATTAGAGGAAATTTGAGTATTTTAACTAATTGAGGATTTTATTTTTAAAATTAATTATATAAATTATTTTATTTAAAATAAGAGGGAGAAAATAATTTCAAATTAATATTAATTTTATAAATAATTTAATTGAAGAAAATTAGAGTGATTTGCTAATTAAAATGGAATTTATGGAAAATCTTTTAAAAATCCTAATTTAGCCTAAAAAGGAATTTAAATATTATTTTATTTAAATATTATTATTTTTAACTATCCCAAATATTTTAATTTATTTATTTAACCCAACCCTCCTATTTTTCTTTTCCCCTTTTTCCTTTTTCCTTTTCTTTCTTACTTTTTCTTTCTTTTTCTTTTCTTCCTCGAACTGGGCCTGTCTTAGCAGCCCAATCCTCTCCCTCTTTCCTTTGGCCGGGCTAACCCGCATAACTCCTTCCTTCTCCCTCGCTGTGCCGCATTTTCTAGCCTTTCCCGTTGTAACGTAGCGTTTTATTACATACCCTCCCCGCGCCCGACTGCCCAGTGTTCTTCTTTTTCTTTCTTTTCTTTCTTCCCTAGATCACCGGTCCAGCCCCCCCCATCTTCTTCTTCCTTCACACTTGCCATTCTCGTCGTTCGACCTGTAACCTCTGCCGCCCACCAACCAAGATTTTCGCCGCCAACTTCACCATTCATCTGGCCAATAATTCCTCTCTCTCCCACGTCGACTCATCGACCACACTTGCTTGCCCATTCCCCTCTCCTCACATGTTTCCCTTTTCCCAGCCAACTGCCTGCCACGTTTCTTTTCAATTTCGCCGGCAACCGTTGCCGCCGGTGAGCCCAACTGACCTCCCGATCCTCCCATTCTCCCCCTTTGACCTAATCCACCCTTTTCCTCCTATAAATACCCCTACCCAATCTACAATCGAGCTTTTTCCTAAAATCCAACTCTTCCCAACATTTCCACCGCCGCCCCTTCATACACCTATTCCACCGCCTCTGGCCAACACTGTCATTCTTTTTGGCCACCGGTGCACTCCTTGCACCGCCCCATAACTAACTGTGCCTTCCTCCTCCCTAAGTTTTCCAAGCACAAGCCACCCCAGCTGTGCAAAGTTCTCTCCTCAACCAAACCATTTTCTACTACCATTGCCCTTCGAACCACCATTAGCTACCTCCTCCGCCGCTTCCGCCACTTCTTTTACCTCTCAAATTATTCTGCAGACCACCCTCTACCTTCCCCTAGCCTTCTTTTCCTCTTTCTCCCTCTCCTCCTCTCTTTCTCTCCTTCTTCTCCATTCGGCCACCACCACCACCGTCGTGCGCTGCCACCTATGGTTGTGCCACCACCTCCATTCTACTCCTCTCCCTCTAGGCATTCTTAAATAGCCCAACTTCCACCTCCATTCTCCCTATCTTTTTCCCAGCATTCAACTTTTTCCTTTTTCTTCTCTTTTTTCGGCCACTGTTGTGCACCACCGTTGGTGCTGCCTATCCCCACTAGCCTAAGGTTGAACCCTCCCTCTCAGCCCTTTTTCCTATTTTTACAAGCCTTCAATTATTTTATTTCATTTATTCTAATATAAGTACTATTATTATTATTATTATTAATATTTCCATTTTTAATATATATTATTAGTATTATTAATATTAATATTTTTATTATTATTCTGTTGAGGGCCGAAGCCCTATTATATTTTAATTTGATTTTATTATTATTATTAGTATTATTATTATTGTTATTATATTTATTATTAATACTAATATGTTATTATTATTATTATTATTATTTACTATTTCAAAATTGTTATTATTATTATTTCAGTATTATTATTACAACTACCTTACCATTAGTGTTGCTGTTATTATTATTACTGTTATTATTGTTACTACTACTACTACTACTACTACTACTACTACTACTACTACTACTACTACTACTATCATTATCATTATTTTCAAGTGTTAGTATTATTATTTTATATAGGGCTGAAACCCTATTGTGCTTATTTAAATTTTAGTAGTAGTATTATAAATATCATGTCTTATTATTATTAGGGTTATTAGTATTCTTATTATTATTAATATTATTTTTTACTAGTGTTATTATTATTATTTATTAAGTTATTATTATTCAATGTAGGGTGGAAACCCTACTTCTTTTTATCTTCGATCATTATCTTTATTATTATTACCATTATGGTTATTATTATTTTGTAATATTATTATGGCTTTTATCATCATCATCATCATCATCATCATCATCATCATCATCATCATCATCATCATCATTATTATTATTATTATTATTATTATTATTATTATTATTATTTCATCATTATTATTATTACTAAATTTGGTTATTTATTTTATTAATATTATTATTAGTATTATTTTAGTAAAGGGGCTGAAGCCTTTATTTCACTATGTTTTTGAGTAATGTCCTTTTTATTATTATTGTTACTATTTTTATTATTCTTGTTAATATTAATATTGATATTATTTTGGTATTTTTGCTATTATTATTTTAAAATTTTATCAAAAGCCTAATCTTATATTAAGTTAGTGATTAATAGTATTTTTGATAGGAGGGAGTCTAATTTTAGCTTTTCCCTCATAATAGGTAAAACCAGTCAAAGCCTTAAGGAGGTGTAGGAGCATGCTCCAAGACCGGTGTCGTTTCAGGTAAGGGGTGCTAAGGCCTTTTGTGTGTTTATATGCATTATGTGCTTCGCATGCTATGTATCCTATGTTTATCATTATTAATTATGTCGTGTGTGGTATGATGTGGAGTTGAAGTATGATTTTGTGTATTTGCATGGCATGTGTATTATGTATATGTGATGATATGTGTTGTCACTTTGTAAGACATGCATGTGAGGGTGTTGATGTGGTTTGAGTGGGAGAAAGGATGAAAAAAGGAGGATGGGGAAAGAAGTTGACCAAGGGATGTGAGTTGACCTAATTATTTTAATGATTCATGAGTGGAAGAATAAAATGGAGAATTTTAGGGTTTCATGTGGGAGAATCTGATTTATGATTTTATGGTTTTGTGTGGGAGAATATAATTTGTGGTTTTATATGGGGGAATCTAATTTATGGTTTCGTATGGGAGAATCCATATTTATGGTGTTGTATGGGAGAATATAATTTATGGTTTTATAAGGGAGAATCTAATTTATAGTTTTGTGTGGGAGAATATAATTTATGGTTCTATTTGGGAGAATCTAATTTATGGTTTTGTATGGGAGAATCCAAATTTATGGTGTTATATGAGAGAATATAATTTATGGTTTTATAAGGGAGAATCTAATTTATGGTTTTGTGTGGAAGAATATAATTTATGGTTCTATTTGGGAGAATCTAATTTATGGTTTTATATGGGAGAATCTAATTTATGGTTTTGTATGGAAGAATCTAATTGATGGTTTTGTATGAAAGGATCTATTCTAGGGTTTGGTATGGATGAATCTTTGGTTTTGTGTGGATTGAATTTAGGGTTTTGTATGACAGAATATTGGGTTTTGTATAGTGGTATTAGGGTTTGCATGGAGGTAATGTTGCATGGCGGTATTAGGGTTTGCATGGTGGTATTAGGATTTGCAAAGTGGTATTAATGGTTTTATGATGGTATTAGGGTTGCATGGTGGTATTAATGGTTGCATGGTGGTATTGGGGTTTGCATGGTGGTATTAGGGTTTGCATGGTGGTATTAGGGTTTGCATGGTGGAGTTAGGGTTTTGCATGGGAGTTAATGATTGCATGGGATTTAGGGTTTGTATGAAAAGTTCAAGAGGTTGCATGGGTTGTGTAAAGTTTGCATAGGAGTGAAATTTACGTATGGTAGGTTGACTTGGGATGTAAGGAAGGCAATGTAAGTGTTATTTGGATATTTGAACATTTTAGATGAAAAATATTATGTGGAGGTTATATAAGGGTCCGTAGGAGACCGAACTAGGGTTTGTGTGGACAATTAGGGTTTGTTGTGGTTGCTTACAATTTTTGTATTATCATGTGTATTTAGTGATTTAAATGTAATTATGATGGTGGAATTTTATGATTTGTGATGTGTGAAGTATAAAGAGAATGATTTGTGCATGTCCATGGTGAAAGCTTTTGAATAAGATACTTAAGACATTAATCACATAAAGTGGAAGATGTTGAGTCAGGCCCATACCAATCCACCGGCATAATAGTGGCAGGGAATGTTTCCCTCGCAACCGATCCACCGGCTAAAATCGTGGTAGGGCATGTACCCTCTCGACCGATCTACAGGCTATAATAATGGGGGATCCCGAGCTTAAAAAAATCAAACCTTATAGTTGCTAAGACATGGGAAAGACATTAATTACTTATAGTAGAACACCGTAAGATAAGGGGCCAGACCGATCCACCGGCATAAAATAGTGGTAGGGTATATTACCCTCGCGACCGATCCACCGACTAAAATAGTGGCAGGGTATGTTACCCTCATGACCGATCCACCAGCTAAAATAGTGGGGTTCTGGTAATCATATGGACTTGATAAAGAGTATGGTGTGAAGATATTTCGATAAAGGATTAATGAAGTAATTAATCTAAACTATATTGGGTCTTGGCATTTTCACCTGATCGTTCATTTGCCTTTATGTTATTATGTTAGTCTTATGCTCTATTATTATTCTGCATTATTTATGTGTTGTTATGTGTTGGCCTTAGTGCTCGATTACCTTACTTAGTACGTAGCGTATTGATCACCCTTTTCATGGGTGCTATTCATTCCCATGAGTAGTATGCCCTTCTGACTTTGTGCAGGTGGGCGAGACATTAGTCGGGGCTGTGTGTTGAGCATATATTTTGGCTCAAAGTTCGAGAGTGTCGTGACCGTATTTTCTCTTCATGTGATTTTATTTCATTATGTTATTTCTTTTATATCGCATTTGATCTTTTATGATTTATTACCTTATATTGAGTTTTTAAAATAAGCCTTTTATTGATTGTAAGAATATTTCCTTCGAGGAATTTGGATTTCGCACTATAATTCCTATCTTATTATTGATTATAAACTTTTATACGCACTCTAATTTCTTTGTTATGATCTTTTAATTCATTTTATAAAATCTTTTTTTGAGTTTAATATTAATCTCTTTTTAGCCTTAGTACTTGGTACTGAAACAGTCGGAGACAACCGGTTTGGTATTAAGTGTGGCAGTAACATCCCCAGAATTCACAGGTTTTCATCTAAATATTTCTATTGTAGTTTCTTCTACTTTAAAAAAAAAAAGGTAGTGAATTTTAGGGTGTTATAATAATCTATTTTTTAAAATGGAAACAATGAAGAGAAATAAAGAAGATGAATATATTTGGAGGTGGTATAATAATTTTATGTTAATAATGTAGAAAAGATTATATGTAAAATTATTAGGTAAAATATAACATATTTATAAGTAAAATTTTTTTATTACTATTATAAATAATGACTTTTTTGTAAAAAAAATTAAACAAAGATAAATTCCATGGGTAACTATCAGCCTAAAAAGTGTGTTGAAAAAAGATAAAATGACTTGTATCGAGTTGTGCATGAGTCAAAAGATGTCAACTGTCAAGGGTGTGAGCACTGGTTAGCAAGGTGTGCCCCTCACATGCCTTATGATAGGTACCTTCTGCCTCTACACAGGTCGATGCACCTTGTCTCTCTAACTTCATATACCTTATATATTCGAGGTAACCTCAAATCTGAGGTAGTATTTATAATACCCCACATTTTGTATGATAGTTGAATGAGAATTTTGTCAAATTTTGGTCCTTTGATTTTGATTTAATATTATGATTTGGGTTGGGATAAAATTTGATTTGAAATCATCTTGGAAAATGAAGCTTATTGAGTTTTACAAATAAACCCATTGATTGATTCCATGAACCAATCGATTAGTTTTTCATTTTAGCCAAATTGGGCCCCTCAACTAAACTAATCGATTCGTTGCGAGAAATCCATTGACTAGTAGATAAATAGTCAACTGGTAGACTCAAACCCATTATAGCACCCCAAAATTTACTACTAAAAAATTTCATTTTAAGCGAAAGCATATAATTAAAATATTTGGGTGTTATTACCGTACTTGACATAAGTTTGGCTTACTCCACCATCCTTACATCAATCATAAGGCAAATCAATTAGAAAATTTAAAATATGATAGTAAGAAACGAGACAACTTTTAATAACATTAAATAAACATTTGGAGATCAACTCCGATTACAATATCAAAATACAACAAAAAGGGATCCCATGGAACTAAGAGTCCAAAAAGGTATCCAGGTAAACCTATCATCCGGATAACATGACTCTACACCTAAACCCTGATATGAATAAATCACTTCTCCACATGTATAGCATCAAAGGCTACAAAATCATCCCCCTGGTCCTCATTGATGTGGACATAAACATTTAGGTCATCTACTCGTTGGATTGAGTAGTACCCATGAAATGGATGATCAGTACGCTATGTACTGAATAAAGTAACGGTACAGTCATGCAGGGTTACAAGAAAAATCATAATAAAATCATACACGCGTAACTCAAAGAATGCCAAATAAGTACCGATTCTAGGTGAAATACCCCCAAAACCCTAATTTAGGAAATTATGGCAAATAAGGATTTATTAGGAAAATTAATTGAATAAACTATTTTTATTAAAATAAGAGAGAATTAATTAAGACAAATCTAGGAGAAGTTAATAAATAATTTAAATAGGAAAATTTGAGTATTTTGCTAATTATAATGGAATTTAGGAAAAATCTTTCAAAAATCCTAAATTGACCTAAAAAGAGAAAATTATTATTATTTTAATATTAATATTTTTTTATATCTCAAAATACCCAAAATATATTAATTAACCCAAACCCACATTTTTCCTTTTTTTTCTTTTTCCCTCTCTTATTCCTTTTCTTTCCTTTTTCTTTTCTTCCTTCTTCCTTTCTTTTTCTCCTTTCCCCCGACCTAGGCCAGCCCGCCTTTAGCCCAGTCTTCCCTTCCCTCCTACGTGGCCCAGGCCCATGTTGCCTTTTTTCTTTCTTCTTCTCCCAGCCATTCTGACTTTTTCCTTTCTTTCTTCTTTTCTCCCGGACTGCCGGTCCAACCCCTCCCCCTTCCTTCTTCTTCATCTTCTTCCTCGCGCCGCCTGCAACTCCCCCGATCGACACCGAGATTTTTTCCACTGATCATGCTGGTTGACCCGCTATTCTTCCCCACTCTTCCCCGTCTTCTTCCCTGTCACTTCAACCTAGCCGGCCATCCCCTCTTCTACTTGTGTCATCCCCTCTTCCCCATCGAAATAGCCTACGAAGGTAGACCTACACCAGCCTACCTTTGCCGACCGGTGCAACCATTCCCCTTGCCCCCTATTTCCCCGCTCCCCTTTTCTGTTTTCCCTTCGAATCGACCTATATATACCCCTGAAGGCAGCCATAATCGAGTTTTAATTTTGGCAGCCTAGAAATCCGACCGCGTGCCACCACCCAAACAGACCACCGTTTCTCTGTCGTTGGCCGTCACCACCACCCAATCCAGCCACCAAAACCTGCCATGCACCACCCTCTACACAGCTGAGCCACCCTCCTTCATTGCCTTGCCCTGCACGAGCCACCCCAGCCGTGCAAAGTCCCCCTCCCGAACAACTCACTTCGACTCTCTATTGCCCTTCGTGCCATCATCTACCACTGATTCTGCAGCCAATAACAACACCTCTACCCCCTAAAACAACCAGGGGTCTATAATCTACCTCCCTATACCTCCATCTTTCCCTACCTCCCTCTCCTTCTCCTTCCTCCACCTTCCACCATCTTCGGCCACTGCCTCGGCCGTCGTGCACCGCCACTTTCGGCTGCACCACCACTTCCATTTCCCCTATTCACCTGAGACACCTTCCACCACCTCAAACACCCCTCATTACCTCTCCTCTAGCCTATACCCCCATCTCTTCACCTCTCTTCCTCCTCCTCCGCCACCGCCATCGCCGCCGGCTCCACCACCAAGCCGAGGTGGTATTCCGATTTCCTAACCATTAAACCTTTTTTTTATATAAGTATTAATGATTTTTAATATTAATAATATTATTATTAACTATTATTATTAGCGTTATTAGTGTTATTATTATTGTTGTTGTTGTTGTTATTATGTTATAACTCTTATTCCAGAAAGATTTCTAAATAATGGTATTATTATTTAAAATAATACAACTTTATTATTATTATTATTATTATTATTATTATTGCTATAACTATTATTAGGAGTATTAAAGCTATTATTTTTAATGATATAAATATGGCTATAAATACCTTAACATGGACCTATGTTGAGTAGTAATAACATAGTTAGCTACCTTGAGAATAAAAACCCTATTTTTTTGTAAAGCTACTATTAATAATAGTAACCCTAATATTAGGGTAAAGTAGGAAATAATAGTAATTTTGGTAGGAGGGAAGTGAACTCTTAGTTTTTCTCTCTTATAGGTGAACCCAGCCAAAACTCTAAGGAGGCATAAGAGCGTTCTCCAAGACCAGTGTCATGTTAGGTAAGGATGTAGCTAAGGCCTTCTATGTGTGTGTTATGTACCTTGTATGCCATGTGGTATATTATGTTGTGTATCTTATGATTATTATAACTGTTTTACATATAACGTAGCTTGGATTTGAGGTATGTTTATGTTTTTTCCTTCTGGCATATGTATCATATATATGTGTGTGTTGTGCTTATGATGTTGTATGATGTGACCCTCTAGGACATGCATGATAGGATGTTTAATATATTGATATGGGGTGAAATGATGAAAAAGGAAAAAGGGGGAACTGAGTTGACCAAAGGGATATGGGATTGACCTAATTATCTCATGATCCATGAGGGGGAAAATAAAAAGGGGTTATGAACAAAATAAAAGAGTGGGGTGAACTTTGCATGGAAGTTTCTAGTATTTTCATGGGAGTTACTATGGTTGTATGGGAATTCTATGGTTTACATGGAAACTTCTAGGGTTTACATGGGGTAGATGGAGTCTTCATGGGGATGATCCTGACGTGTGAAAAGTTATCTTGGGGCATAAGTAAGGTAAAGGAATAGCTGTTTGGGTGATTGGAAGCGTTGGGTGAAAAATAGTACATAGGTTGGTATAAGGGTGCACAAGAGACTTGGCTAGGGTTTGGGAGGAAAATCCTAATTTAAGGTGGTTGTGAAAGTAAAAATAATTTAGGGTGCATGGAGTACGGGATGAGGGTGGAAGAATATCATATGTAGGGTGAGTATGGGTGTCATGGGAAAGCAAGGATGGCAAGTAAGAAATGGAGGGGTGACATGTGGGAAAGAAGGGTGCTAGGGTTTAGTGTGGCCCACTAGGATTTGGTGGTCACATGTGTATTTAGGGGACTAAAGTGAAATGATGGGGTTGAATCTAACTGCGGTGATGTGTGGGGGTGGTAAAGAAACCTTAGTTGCATAAGGCAGAGAAGGACGGGCCACATAGGCCCAAATTAGGGTTTTAATAGAAAACCATAGGGGAAGATAGTGAATTAACTAGGATGGCGTAAGGTAGTGGGCCTTAACCCCCACACTTAGAAGTTGGGCCTCCAATGTGAGTAAGTGGAAGAAGAAAGGATGTTGGGGTGTGTTAGGGGGTGCAAAAGCCTCAAGATATGAGATGGACCCTCTTAGGGGAATAGGAGTAGATGGTTTGGGACATGCATGTCTAGGGTGAAAACATGCTGAATAAGACTTAGTAAGACACTAATCATTTAAAGCGGAAGATTATTGAGCTGGGCCTAGAAAAATCCATGGGCATAATAGTGGCTAGGTGCTAGGGTGCCCTGGAGACCAATCCACCGGCATATAATAGTGGCCAGGCACATTTTACCCTGTGCATTTCCGATCCACTTGCTATAATAGTGGGGGATCCCGAGCTCAATAAAATAAACTATAAGTTATGATAAGACATGTAAAAGATACTGAGTACTTACAGTGGAACGCCATGAGAGTTGAGACCAGACTGATCTACCGACGTAATAGGGGCCAAGAGCGTCTTGCCCTGGAGACCGATCCACCAACATATAATAGTGGTCAGGTGTGTTCTGCCCTATACGTTTCTAGTCCACCAACTATAATAGTGGGGTTCCCGTATTTGCATAGATTGATAATAAGCATGGTGTAAAATGAATATTGATCAGAGAATTGAATAATCAATTTATCCAGACCATAGCTTGACCTTTATTTATCCATATTGTGTGTATGTTGTTTATATAATCATGCTTGTGTTATATTTTTTGTATGTTTGGCCTTGGATGGATGGTTACCTTACTCAGTACATAGTGTACTGAATACTCGTTTCATAGGTGCTATTCCTTCCTATGAGCAGAAGGCCCCTCTGAGTTTTTGCAGGTAGGTGATGCTATTTTTGATACCTTCGATGCTTACAAGGCATTGGGCAGGGCTGAGAATTGAGCTTGGACTTGGCCTGGGGACCGAGAGCGATGTAGCCATATTTTCCTTTTTTGTGTTTCTTTATCTTGTATCGTTTTATTTAGACTTATTATCGTGCTATATATTTTATCTCTTTTGAGGAATTTTAATTATATACTCTTGGATTGTAAACTCTTTTACGCGTACTCTAATTTCCGCATTATGAATGTTTCAATGCTTTTATGAAGTCTTGATTTAAGTTTCACTAATTATGGATGGTATTTTTTCTCTAGCCTTGTGGTTAGTACGAGGCTAGCCGGGGGTCGGGCTTGTATTGATCACAATAGTAATATCTACAAAATTTATAATTTTTTTTACTTGCTTCCATTGAATCTTTTAATAAATGAAAATTTTCAATAATAAATTTTGGGGATGTTACACAAAACACCACCATTTTTTCCCTCAAAAATAGGGTGTTAAGAAATATTTGAAATCTTCAACCTTAATTCTTCCTTTCTTAAGGAAAGTAGGAGATAACTAAATCAAAGATTAAAAGAAGATAAAGTAACATAATACTTGCAAAAGGAAGAGAGAAAAAATTAGAGAAAGGCTCTATTTCTTCTCAACAGAGAGGAGAAGAGGGAAAATAAAGGGATACTCAACACTTGGGGAAATTTTCCACAAAGAAAAGGGAGAAAAGATCAAGAACAAAAAGTGAGGAATGAGAATATGTTAGAAATGAAAGGTATAGAGGCAAGCTAAGTTGACATACATAGGAAAGAGGGGGATGAGACTAGTAAGGTTGAGTGTGGACAACCAAGAAGTGAGGGCTGACTTGATGGAGTGGTGGGGGTTGATTGTAGTCTGGAATGAGCATGTCTGTGGGTTGGTAAGTTAGGATATGGTACACAAATTCTATCTCACATCCTCAACTGCCATAAGAGAGAGGGATCAGTGAGGGAGAAGATAAAAGGTGAAGCTTTCCTCAAAATTATCTTTTTGGAAAATTTTGGGCAAATTAAAATTATGTAATGATATAAATAATGTGAAAATAATCCCAAAGAAATAAAAAATTCTTATTAGCATAATTGGGCTCTAATAGAAAGTTTTCATAAACATTAAAGAGAAATTCAAATAAAAAATAAAAATGGATATGAAATTACAAGATAGCCAATCAATCAATTTTGGCGAACAAGTCAGCTGGCTTATCGAGAACCATAATGTAAATTCCTTAGCTTGCTAGACAATCTGTTATGTATACCAGTCAATCCGTACATTTGAAATTTACATGTTTATTAGAGTTTCAAGCCTATTTCAAAACCAAGACTAATTTATTTTATATCAACATAATTTGAAAATTATTTTGAATAATTTTGGGACGAGGTATTACATTTTCAATCCAAAACCCAAATAGTTTTTAAAATACATATTGGACTTAACCCATTTCATCTAGTACAATTTAGTGTAGATTCTCGGGTTGACCCAAATTATCCACACCCCTAAGGATATATGTCATAGTTAGAGATTTTATGTGCAACATGTGTATATTTGTTTGTGATATCATGTTTGGAATTGTTATATGGAAAATATTATCATGGTAATGGTGTTATATGATATGTGATGATGTATGTTAGATGAATTAGGATATGTGAGACCTGCATATAATTGTGGTTATGCATGTTTATAATGATATAATGTATTAGAGGTTGAAAAATCATTCAATTGACCTCATAGGTCCATCAACCTTTGTTTTGATGATAATGAACTTAAGTATGAATTTGACTTATCTTGTTAAGTGTGCATTTATATTATAGAAAAAATTAAAGTATTCAACATTTAACTAATAGCTTATTTAGAGTTACTTATTAAAATTAGTTATCTATGATAAGTAGTCTAAAAAATTTATAAAACAAGTAATTATGTATAAATAATTTTGATAAGTAGCTTCAAACATAGGCTAAGTCAAGGAGCACTAAGGAGATCAAGTTTACAAATCATATCCAAAGTACAAGACAAATATCAACAAGTAGGAAAAAATAATATTCTAGCTTAAAGTACTTCAATTTCATATATGAAATACATAAACCATGAAGGCATAAGCAAGTGAGCTCAATAAATCAAGACTTAAGATTCAAAGAATATGTTACAGTCTTAGGTTTTGTGTACATATGATTTACATATTTATCACTTATATATTTAAATTATTTTATATTTCTAATACTATTTAAAAAAACATTTCAAAACATCTTAAAGTGATTCCACACATAAAAAATATTTCCAAGTATTTGGTTGTCTTAAATTAATTTTATTTTAAGTAATTTTAAGTACAATCTAAATTGTCAAATTCTCCATAAATTATTTAGAAATTCTTTTTAGTTGAATGATACTTCTTTGGAACTATTAAAATGTCTAATTTATAGCAAACATATGTCACTCAATTTTGACCTCTATAGCTCAAGTTATGGTCTTTTTTTATAAAGGTAAGCAGTGTTGAAAAATGTTCCATGAATAAACTCATTTGTCAAAATCGGTTGACTGGTTTGAATACCGATCATCTAGTCTAGTTAAAATTTTATTGTTGGAGTACTTTTTACACCTAACGGCTGGTGCCAAATTTTCTCATCTTTTAGCACTATAAATAAGTGTTGTTAGACTTAAGTAAACTTCGATCAAGCTATTACAACTCTTCTAAAATTATCATTTTCACATCTTACAAATAATTAAAGAGAGTTTTGATTTTACATTTTCAAATCCAAATCAATCTTCTTTAGTGCTTAATTTGTTCTTTGTATTTAGCTAAAGTGATCATACACTTGTAATTATTATTTCTCTAGCTAGATAAAAATCTTCAGTAGTGATTATTCACTTTTATATGCAATCTAGTGAAGATTATTATTGTGTTCATTCAAACTCATCTGAAACACAAGTGAAGAGTAGTGTGTTGTCTAGCATTCCTAATAGAGGCCTTTGATATTGTAGTTTCATAAACCTAGAGTTGAAAATTAGGAAAAGTGTAATTCATATCCTAGAGGGTCATTGAGACTATAGTCTCTTAAACATAAAGATGATAACTAGGCAAAGTGTAATTTATATCCTAGAGAGTCATTGAGATTATAAGCTCATAAACCAAGAGAGGAGTGATTATCATTAAACACCCACTATTAATAAATAGAGATTCAAATTCAAAAGACAAAACCTTTTGGTAGGTGATGTAGATAAACTTTGTAGAGTTTTTTAAACCACTATAAATCGCGAGTTTATTATTTTCCATCCTTCCACTTATTTGTCACAAAATTTTAATTTGGCATCACCCCTCTAAGGTATCCATATGATTTTTCAATTGGAATTAGAGATTGAGGCTTCATCAAATTGATCTAACCATTAAAAGACTAAGATCCTCAAAATATAGATAACTTCATGGGTGAAGTGTAACACCCTAAAATTTACTACTAAAAAATTTTGTTTAAAAAAATGCGTATTGTCAAATAATAGGGTATTACTACCATAATTGACATAAGTATAACTTACCATACCATCCTTACATCAACCATAAGACAAAATAATTAGGAAATAAAACCTGATAAATAGAAAATGAGGCAACTTTCATAAATATTAGATAAAAGTTTTGAGATTTACTCTAAATGTAATAATCCAAAATATAAAAAGGGATGTCATAGATCTAAGAGTCCAAAGAGGTATATGATTAGAACTATCACTTGGATAAAATGACTCTATGGCCAAAACCTTAATACAAAAATCATACCTCCATATATAAAGCATCAAAGGCTGCAAACTCATCTGGTGGGTCATCATTGACCTACACAAAAACATCCACATCGTCTACTCATGGGAATGAGCAACACCCATAAAAAAGATGATCAGTATGCCACGTACTGAGTAAGATAATGGTTTAGTTGAAATAAGATTACACATAATACATTATTTCACATCAAAAAGTAAGTAGACATGGTTAATATAAAATAGTGTTAAGTATATGCTAATTTTAGGTCTCATTATATAGATATATCATATTCTAATCTTTTATTTATGTTGAGTTCAAGGACCTCACTATTCTTAAACTGGTAGAATGGTCTAGAAAACCTCTCAAGGACAACACACCTGTGCCACTATAAGTGTTCGGTGGAATGAACCTAGCACCTCTTAAAGAAAAATGTTAATGAGCCATTATTCTTAAACTGGTGAACGATCTAAAACACCTCTCAAGGATAACACATCTAAGCCACTATTATTATCCAGTGGAATGGACGCAATGCCTCGGTCCCGACTCACATAATCTTTCACTTTAAATGATTAGTATATTTTCCATTAATACTTTATCTCTTAATTATATTTTCATTCACGTTGAGTATAGGGCCCCACTATTCTTAATCTAGTGAAAAAGACTAAAGCACTTCGTAGGGTTAACACACCTAAACCACTAGTATTGTCCTATGGAATAGACCCATATAAAAACACCTCAACTTGACCCATGTGATATTTTTGTTTAAATGATTAGTATTTTATTTAGAATTGTTTATATATTTGAGATTATCATGTGGGATTCATATAGGTATTCAAGATATATAATTAAAAAAACATAATCATGACCACATAATTATCCTCAAACGACCCTAATACATTTAGGATAGTTAAAATGCTTATATTCTCCCAAGCCTTATAAAATTTCTCCAATATTCATTCAAGAAATATATCCTCAATTATATTCATAGATGTATATCTAACATTATTCATAAATTTCATTACTATCAAGATATCATATCATAGAATAACATCATTCTTATAACATATCCAACATAAGAGCACATACATATAAAGTCCTAGATATGACATGTATCCTTAGCAACTAGGACACGAGGCTCTATACACGTAAATCCTAAACAACCTCTTCTAAGATCACTAGAAGGTCACCTATGAAAATAAAATAAAAATAATTAAGATCGAAGATTATAATCAAGGGAAAATTTAAGGCAAAGGAGGGTAAACATGGAAATAACTAGTGTCAAAGGGAAGCTTGAGTTGCGTGGAAGTGTGGCGGAAGGTATGGTGGTACTATGGTAGAGTTATGGTGGTGCTTGGGTGTGTAAAAGGGGTGCATGACTAAAAAATGGGGATTCACAAGCGTGCGGTAGTCTATGCACACCCAAGCCTTGAGCTAGGAAGTCGTATGGGTAGGTTGTGTGAAGGAAGCATAGCCATGAGCAAGTAATGTACGCATGGGCGAGAAAGAACAAGGCATACACATACATGCGTGAGGCTGTACATTACTTATGCAAGTATGCATGAGTGAACTATGCAAGCATTCACAAGCATGTGATAAGGAAAAATGCTGGTGCATGGTTGTGTAAGTGACTGTGTGCGAGCTCTACATTTCATAAAATGGAGCAGCATGTGACGAAAGAAGAGGGAAAAATGACGATAGTTAGCATATGCTTCGTCTATATCCACTACACCCTCCATCAACTTCTTTGAATAGAGAAACAATTCAAGGATTTTAAGACTTTCTTATCAGAAGATTTCAGATGATTGACTAGAAATTTGCACACATAGATTATACACAAGCTCAATCATAGTACTAGGCTTGATAGTCTTGAGAGACTTGTGCATTCCATGCATCCTACTACCTCTACTAAGGATCTATCGAGATTAGAGATTTATGTTGTTGCTTTTACTACTACTTCAACATAGAATGAGGTACACAATACACCTAGAACTCCATATTGTACTTTATTTGAGGGTGATATGGTTTATTCTATTGATGCTACTAGAAATCAAGGTTTCATGGTTAATGACATTAAGGAGATTGCACCTCATCTTAATAATAAGGATCTAGTGTGCAAATTAGGCACTAGAGATGGTGTTCGTATTGAGTTGGACAATGCAGATGTAGAGAATTCGGAGAATATGCCATTAACTGGTTCTTTGTACTCAGATCTAGAAGTTTCCTTAATTTGGCTCACCATTGTTCCTAACCCACCTAAATCCTCACCATTTTAACCTACCCTTCCATCTACCTATAGTTATGATCAAGGCACCACTGGTGATAATCAAAGCTCTACATAGTACATGATCATATCAGTGGGTGGCCCACATTGCATGTTTTGATGATATTTTTGGTGGAGTTCTACTCATGCTCTTATTGTTATCCTTACATAATATTTTTTGTCATATATTTGCAAAACACATTTTTCCAATTTAATTTACTCATATATCATGGAAAATTGCTCCTAATTGTTTTTGACTCATATATGGTTAATTGAATGATCTTTACTTAATTTCTTCATACCCTAATGGTTAGTAATAACAATATATTAAGATGCATACTTAACATGCTTATGCATCTAACACACTTTCACGCTTCTTGATGATTTATCTGTCACATGAATAAGTTAACTCATTTGATGATATCTTCCATGAAATTATGATTTTAATGTCATAGAAATTATATTGTGTGGTTAAGAAAATTACTCACTTTTATATAACATTATGTAACTCTTGATATTTTTGATGCAAAGTTGTTGAAAGCTCGTGATGCATGCTATCTTTAGTAAGAAGTTTAATCATCATGATAGTTATGTTTTCCTCTGATCATGTTGATTTGATGCATAATAACTTCAAAGGAGAAGAAAATTTTCTCATTGTCTTAATTATAGATTACTAAAAAAAATTGAATCTCTAAATTGCTTATTAAATATACTCTTGAGATTCCACCATAACCATTGAGCATGACATATATTTGAAGGGCTCTAGGATAAGAGTTCTACTTGCACGCTAACACTAGTTATCCATATATGGTAAACTCTAACCAAACAACTTGACCTGTGTTAAACTATTATATCTTATTCAAAATTTTCACCCCAATGCTTAAACTAGTATAGATTATATATTTAATGGATACTTTATATTTTTCTCATTTGAGTCCATCTGATTTATCACTAGGTATACTCACTTGTAAACATAGTATAATTCTTATATTATCTAGATTTGATGTTTGTTTATGATTGATTAAAAGATCTCATGGAGCTTATCTTTATCAACATCATGCCTTACTTTGCTTCATCTTTCTAAGCATACTTACATTTGATCACTATTCAAAATTATGTACATCTATGAGGAATTGGTATATATGAGACCCTGGTGTTGTTTAAGGTAACAATAAAATATACATGATTAGCAATTTTCTCTTCTTATAAGTGATATGCCTTGAATTGTTAGATTTTTTCCACTCTCTCTCTTATGCTTATCTGAAATATCTAACATGCTAAGAGTTTGCATGATATACCTACTATAAGTATCATATGTTGTATCCTATTAACCACTTTGGGTAATCTAGCATATTTAAGCAAGGGATTTGGATATGGTGAAGTTGAACTTGTAGGTTCCTCTTACATGACTCCAAAAATTGCATAATAAGATATTTTTTATGAGTTATATGTTCTCCACCTTAATTTAGAAATTCCATCACAGCCTTAGTTCTTATGTATGAACTTGCCTTTGAATAATTTGATGCACACACTTCATATCATTCTATTTATCTAAAAAAAGCGAGCTTAATTCTATTTTCTTACATGTTTCTATACTCTTTATTTTGGACTTATGTGATATATGAACCTCTTGTTATATCTATTGATCATGTCTTGAATTTATAGGATTTTAGAATCATCATGATAGTCCATGCTTCTGCTTTTATATCTTTGACTAAGATATAGTTTGACTTATGCTCAATATTATAATAAATCTTTCATATCCTATGAGCATACATGACACTTTTAATAAGTTTTTTTTAAGTTGATCTTTATTATCAACCTCTATGTTTTTCCCAAAAAATTACAAATTTTCAAGCCATATGTGTTGGGAAAACTACTATATTGATGTACACATCTTCTCCTTTCTTCCCATTCTCGATTATACATTGAGAAGAGATTCATAGATAGCTTTGTGATTAATGCTTATAACTCAATTGTCATTGAAGTGTGAATACTAATGCTTCATTATAATAATTTGATGTTACATTCCACTCATATATATTGCATGAAACGAGAAGTTCTTAGGAAATTTTTCCTTTGCTAACTTTAAATCCATACGTCTAAAAAGTGTCTCCTTTTTATGACTAAATTCTCATACTTGATACACATGGATGAAATTTTATGTTTTAAAATTGATACAGTTGTCATGTTCACCAATTCATCATATTTTTTGACAATTTAGTTCTTGTGTGCATCCTTTATCCTTTTTCTCTTCCCTTATACTTCTTGTGTGTTCATTACTATTAAAGGAAAACAAATAATAAAATATGTGCATAATATGGACTTAAGACACTTCCTTGGTTGAGTAGAGTTGTGCAAAAATAATATGTAACCTAATTATGCTTTTTTACTCTTGCTTTTGCATAACTAAGTGCAATAATAAATTTCTCATTTTTTATTTGGATATATACTTGCAACTATGATATTATTTTTCACATCATTTATAGTGCTTAAGTATATATAGCTCCTTGATAACATGTGTATCTATGAGCTATGCATTGGTGTTTCCTCATGTTATTAACTCTTGAGTGATGTTATGCCCCTATATGACTTGATCTAAGACTTCCACTTTTGAGATCATTATAATGTGACCTTTTATCTACACACTTTTATACACACATTAACCACACACACACATACTTTTATATTTACTAGCTAGGTTGATATATACAACTTTAAAATTGATTGATCACATGACTCCATTGCTAGATTCACTTGTGATATCTTATGCAGTTAATCATTGTCATCTCTCTAAATTATGTTTAATATATATTGTAACACCCCCAAAATTCACTACTAAAAAATTTCGTTTTATTAAAAGAACTAGCCGAAAAAAATTTAAAAAAAACTGTGAATTTTGGAGATATTACTGCCACACTTAGTACTAGACCGATTCACTCCTACCATTCCAGTACCAAGTGCTAAGGCTAAAAGAGAAAAATCCAACTTACGCAAAACTCAAACCAATGATTAAATCAGAGTAGTGCAATTAAACATTGTATAAGAGTATAATCCACTAATGGTGGTTACAAATCAACAAATACATTGAAACCATAAATTTTAAAGGTGAAAGAGTACAACCCTAGGATTTACCGGATAATACCTTACGCTCTTTCCCGAGAGCCTACTTGAATAGCACCTGATAACAACCTGCAAGGGACACTACCCATTGAATAGGTAGGGCCCCCATGAATGGAACCCTTTAGTACTACGGTACTGAGTAACCATTTAAATCACACTTAACAGTAGGCTCGTAATGCAACACATGATACTATATACATACATAATGAAAGGTAAATATTTAATATCCACAGTCATACAACCACATACTTAACAATCAATCAGATATTAATAGGCCATAGAGAACAATTGATACTTCTGGGCCTTAAACCCTTAGTCCATCATTATCAATCATATCGAATTATAATTATCTGTGTGAGTGCGAGAACCCCACTATTATTTGCCGATGGACCGGTCATGCAGGGCAAAAAGCTCTTGGACACTATTATTTGCCGGTGGACTGGTCATGTAGGGCAAAATGCTCCTGGCCACTATTATTCGCCGGTGGACTGGTCTGACCCCGACTCACATGGTGTTCCACTGTAAGTGATTAGTATTTTTTTTCATAATTTATTCATAACCAGATCCAATTTATTAAGCTCGTGACCCTCACTATTGTTACCAATGGATCGGAATACAAATATACATCATCCAAAGTAAAACATCTTGCGCCACTGTTATATTTGGTGAATCGGTACTCATAAACATCATCCAGGGCAAAACCTCCTAGGCCACTATTATATCCAGTGGATCGGTACTCATAATATATAATTTAATTGGGCCCGACTCATTAACCTTTCACTTTAACGATTAGTGTTTTCCCTTTTTAATTAGTAGAACAATTTTATTTATTTGCCTCGATAGGGAGATCAAGATCCCGGGACACAAAGGTACACTGATCGCATGGGTGCATAAAAGCTACTCAGTACCCTTGAACTATCAACCCAGGGACGCAAAGGTACCCTAGTCGTACTGGTGCATAAAGCTAACTCAGTACCCTACCGACAAGGACACCTAATCCATAATTATGCATACCTCCTAACTAGGTCTGTAGAGCTAGATAGAGTAAGATATAGGGCCTGGCTGGGGCACAAAGGTACACCAGCAAATACCAGAATAATCGTGGGCTAAACCACATCTTTAAGGTAACAACCCCTAAAGAGCCACCATTCCAGATCTTGAGGTCTTTCACTTTAAGTATTAGTATCTTAATTAAAGTGATCACAAAAGCACAATACTTAGATAAGTATTCACTTTCAATCATTCGAATATCGTTAGATATTTCTTATTCAAATGGTTGTCCAAGGTAACATAGAGGAATCATTAAGACCATCCTAATCTTATCTAATTTTGAATTATAATTCGTTCTCAGTATACTTACTAATTACCAAATACTCTTACCTTGCTAATCAGCGTTATTAGAGTCACATTACGAAAGTCCACAATCACAATGACATGTTAGATACAAATTACTCATTTACCCCTTACTTATATAATTACTAAGTCATCCCTTCCTTACTTGACAAATTATCATATTACCCTTCTTGTTACATAATTACCAAGTTACCCTATACTCGATTTAGGTTACCAAGTTATCTCCTATACTTATTAGGTCGCTAATCCCCTTCATAACTGTTACACTTAATATATTTTCCATTTGGTTGGTTAGATTACCACTTTGCCCTTTTTCCTTTATTATAATTAATAAATTGTCCTTGAGTTGGTCAAATTACCAAATTACCCTTCCTCATTATCTAATTACCAAATTATCCCTTTATTTGGTTAATTATCCAATTACCATTCTCTATTATCATAATTACCAAACTACCCTTCTCCATTATCAAAATTACCAAATTACCATTTTATATGATCATAATTACCAAACTACCCATCTCCATTATCAAATTTACCAAATTACCCTTTAGTTATTTAAATTACTAAATTGTCCTTCACTATTATCAAAATTACGAAGTTACTCCTTTCCAATTTCCACTTTACCCCTTTTATTTATAAAATTACCATTTTACCCTTTCACTTTTAAATTCGCCATTTTACCCCCTTAACTTCCAAAATTTACCATATCACCCTTTCATACACAAATTTACCATTTTTCCCCTTTAATTACAAAATTACTAATTTACCCTTTAATTACTATTTTACCCTTTATTTAAAAAATTACCATTTTGCCCTTTAATTACAAAATTACCATTTTGACCTTTAATTATAAAATTACCAATTTTCCTTTTAATTACAAAATTACTAATTTACCCTTTACTTACTATTTTACCCTTTATTCCCAAAATTACCATTTTGCCCCTTTACTTCCAAAATTATCATTTTATCCCCTTACTTCTAAAATTACCAATTTATCCTTTTTTTCATTTACAAATTACCACCTTGCCCTTTTCACTTATAAATTACCATTTTATCCCCTTACTCCCGAAATTACCAATTTACCCCTTTTCATTTGCAATTTACCACTTTACCCTTTTTACTTTCAAAATTACCATTTTATCCCTTACCTCCAAAGTTACCAATTTATCCTTTTACTTACAAATTTACCATTTACCCTTGCCTCCAAAATTACCATTTTATCATTTAATTCCAAGATTACCCTTTTACCCTTTAATTACAAAATTACCCCTTTGCCTTTGCCTCCAAAATTACCACAATACCCTTTTTCATTAAAAATTACCGTTTTGCCCCTTAGTACTCCACTTATATCAAATTATCATTACTACATAAAATATTAATATTAATACCTCATCCACAACTCTTATATTTAATATAATACTTATTAGCACCCATATATATATATATATTAGGCCATATTCTTGTACAAGATACATTACTAAAATACCCCTAAGGCTCACAAAATATTAACCATGCATTAAAGATCACAATAGCATAATACAACATGGATAATACTTACATTTTCATTAACAACCAAACTCTTACCTTAAACAATATTTCCATATATAACATATAGCCTAACATGCTTTTTTTCATCCAACATCACAAGAAACTACGCATATGATATTAACCAACATAAATTAAGCATAATAATAGGTTAATCCATGTGTTTAAGTGGGATTTAACGGTTACCTTGATTCCTGTAAAAACAAACCTTACCAGTATTCTGATTTAAGGTTCAAGCTTTGATTATCAAAGCCAAGACCTAAAAATAATATCAAGGTTGATTATGTTAGAAATAATAAAAATCAAAGTATAAAACTTTATAATGCTTAATTAATCAAATACTTGAATCAAAATATTATTATACCTTAAAAATTATTACCCAACTAAATTAAGAAAGGCAACAGCTTATACTGCTCATACAGCATGAGTTACATGCAAAGAAAGGAGGGGGAGGGGTAGAAGGGGGTGAAAAGAGGGAAAATGGGCATTTTCAGATTAGGGTTTTTAGGCTAAGAAAAAGGGCATGCGGGGGAGGATTTAAGGCAAGGGAAGGATGCAGAGGTGGAGAGGGGGTGTAGGTGGTGGTCGGGGATGGGTTGACGGCGGCTAAGGGCGGTGGCAGCAGCAAGGCTGCAAAGTGGTGCTGCTGAGGAGAGTCAAGATGGGGGGCTGAGAAGGAAGGAAAAGGGAGGGGGACAATGAAGGCTTGTGGGTGGTGGTTTTGGCCAAAGGAGAATTGGGGGTTGCAGGGATTAGGTTGGTGGCTTAAGTGGCGGTAAAGGCAGCGGAACGACAGCTGATTGAGGCTGTACAAGGTGGTTGCCAAGAAGGAAGGGAAAGAAGAGAAAAATAAGAGAGGAGGTTGCGGGGTGGCTCGAGGGGTGGTGGTAGGGTGGTAGGGAAATAGGAGTTGCAGGGAGAGGGAGAAGAGACATGGCAGGGCATGGGGGAGGAAGAGAGGGATGGTGGGGCCGGGATGGTGTAGGTAAATGACGAGAGAGAGAGAGAGAGAGAGAGAGATAGGGGAGAAGTAGGCCGAGAGGGTTATAGGTTGGGCGGTGGAGATGGCGGGGTGGTCGGGATTTTCATTGGGGAAAGAGGAAGAAGAAAGAAAGAAGGGGAGGTGGCTGGTGTGACGGGCATGCAGGCCGGCCAAAGGGAAAGAAGAAGCGGGTCGGCCTAGTCAGGGAAGAAAGGAAGGAAGGAAATGAGGGAGGCGGCTGGGCTCACGAGAAGGAGAAAAGAAAAATGGGCTAGTGGCCTAGGCTCCAGGGAGAAGGAGAGGGAGGAGTGGAGAGACGGGCCAACGGCCCAACGTGCAGGAGGGGAAGGGCGGGCCGGGCCAGCCGGCGGCCCAAGGAAAGAAAGAAAAGAGAAAAAGGAGAAGAAAAGGGAAAAAGGAAAAATAAAAGGGAAAATGGAATAAAATAAAATAAATTAATTTATAAAATAATAAAATACAATATTTTTGGGTAATAAATTTATTTAATAATTTAATTTAATATAATTAAAATATAAGGGTTTAAAAAGGATAATTTTAGTAAAATAATGGCTAGGAAAATTATCTAAATAAAAAGGGTATAATAAAATAAAAAAATATTTATTTTAATTTATTAAATATTTATACCCAATTTTATATACTCAAAAATCCATAAAATAATTAAATTAAATAGGTTTAAAGGCTAATTTATCCCAAATAAAATATATTTATTAAATTATAGGATTTTCAAAATTTTGGAGGATTACATATATATCCTTATTATTCTTAAATATATTACTTAGTATAAATGATTGACATTCTTATATTTTATTGATTTGCTTGTCTTGATCTCTAATTCATCTTAGCATTGAATGGACTATTCATCCCATTCCTTATTTTTCCTGTGCTTTTTATCTACCATATAAAAGGGAAACATGTGCTAAGGTATTGTGTTATGACTTTCAAGATGAAATTTTCATTGCACTCCTATATTGATATTTGTTCATTTTTATGGGAATTCTCTTATATTCACATAATCTTTACCACCTCACATTTTTGATTGATTGGATTTGTTGACTCATAAGACTTTACCAATTTCATCTTCATACCACCAAGCTAATGCATAAATCTCTTAAACTTATTGATAACATGCACTACATTGCTACATATATCTACAACATCTCACGTGTCTTAACATTATCATATCTAAGTTATTTCCTTGAATCTTAATATTCATGTCTCTTCTTTTAATGCCCATGTTTTTGAGATAATAGTATCTTGATAATTCTAATTGTGATCTAGCTCTTACTATTACTTTATGACTACTTTTAAGGAGAGCATACTTATTAATCACTTGTGCTTAAACACTAGGCATGACCTTAGGAGGAGATATTCCATATTAGTTTCACTTATGCTATTCATTAATAATATTGAATATGATAGATCTACATATACTTTAATTGAGAATGTACATATATTGAAGGGGAGCTTCACTCTCTATGAATTTAATGCTATATGCACTTATATTTTAATTAGAGATATAATTTGCCAAAGTCCTTTCCCTTTTTTGATGACAAATGGGGGGAGAAAAGGTGAAAAAATGTTGAGTGTTGGCATATTTGATCATCTTATTGACATTAATGTAATACTTGTATGGTTTTATTGCAAAATGGCCAATATACAATCCATATGATTAAAGAAAATGTATTAATTTTCATTGTTACATCTCTATACATCATCTCTCAAGATAGTGGCATACATAATCTCTGAAGATATTGGCATCTTTTTGTTTGTCATCATCAAAAAGGGAATTTTTTTGACTTCATAGGTTAATCAAACTTTCTTTTTATGATAACAAAGTTAATTATGAATTTAGCTTATCTTGTTAAGTCTCCATGTATATCATAGCAAAAATTAAAATATTCAATACTTAACTAAGTCAAAGAATGCTAAGAAGATCAAATTTACAAATCATATCCCAAGCACAAGCCAACTATCAACAAGTCGTTCAAGTACTTCACTGTCATATATGGAATACACAAACCATGAAGGAATAAGCAAGTGTGACCACGAAACCAAGACTCAAGCTTCAAAAAGTAAGGTATAGTCTGAGGTTTTATGTACATATGGTTTATATATTTAGAACTTAGATTTTTTTAATACTTTTATATTTATAATACTATTTAAAAATTAGTTTTAAAGATCTTAAAGTGATTTTATACATAAAAATATTTCCAAGTATTTATGTAGAAGGTTGTCTTTAATTAAATTATTTTAAGTAGTTTTACATATGTTTTTTTTTTTTGTAAAATTCACCATAAATTCTATAGAATCTATTTAGAGTTGAATATTGAGAACTCTTAAAATGTATAATTTAGAGCAAAAAATATTTTACTTAATTTCAAGATCTATAATTCAAGTTATGGTCTTTTTTATAACGGTGTGTTAAAAATTATTCCACTGATAAGCTAGTTAGTTAAAATCTGTTGCCTAATGTATGAAAACCAGTCAACTAGTTTGAATATAAATTAACTGATTTGGGAATTTTTGATATTTTATGCCCATTAGAAGTCAATTGGTGGAGCACTTTCTACACCCAACGGCTAGTACCAATTGTTATCATATTTTAACACTATAAATAAGAGTTTTTAGACTTAATAAACATAAATCAAGCTAGCACAACTGATGGAAACCTGTTAGGGTTTCTCAAAAAGGATCGAAGAATAATCGAGCGCGGGGTTCGATTCGCCGAGACCAGCCTAAGGAAATTTCCAAAGGAAGATCTAAGAACTTAGAAGCGTAGTATGAGAACGGCAACTGAATTTGAGAAGTAAGAACGATCAAGAATCGATCGAAGAGAAGGAGCAGAAGTAGCAGAAGAATGCGAGTGAGAGATTCGCTAGAGAGAGAGAGAGAGAGGGTGCTAGAGAGAGAGTTTGAGAGAAAATTCATAATCAACTTTTCATTCAGCCAAAAAGTGTCGAAAAATCTGTATACGCCCTATTTATATGGCGTACAAGACTCATATAAAAATACACGACGCAGGCTGTACATACTTAGCCGAAACAGCCCAAATCAATCAGCCCAAACAAACAAAAGCGGGGTGTCGACGCTGAAACAATTCGAACCAGCCCAAAATAATTACAACTCCAAACCCAAAATTACAATGAAATATTTATACATCAATTCCCATCAGCTAAGAATAATTCTAGCTAATTATGGTTACTAAGGGATGATTAACCCACAATCCAACTAATCCATAGACCATAGATCGGGTGGCGGGTTATAAACCAACTTAATCCCCATGGATAGGGGTTATTAAGATTGTAGTCTCATAGTCCTAGAGAGGATAACTAGGAAAAATTTAAATCATATCCTAAAGGGTCATTGAAATTGTATTTTCATAAACTAAGAGATGAGTGATCATCATCAAACACCTCCTATAAATAAAGAAAAATTCAAATCTAACAAGTAAAACCTTTTGGTAGCAGATGTAGAGAAATTTTATATAGTTTCTTGAACCACTATAAACCACATGTTTATTGTTTGTCATTATTCCACTTATTTGTCACAAAATTTTACTTTTTCATTTTTGTTACAAAATACTCTATTCACCCCTCTAGACTATCCATACAATTTTTCACATTCATCTTGGGACTAGTAAGATTTTTGTGGAAAGGTGGGCATTTTATCCGACTTTGGGACGTTTTAGTCAATATGGACTAAAAATAGAATATTGGGTATTCTTGTGTGATAATTGGTTCAAAATATGCTGAAGATATTATGTAGAATGTTTAGAGTGAATATGATTGGTCTAAGTCCAATAAATGATAAAAGTGGCTTTAAGTGGGGATTGTGACCATAGGGGAGAATCACATGTGTAAAGTGTTGGAATTTGACATTGAATTTTGTATATGTGATTAATATGGCATTTTATGAATTTATATTATATTTGGGATTCATCTGTGTTTTATGGGAAAAGTTATGATTAATTTGTGAAATTAGGGTGTTGTGGGAAATATGATTAGTAACCACAAGGGTAGGCTATTATCACATGTTTAAGATGTTGGAGTTAAACCTTGATGTTTGGGTATGTTAGTAATAATAAAATTATAATGATGCGCATTGAATTGGGTAATAAAATTAGTATCAGGGGACAATTTATACTTGACTTATGGAATTAGGGTTTCTTAGGCAGAATATGGCTTGTCCTTATGAGTATATTTTGGGGCATGTGCCTTGCATGTCTATGGTTGTGTTTACATGATGACCTTGAAATAAATGACCATAAATAAGTTACTAATAATTTACAATGAAAGATCTTATGAGTCAAGATTGGTTGTACTTTTTCATTCCATTGTATGAGAATAATGGCTAGGAGCATTTATGCCCTAGGGTTATACCTAACTATTCCACCAGACGAGAATAGTGGCTAGGAGCTTTATACCTTGGGGTTGTATATTTTTTTCATCGTTCCACTAGTCTAGAATAGTGGGGTTTCAAAGCTAAAATTAAAATAAATTATTTTGAATGATTGAAAGCATTGATAAGATATAATCACTTAAAGTAAAAGATGACGTGAGTTAGGGCTGGTCGTACTTCTCTATTTCACTAGATGAAAGTAGTGGCCAAGAACATTTTTCCTAGGGTTGTATATTATTGATATTGTTACACTAGTTAAGAATAATGACCATGAGCATTTTTCCCTGAGGTTGTATATTATTGATACCATTACACCGGTTGGGAATATTAGGATCACTAAACTCAACGTGAATGATATTATGCATATATATTCTGTCATTATGATTATGAGATCTAGAATCAATAAATAAGTTAGTTTGATCAAATATTGATCTATATGTATGTTTATCCCTTGTTGGGACCTTATAATGTGTGTGACCTTACTATAATTGTATTGTTACATTACTTAGTATATATTATATTGATCATCCTTTTAATGCGTGTTGTTCATTCTCACAAGCAGATGCACCTTGTTTTGCTAGGTTACTAATTGCCACTATTAATGTGCTTACCTTCAGTTAGTGAAAAATAGAATTGGTAAAGGGTATGGTTATCCAAATATCTGTATCTCTCTATGAACTCTTAGTCTTCTATTTTCATTATACATATTTCCTTCTCACTTTTTGTATCATGTATTGTGGATGAATCATGTGCTTCTCACACCTAATTCTAAGGTATGAGGGTATTTTTTTCCTTACACCCAACATAGACTAGACATAAGGAGTGCCTCTTTTATATTGGATATGTCAAAACACTCCTACGTTTTGTATTTTGGCTTCTAAATTTAACTCTTTAAATGAAAACTTTAAGCCGTGAAGTTTGGGAGTTTTATTGATTTGTTTTGACCTAGATATTCTTGGATACTTATGTCCCTTTGGTATTTCTTTCATTTAATTTTTGTGATTGCTGACTAATATTGTTTTATCAAAACAATCTTCACTTGCATTATAATCTCTTTTCTTTATCTTATAATTACATTTTAGCTTTAATACTTTGTATAAGAATGGTATAAAAAACCAGACTTATACTAAGTATAATGGAAACATACTATATTTTTACTATTTTAACTTCTACGAATAACTCTTTAAAATAAAAGTTGTAAATGCTAAAAATAGAAGTGTTACATATATTACCCACATTTTCCTATATCGAACCCTAATTTGTCCTTGGAATGTTGTGTTTACCAACCATTGAAAGGTTGTGCTATTTTCCTTAAGGTTGAATGACATGACCTTGTATTTGTAATAGTATTGTATGCCATCCATCATAAAGACAGTTTTATCCTAGTCAGCCTCAACCAACTTTATTTAATGGTACCTTGAAAAGACATCTATGAAACTTAACATTTTACGTCCAGCCTTCTATTAGCGTGTCATTACAAATATTAAATTAAACCTATCCCTAATCCAAATAATAATTAAAAATATAGTATAGGGTAATAAACGATCATTCTCACAAGGATAATGTGATTTTAAACTCTAAAATATTAAGTAAAATAATTAAATTATTTAATTATATGAAATAAATAAATAAAAATTACTATTTACAATATTAACAAGGATTGGGAGTTTGATATGAGGAAAAATAAAATAAAACTAATAATTAAACTAATAACCAAACTAATCTATTAATTAAACTATTCTATAAGGTATATAATTACAATCAAAATTAAAAATAATAAATTAAATTAATTAATAACTAAATTAAATGTATACATATCCTACCATTCTCCATCCCTATATCTATATCAAATTTGTATGGCCAATTTTTATATTAAGTGCCAAACATATAAATAATCAATTTTGATTGGCTAACCATAAATAATTAATCCGCTAACCCTCCAATTTTCTATCTTTGTATCATTAGGCTAACTCCAGAATTTTTCCTAATATTAATTAATCATAAATTAATTTTTGCCTTTTAATTAATTTAGAGATAAATTAATCACATTACATACTAAGATAACTCATTAGCCTTAGTCAAATTAAAAACACCACATTTTTAACACAACTAGAATAAATTATATTTTAATTTAATTAAGTTACTTGCAAAGACCCCAGATTAAATTAATTGCTACTTGTTGTAATTAGTTACTAAAGTGCTAGAATCAATGGAATAGCTCTAATCCTCAATCCTAAATATAAAATGTATTGGGTTTCATATAAAAGACAAGAATTTAAACTTTAATCACAAATATGATTTATATATCAAACCACAATAATTTATAATCCATAATAATCATGTACGATAAAAATCAACACTTAATAAAATATTGCTACTAAAAATTAATATAGGTCACATGTATAATTAGGAATAAATAAAAATTAAGCAGAGTATTATATAAAAAAATAATAATAAATACATAAACTTTCCAAATGGACTGCACTTGCAAAGATTTCTCCCAACGATCTGTTACTCCCCACAGTATCACGAACATGCTTGCCTACTATAGCTATTCCACATATATATATATATATATATAAATCCTTATAATTTAATGGGTTCCTAATATATGTATGGGTGGATTAAGAAGAATAAAAATTAAAATCTTAATCACGCAAGTGCATACATGCACACGCGCGCGCGCACATACACGTTGAGGGCTCATTTGATATTTATACCTACTTGCTTACTTTACGCCAACCCCAAAAACTTTTTTCTTTTACTTGTATCTTTACACAATGCAAGGAATTAATAAAAATATTCCTAAAAATATTCCTAACTAATCTCTATCTCTTACACTATTTTAAAAAGTAAAATTGAGCTTGATTTTGGCCATGTTACACTCTAATTTACCACACATGCGCACATACACATTAAAGGCTTATTTCATCTTTATATCTACTTGCTTACTTTACGCTAGCCCCAACAACCTTTTTCTTTTCTTTATTTTATCTTCACATAAAGCAAGGAATTAATAAAAAAGATTCCTAAAACTATTCCTAACTAATCCTTATCTCTTAAACTATTTTCAAAAGTAAAATTGAGCTCAATTTTGGCCAAGTTATGCTCCGATTTACCAAAACTTACTAGAAATATAAGTTATATAACTCATTTTTAACATTGCATATCAATTTAAATCACCTGAATTTATGGTCAAAATAAGACATGTTGACAAGATTTTTGTAAATTTGTCCTTAAATTCATTTTTAAACAAAATAATTGAGATTATTATCATTTAATAAACAATTATAAATAATATAAATAAACTCAAATATTACTTAAATGAATGACTAAAACCTCAAATTAAGAGGGCATAAAATAGATAAAAACATATATTCAACATCTTCAAGCGAATCAGTTGGTCCAGTCGAGGAAGTGAATAGTTATCCTTAGGGCATGCCTTATTTATATCTATGAAGTAGATGTACATCCTCCATTTTCCATTGGGTTTCTTTACCAAGATTATATTAGCAATCCAAATTTCATATTTTACATCTCTAATGAATCCTAAATTAAGAAAATTATATAATTCCTCCTAAATGATATTATGTTTTCCAATGCCAACTACCCTTTTCTTTTGCTTAACTAGCGTATATCCTTCCACTATATCTAAGTGGCATTTGATAATTTTAGAAGGGATGGCCTCTTAGTTAGCTATTATCCATGCACTATTTTTTATGGTTTTGTATTTTGTAATAAATTTAGCAGCTCTTGCCTGTCAGCCTCACTTAGATTTTTACATATTATTAAAGTGTGTCCTAGATCGGCCAAATGTTTTTCTCCTATTTTAGCAGCAACATGGATTACCTCCTCATACACATTTAGATCTTCTAGGCCTATATTTACTTGTGCCTCCTTAACCTTGGAGCACCTTGGGGCTCCTCCTACTTCTATAGCATACCATTACCAAGCCATTCTTCGATCACCCCTGACTTCTCCTCGACCACCATTAGGTAAGAATCTCATTGGTAAAGAAATATTTGTTATAAACATTATTAGTCTTCCTTTAACACCACCTAAGGTAATTAGAAGGTACATAGCTCAAGAACATACTAAAGACTTGAAGAAAATGAAGAAAATTCCTAGAACATCCTAGCTTTCAACCAAAATTAAAGGTCCTCAATGTTGATCTTTAGCTAACATGTTATATATCAAAGTTTGTGCATAAATGAAAAATAATATCACGGTAACAATGAATTAAGAAAAACTCATGAGATTGTCAGTAACACTTAAATGTTCTCAAGAACACTCAAAAACATTCATATGAAACCTAAACTCATCAAACCTTTAAGCATAATTTATAGCATTTAAACATACTCAAATAAAAGCATTTTATATATCAAAATTCATCTATAAAATGCAATCAACATCATGGTAGCAATTAATTAAACAAAAAAAAACCATCAACAAGACCATATGGCTGAAACCCCCAAATCTCCCAAACTTGGCATAATCAAACAATAATACACCAAATCGTGTTAAACATCAAGATCTATCTACTTTTAGTATATATTATATTTACCATTAGTACTTGAACCTTCAACACTAAGAGATGAAACCTAAAAAAACCATAGAAAATATTAGGTAAACAATCTCATGAAATCTTAACAAAATATAAAGGACTAAAGAGAAGGTGCTAAACACCTTATCCTCAAAGTTTGGAAGATAGATCAAGCTTAAGCCATAGAAAAAAATGGCCATGGAGGTCACACAATTTAGAGGGAGATAAGGAGAGGAAGTGGCGCACCCCAAGGGGGAGAAAGAAAAAGAATGAAACAAGTTAGGTTAGGTTTGGAAGAATTAGTTGTTATGTTAAGGTTTAAGTGGTACAAGATGTAAAAATGGGTAAGAAAATATCTAAACCAATCTCAATAATTGAGGCAGAGTGTATGTACTTAGGTGGAAGCTCAAGGGTGTACACACATGCCCACAACAAAAAAGAATGGCTAGCAAAAGTAGGAAGAAAGTGTAGCTAAGGGTAAAATAGTAAATTCATGCATAAAGGAAGAAAAAGAAAATTGGGGGAACAATGAAATTAGGACTTAAATGAGAGATTTACATCCATATTAAACAATAATGAAGGCCTTGGATCAATCCTTGCAAGATTAGATAAAGATTAGAAGAAGAAAACTTGAATTTGATGCCATTAACACTCAAAGAGCATGTGAATTAATTTAAAAATGATATAAGTAATAATGGGTTATTAATGTATCATACTTAGCTCAAGAATATTAAAACAATATTATTTTCAAAATTTTGTGAAATTTAGATGGCTAGAAGAGGCCTCTTAAGGTTTATAATACTGAAATAGGGTTAATCGAAACTTAAATAATATATAATTTTTTTTTCTAGATATCACCTTTTAAGATTTTAAAAAAGTTTAGGCAACTCCGAAAAAATCCAATAAATTCAAATATGTATAAATTGGAATGATCTAGATGGAGTATGATAGCCTAAATTCTCACAAAAATGACCTTGTGAGGAAGGGTTATAAATTAGAAACAAAATGTTTTAAAAACAAAATGAGGGTTTCTATTCCATCAAAGGATGTAAATAATGTACAAGATATTTAGCTTTGTTCTAATGAAGACCAATTCTGAATAACTTGGAATTTTAAGAAACAGGGTATTACATCAATGACGGGTAAGCCAAATGATGCATTGTTATGTGATATGTATTGATTAATGATTAATGAGACATTAATATTAAAATAGATGATCACATGACCTAGAACCAAGTGATTCAAAAGGTTATAATTGATTTAATGAAAATATACTGGTCCTAAATGGAATTAGAGGACCCTAATATATTCTACACTAATCCAATCCACTAGCTTATAGAAGGTATGCATACTTAAAAATTTGTGTTTCATTAGTGGTCAAAGTTTATTTTACCCTGAATATAATAGTATTAGTAAAGTTGAATATCTTACTCCCTTTCTTAAGGAAAGAAACTATAATATCATGCAAGTGATTTCATGGTACTATTATAACTAAGTAAATGGAATAGTATAATCACCTCATGTCAAACCCTAATGTGATTTTCTCTTTATTTATCTTGTATTATGAACATATATGCATGTATAATATATACCTTGTCTTATGATTTTTATGTGTTATGCATATTTATCATATGCATGTGTATGATTACTTTATTGAGTACCCAATATACTGACATCATTTTTATAGGTGATGCTCAATCCCATAAGGAGATACCGCTATGTTTCCTATGTATATGTTGATTTTATGCTCTTGATGTGATTAATTGAAGCCATCTTATACTGTGGTTGGTATTATGATATGGTTATCTGAATATTCTTTTCTCCCTCTAGACTTCTTGTAACACCCCAATTTTTCTTGACTTAAAATATTAATTTGAAAGTATAATTCAAAAGCTAAAACAAAAAACGAGGGATGTTATAAACAAATCTATCATAAGGAAAGGGGTGTGTGTTTACTTAACTTATGGAAAATACAAGGCTAGATATGAAAAATAATAAATAATAAGAACAATCATGCAAGTTAAAACTCTTTCAATTATAAAATCTTAAAACCCAGCTACAAAATCTAATCACACCGACTAGAACTAAAACTAAAAACTCTCAACATAAGATAAAACACTAGAAAACCTTACTCTTAGAGTCTAACTCAACCTTTAATAATATCCAGATCACCTGCATTACAACCACAAAAAAACTAATATGTTCAATACAAAACTACTAAGTAAACATACCTCACCTCGAGTAGACAACATGATGATACATCACACAACACACAAAAGTGTAAAATCATGCATAACCAACAACTCACATGCAATAACCACAAGTCATGTATAAAACCAAGATAACATGTGTACTAACATGCAATATAAGGGTAGTGCACGTAATAAACCTAAAAACCAACCATTATAACAAGAGTTGCACACATTATACAAATACCTACCCATAACTCAACAACAAGGGTAGTGCATATAATTTTCCTACCAAAATAATAGAAATGGTAGTATGCAATAGTAACACAGACATCTACACAACATGGGTAGTGCACGTAATGCAAATACCAAAAAAAAAATACACATACATTTCTCTTCCTTATTAATCAAGAGAGATCCAAATATTATAAGTAGAGGATATTAAGATACCAGGTCATATTGGTGTAGCCCAAGGATACTAAGATACACTAGTTATGACGCCATATAATACCAGTACCTCCCAACCATGTAACCTAAGGATATGCATGATGTGCCACAGTTATACAAGTACACATAATGGAACACAATACCATTTCCACCACTTGGGCTAGGAAAATAAGGCTGATATCAAACTAATATCACATAATCATTTCCTTTTTATTACTTGAGGGAATGCAACAACAACCTAAGGACACACATAATGTATCATAGTCCAATTGGATCACATAATGTAACATAATACCATTTCTAACATGTAACTCTATGACATTACAATTCACCTGTCATATTGGCACTCCCTAAGCAACACAATACTCTCCTATCCTTATTCACCTAATCCTTAAGTACGAACACCCCCTATAGGGCCTAGAAGTCACCTATGGAGTATAATAAGGCTTTAATAAGGCATACCAGTAAAACCAAACCAAATTGAGAGCTCCTACCTCTTCTCTAAGAAATTTAACCCTAAAGAGTATCCCATTTCCAAATCAAGATCTTCTACTTTAATAATTAATATTTTATTCAAGAAAAAAATCATTATTTACCCAAGAACACAAAGGTCTATACATAATAGCCAAACAATTCCTCTATAAGATTTTACCACTTATGATCACAAATAATGAGCCATGAAGTTCTAAGACTAAGCATCCATCAATAACCTCCACAACACAACCATATAAGATAAACCACATCTCATCAAATACTAAAACAACTTAAAATAATCCCAAGGCGATACATCATCATAAGATTAAGCCAAGCCATAAGTTAAACCAAGCAAAACCATTTACAACCCATGCATGCCAACACAATCCCAAAGTACATTAATATGTGAAGAATCATATTTGAGGCCATAAAAGACCAAAATACACTTTAAAGATCTAAACCACTTCATATGTTCATATATCCTTAGACAAGGGCAAAAATGATAAAACCCACCTTTTATCCTTAAGAACAAAATTAATAGAAAACATATTTGGATTAAACAAGTCAAAATAATGTCCCACATTAAATTTAAAAAAAAAATACTATTCATAAAAATACTATTTATGGCAATAGGAAATGTTATTTTACTACCAAAAAGCTTAAATTCAATAACAAAAACACAATTTATTATCAAGAATTATAATTTATTAGGATTCACTATTCAAGCTTAGTTACTATTTATAATTCTAAAGTCAATGGTTAGCGGTCAATGGTTGACCATTGACTACAAATTATGCTAAAAAGGTCATGCTTAAGGTAATTATTTATTTTAGTAAAAACATTTGCCATGAAAATGATTAATTAATATCAAACCCTACTTAGAATAATTAGGGCATCATTAGCTCAGAACATTTTGAATATTATGAAGAACACTAGTAACATTCTTCTAAATATCTTAAGCTTTGAAAACTTCTTTCAAAATTGAAATACTTTAAACTTGATTATTTATAGGTATAATATGTACCAAAGTTTATTTACAAATTATAATAATTAACAAGGTATCAACCAATTAATCAAAATCTACAAATTCATCATGAACCCTCAAGAACATTCAAACTCATCTAAACTCGTCCGATCTTTAAGCATGATTTAGAGCATCAAAACATACTCAAATCAAAGTAGGCTCAGCATTAAAGTTTATCTATATTTTAAGATATACAACATGATATCATTAATTTAAAAAAACAACCCAAGGATCAAAAACCCCAAATCCATAAAAACACACACAACCATAAAAAATAATGCTACCTTGAAACCAAAGCATACAACATATATCTATTATATTTTCTTAGGGTTTTATAGGTTTGCCTTTAATTTACAAGTTTTAACCTGGAGAAAATGACAAGATACAACCAAGGAAAACCATGAGAAATATTAGAGAAATCAAGCTCATGAAAAGTAAAAAACGAGAAATGATTGAATGAAAAACGATCAAGGGGTTTATCATTAAAATTAGGAACAAAATCAAGCTTCAATAATGGTTGAATATAGTTATGAAGGTCGTAAAATGTTGAAACAAAAAGGAGAGATAAAGAAGGAGAATTTTTTAGTCAAGGAGGAGAGGAAGGAACTAATGACAAGCTCGAACGGTATTAAGGGTAAAATGAAAGGCTTAATGATTAAGTTATACGGGTAACATAGTAGTTTACTTAATAAATAAAAACCAGACTAGCTACAACAAAGCCAAGGTCCGTCCATATGGGGGAGGGAATATGTGTCTTGCATTCATCCACATCAAAGCAAAATTAAAGGCTTAGAAAATAGGAAGGTAACTTAAGTAAAGGTATATGGTAATAATATGGATAAAGGAAGCAAAATAAAATTTTGTAATAACTACAAAGGAATCCACAAGCCATGGGAATAAATGAGACATTCTCATGTGTTATTATAAATAATTAATGGTTCATATGCATTATCATAAATTTTGAATAATAATTGAAGAAGAAAAATGTGATTTAGTGACTTTTATAGTACAAAAATATATGAAAAATTCAAAAAAATGATATGAATAATAATAATAATAATAATTTTTTTAGATAAATTTTGGATCAATAATATTAAAATAATATTATACCCAAATTTTCATAAAATTTAGATAACTAGAAAAGGCTTAACAAGACTCAAAACACTAAAATAAAGCCAATTGAGGGGCATAAATAGTACTTTTTTTGGCAAAATTTTGGTTTAATATTTTGAAAAATCCTAAGATACTGAAACAATTTAAGGATCTAAACTATACAAAAAAAATTATACTTTAGAAATAATTCGAAGGCCAAAGTGGCTCACAAGTCTCACAAAATACAAATTCATAAGAAATGATGAAGAGTTTTGAATGAAACGTTCTAAAAACACAATTAGGGTTTCAAAATTCTACAAATATGTGATAAATCACAAAAAATGATGAAATGTAAACTCCACTAATAAATATGCTTAATAATTCATATTTCTAAAAAGAATGGGGTATTATATGTCTAGTCCTATGCTTTCTCTTACCTCTATCTTTCATCTACTATTTCATAATCTCACACCACCATGAAATAAAACCCCCCATTGTTAGCATTAAAAAAAATCTTTTAGAAGAGTTAACCATAGAACTTAAAGCATAAAAAATGTAAAGTGTTACTGTAACAAGTCTACCTTGTTTCAGCTTTAACTATCTCACCAAAAGGATGGTATACCATGTTGATATAAGTAGCCAAATCAATCATAACACTCAATATTACAGTCATAACTGTCTCAAATACAGTTTATCTCGTCCCACTACTGAATCCATTCAGCTCAATACCATAACTTAAGGGCTTTCGCTTCAACTTTTCAGTAACTTAGAAATTTTTAGAGAAACATCATCCTAAAATACAGTTAACTATGGAATCACCAATGGTATACCATGTATATAAGTAGCCAAATCAATCCTTATAGCTCAATTTGTATTACAGTGTCTGGTTTATCATTCTTATACTAAATGATATAGCTAAAGCGTTGCTCTACTTAAATTATGAGCATCATAAGAAGTATATAATAAATTATATTATAGATTTATAGTGTTTTGATATAACAAGACCAGAAAAAGGTTAAAAAATTCAAATTAAAATAAATATGGAAGGGACCTAAGAGTCTATGGAGCATCAAAATCAAAAGATGAGAGGGCAGACACCAAATGTCTTATTTCTCAACCCTAAAATACTAGTTAACAAAAGGAACTCATAAGTGATCATGTAAAGTCAAAAATTCCCATTGAATAGGTAGCGGAATATAAAATGGGACCCATTAGTGCAACAATAAGGAGTATCACTACACCATACAAAGTATGCAAATGTCGCATGGAGCACATAGGATGTTTCGTGAGAGAAACACACCATAAACATATAGAATCATATATGCAATAACTAGATACGATAAACATGTCCTAACATATACATTATCAAGGCCACATTTTCATAATACCATTGCACTTAAACCATAATACTAAACTCAATGAATCAAAATAATGAAAGGGTGTTCCATAAAGGAAAAGCACCAAACCATTCTTAATTATTTCTAATAACCACAGGTGGATAACATAATACGTTCTAACCAAATGACCAAATCAAATCTAATTAAATCCAAAAGAGTAGAAATTACTTGGAGATGTAAAATTACTATGGTCACACAAGCATACACGGGTAATACACTATCCTCCTAACAATTTCATCATAATCAATCCGCATAAACCATAGGTATAGCATGAAGGTAAATACTCAACCAAAATTAAATACATTACTGAAAACCACACAATAGTTATTTCTATTTTTTATTACTCGAGGGGATATAAGAGAAAACCCAAAGACATATGAAGTACTTCAGTCATACTAGCACACAAAGGCAACACCATACCCTCTAAACCATACAACCCTGAGATATATAAAGTACACCAATTATATTGGTGCACCAATGGCAACAAATTATCCTCCAACTTAGATTACCTAATAATTAAGTATCGATACCTCCCGTAGGGCTTGTAGATTATCTATAGAGTATATTAGGATCTTAAAAGAGCACTAAAACACATTAGTGAAACCAAACTAAACTGAGGACTCCTACATTATCTCTAGAGTAGCTAGCCCTAGGGGTTTACAATTCTCGATCTTAAAGTATTCTAGTTAAAATATTAGTAATTTTTTGGTAATCATAAATATCACATAATATATAACTATTCCAATTTTCATAATTAACCACCTTTCCTTTAATTCAGATTATTTATGTCAACATTAAGGCCAACAACCAATCTAAAGTTAAGAGTTAACACTAAAATCAATCTAATTATCTACTAATGGCATCCTATGTCCAATTATTCACATTTAGATGCATGAGGTCATAAATGGCCCAAAATTCCCTTAAAACCATAATTACCATGATATTATCCATTTTAAATGCTAAAGCTTACTTCACTAACAATTTTTCATATGAAGGTTAAAATCCAATAAATTAAAACAACTTAGCATGCAATAAAATTCTAGGACACAACAAATAACAATTTTACCCTACACATGGATGAACATATACAACTTGAACATGATTCTCGCTTAACATAACTTATATACTTTAATATTTAACATCATATTATACATGCTAGGTATACATGTTAGAATAATATAATAAGTATGAACTTAAAAGATAATTTTTCTCTTAAGGCATATGAATAATAATAATAAGGGAATATAAGCATAAACATGCTCAACATATCATGTTATACATTAACATTCTCATACATCATGCACAATTTATTCATGACATTAACCCTATTATAACATGCTTCCATACACTTAATATTATGATCACTTTACATGCTGAAGACTCATAATCCATGCTAGCATACTTAGGAGAATAAGTACAACATAATAAGGCATGCTGATGTAAGAGCATCTAATGAACCTAATGATTGTCATGTTCATATTAATTCTCAAGGTAAGGAAGATTTTGCTTTCTTAATGTTCAAGCCTATCATGTTAAATATTCTTGATAATTATTATATGCTTGATATTGAAAAACATTCAAGTTTTTCTTGTAGGTATGTCATATATTTGCAAGAAGAAGATGTTAATATACTTTAATGTGTACAAGTATTCAAAGCATGTAAAACTATGGCATACATAGGATGATAATTTCATGTATGTATCATAGTTAATTGTATGGCTTTGTAATATTAATCTTTAGTATCATTTAACCAATGATATTATGCTTAGGATTAATTTTTATATAGGATTAATTCAACCATTATAAGTGGGCTTGGATTAAGGGAAAGAATTGGATGGTTTCAGTATGATACCACCGACTACTTCCTCTCCTATATATATACTTGTACGCATGATTTGTAAGGAAGAATTGAATAAATAATGAATAATAATTTTGATCAAACTTTGAGCATAGCTGGCTGAAGTCTAACTCTCTCATTTGAGTCGACATTGAGCAAGGAAAGTCTGGGACACCGTCCTCCATCATAACTCAAACTCAACACATTTGAAGACTACTTCAAATCTGTCGAGACTCCTATCCTTTGCCACTTGATTTCTTCACCTATAATCCTTCTTAATACTTCGTTTCTTTTGCATCATTTTTTAGGTGACATCTTCTACCATCAATCTTCGATCCAACCTTCTAGCTACTTTGATAAAACACATCACATACTTAGGAAAATAAATACAACATACTACAATTGAAATCCTAATATATTATCATGCGATTTCCACATTCTTATAAGAGTGTATGGGTCACTTAATAGAAAGGAAAATGTCAGAAATTTGTGCAAACACACCAAGCTATAGCCTACACTAATACCCTTCTAAACCTATAAAAAAAACTAGAGAATATTAGAAATAGCGCATAAAAATAACAAAAATCCATCAAAATAAACTCAAAAAACCAACAACACTACCCAACCAAAATTTGTGCATGTTGGGGAAATATGTGCAAAGTTTATGCAACAAAGGTGAGACAAACATGAGTTACTCACACAAGACAAGGTGTCAAACTTGAGGGGCTCGCATTATAGGTTGAGGCCAAAACAAAAGGGCTAATACAACAATAACTCAAGAACATGAAGGAGGGACATTACATGAGTTCCTCACACTATAAGCCATCTTTGTAATACACCATTTTTTGAAAACCCTAGCTGTTTCAATATATCTAGTATTTAAAAATAATATTATATTATTTTGAATATTTTTTACACCTTTAAAAAAATTAGAAACCCTTATTACACTTTTTTAATGTTTTATTCTCACTTTCTTGCATATTTTTGATGTTTGAACTCCTAAGAGACTTCTGAAATACTTTTGACCTTTAAACTATTTTAAGACCCTTCTCTATCATGAATCTTTGAAATGATAATATTCTTATGATCCTCTTAGGCTCTTTTAAATTACCAAACCATTTTTTGGTAAAATATACTATTTATCATATTAATGTGCCTTAAATGCATTTTTAAGCCCCAAAAACAACAATTTTAGCTATCTAAAATTTAATACAAATTTATAAATTGCTATATTTTAGTGTTATTGAGCTATAAATGATTTAATTTTTTTAATATTCAAATATTTTTTAATAGAATAAGTTACCAAATGCAACTTTTCTTCTTCTAATCTTGTGAGGATCAATCTCAACCTTTCATTTTTATATAGGTTGGATGAGAGCCTTTCATTTTATCCCAATAGTTTTGTGGATTTACCCTCCCTTGGAATAATCAAATTGAGTTTGAATTCTTTGGTAAAGTTACCTTTTCACCCTTAGCCACATTTCCTTCTTTCTTCCTATCCTTTCCTTTTGTGTGTGGTCGGTGATTTGGGGACACATTTTCTTTTACCCTCCATGTGGTGTCACTTGCCATTGCTTTACTTTGCTATTTTAGAAAAATATCTCTTAAAATCTTAGTTTATAGGTTAAATTAATTCTTAAGATTTATAATTTCCTACATTTTTCTAACTTAGCATATTTATTGTATCTTTTTCCTCCTTCATGATCGAACCATCCTCTCTTCTTATTCCTCCATTTTTCATACCTTTCCATCTCATTTTTTGAAGGTTAATATTCCTTTTTCCTCAATGGTTGAGCCTTTTTTTTCATCTAAAGTCTTAAACATAAGTTCTCCCTAACATAAGTTCTCCCTCCTTTCCTCTTCAACTCTATTTTCTTTATATTGGTTTTATAAGTGTTGGTTTCTCTAATATTTCCTGGATCCCATATAGATTTAATGGAGGCTTTATGGAAGAGTTTTGTGGGTATCTAATTCTTTATTTCGATTGTTAATTTAAAGCTTAGGCTTAGGGTAAGATCTTTCTACAATTTATAAGCATATGTTTGTGTTAATTGTTGAAAATTTCCATGTTAGGTGTTCTTCAAGTTTCAACCTCTTGGAATTATATGATTATCTTGAGTTTTTTGTTCAAAATTAATGATACCTTATTGGGTATTGCAATTTTTAGATATATTTTGAAATATAACTTGATGGATTTTGGTGGTGTTTATCATGATTTATATTTGATTAAATTTTTGAATATTCTAGGTGTTCTTGAGCATATTCATCATGGTCTTCATATGTTCATCATGCTCTAAGATAATTATGCACCAATTATCATAATTAGTATTTAATTAGAGATTAATCATATTTTAGAATAATTAAACAAAAGAATGATGTATTTACCTTTAAAAGGTTTTTAGCATGCTTTAAGGTCAAAGGTTAACCATAAGCTTTGACCATCGACCTTACAAATAGTAATTGAGTATGAATAGTAAATATTGTTGAATATTAACTTCTTATAATAAAATATTTTTTTGACTTTTCTATTTAAGCTTCTTAATATCAAATAACATTTTTGTCAACTAGTATATAGTGAGTTTAAATGATTGGTGACTCTTTTTTTTAGTGCACAACCTTATTTTATGATGGTTGAGCATGAAATATCTAATATTTTCATTTGTTAAGCTTTATGAGGTTTCTTGGATAAAGAACAGCTTTTGGTGTTTTACCATAGTTTTGGGATATCTAAAGGTGTGGATAGGATTTTAGATCTGAGAAAGAGTATTTTGGTCATTAAATGATTAAATAGATAAATGAAGAGTTCATATGGACTTTAAGGCCTTGTTGACCTAAGTTTGAATTTTGTGTTTTTGGGAAACTCTTACTCGATAAGAGATGTATTACTTGTGATTGCTGAAAAGTATTTATTGTGACCTTTGGTCTGTGGTTTTGTGGCTTGTCGTAAATATTTTTGATGGGATCTTTTGATCTCTTGTGATCCTTTGGATAAGTGATTTTATCATTTTGGATAATTGATGATCATTCCTTAGGGGTTCATGATAGCCATAAACACTATTTTGGTATATGTATTATGTGTACTCAAATAAATTGGTGGATGCATTTGGTAATGTACAAAACATGGTCTATAAAATTTTCATTTCATGTTGTTGTAAGCATAAGGGACCACTAATTTTATAGTGGTTCGGTTCCTTCTCCACTCTATAGGCTTTCATTAGTCCTTATAGGAAGTATGCACACTTAAGGATTAAGATACCTATGGTGAGGCTACCATGGCAAGAGATCATTGGTGATGGACATCAGATGTCCAAGTTGTTGTGATATTTAATGATTGTGACAGTTGAATATGTCATTCCTATAGCAGCTTATCAACAAAGATGGTCACGTACAGTGGAGGTGAGTTCTTATTATTTTGTTGAGATGGCTATTTATTAATTCCTTTCTAAGATGGCTACAATAATGATTCTTTTTTGTCATAACTATGGTTATGCTTTTGACTTGTATGTCCATATGTAAAAATTTATTTATGTTATAATTATGCCCTATAGATTTTATTCATTTGTGGGAAAATAGGATGTCCATATATGAATATTGACATGTGTTTCCTGTAAAAGCTTTTCAAACACTTATGCAATTATGTGTCAAAGTTTAAGATTAATATGGAAAATGCATGTTAGATATTCCTTAAGTCTTTGCCTTTACCTTTTTCCCTTTTAATGAAATGATTAGTTCAATATTCTTCCATATTTTTATCTGATATACCCTTAGGGTATAAAAGTTGCATATTATTTTCTGTCCTAGGATGCTAACTTAGAAGATGCCTTTGTGGTTATTTTCCAACAAAAATCTTATATATTCCTTAGGGTTGTGCTTTCTTCACTTATGTGTGTCTAATTACCTAATGTTAGATATTATATGTGTTTTAGATAAATAAAGCTTAAGTGTGATAATTAGATCTTACTCACTACACTCATCATATTGATACCACACTTTTTTAGTTATTATGTTGGTTTGTTGTGCTCTATTTGTGTGGGTTTGCGATTTTTGATCTTTCGGTCAACTTGTTAAGCATTTTGTTTTAGATAATTATGATCCCATATTCTATTTCATTTTTTTCTCTAATAGAGCTCTATCAGAACTTAATGATCTTGTATTTAATTTTGTATAGTTTTGTAAATCTTTAATGAGGCTCGGGTTAGGTGAAAATCACTCCTGACTCTTAGGGTATAAGTTTATTTTTTAGCCTTACACCCAATATAATTTAGGTAATAATTATACTTCTATTATGTTGGATGAAATAGTAACACCCTACATTTCTTATTTAGCTTACATAAAACATATTTGAAATCAAAAATATATATAGTAGCAAATATTGGATGTGTTACAAGCTTATAAAGGAATGTAATACCCCAATTTTTTTTTGAAAACTAATAATTTAATAAATAGCTTTTAATTGAAATAAAATTAACTTTTAAAATTATTTATTTTAATTATTTTATGGATTTTAGAGTATGTAAATTTGGATAAGAGTATTTAATAAAATAAAATTAAATATTTTTCTATTTATCATATTATTTTATTTAAATAAATTTTCAAACTAGTATTTTACCATAATTATCCTTTTTAAGCCCATATATTTAATTATATTAAATTAAATTATTAAATAAACTTATTATAAAAAATATTACATCCTATTAATTTATGAATTTAATTATTTTCAATTTTTCCATTTTTCCCACTTTCCTTTTTCCTACCTTTTCTTTTCTTTCTACTTTGCCCTATTTCTTTTTTTTTCTCCTTCTTCCTGGCTTTGGGCCGCCGCACCCAGGCCTGCCTTTCCCCTCCCCCATGCGCGCTTGGGCCAGGCCCATTTCTCCTCCCTCCTCTTCCATGCACGGCACACCCAACACAGCCCAGCCGGCCTCCCTTCTTTTTTTCCCCTGGACCAGCCGGCTCCCTTCTTTCCTGTGCTGGTCCAGCCGCCCGCTAGCCCTTCTTCTTCTCTTTTCTTCTACTGCCCCGATCTGCTCCCGTCGTCCATACACACCCAACCACTGCCTACAACTGCCGCCGCCTGCCACTGCACCTGCCCCCTGCTACTCCCTTTCTCTACCCCGTCCTTTTCTTTCCTATTTCGAGCCAAACCACCCCTATATCACAGCCTGCGTGCCCCTCTCCCTTTCCTTCTTCTTCCCTCTCTTTCCCCTGCCAACCGACCACCACCTGCCACCCTTCGTCCTCTCGCTGACCGGCCACTGCCCCCTCTCTTCTCCCTCTTCTTTTTCTTCATCTCTCCAGCCTTCATTTCCCACATTTTTCGAGCCCCTTCTCCTTCCTCGAGCTCCCTTTTCTCTCCTTCCTTCTCCTCCATTTTTTTCCCGGTTATTGATTGCCGCTGCTAACCGCCGCTTGCACCATCGCACCCAGCCCCTACGCCGCCTTCTGCCACCACATACTACCACCCTGCGCCACCACGAGACCCCCCAAGCCACCCCTCGAGCCCTGCACTTCTCCCCCTTCTCCACCTCTTCCTTTTTCTCCCCATTTTCCCCTTACCGCCAAGCCTCCTGCAATCGCCCCTTTTGGCGTTGTCTGGCCGCCTCTACCACCACCAAACCCACCATTCGACACCCTGCAACCCCCTCTAACACCACCATGCATTAGTTAGTCGAAAACAACCCCTGCACCCCTCCATTTTTCCTCCCCTTTTTCCTTCCTTCTCAACCCCTCCACCTCGACCCATCTCGGCAGCCAACTTTGCCGCCTTACTGCTGCCACCCTATGCCGTCGTGAAACCACCCATAGCCTCCACCTACACCCCCTCTTCACTCCTGCACTATTCCCTCACCTTGAAACCTCCCCCATATATCTCTTTTTCTAGCCTAAAGTCACTAAACCGAGCCACCTCTCCTCCCTTCTATCTCACCCTCTTCAAGCCCTTTTCTCCCCTTATTTTGCATGAGACTCATGCTGTTCATGCAGCATGAGCTCCCCCTTGTTTTGGAATTTATTTGGAAAATTTGTGAGGTATATTAATAATTAATTAAAGTGTTTTATTATTAAATAAATTTTTATAAAGTATTATCCTTTTAATTTCTTATTTCTAACATAATAATGATTGATATTATTTTTAGGTGTTGAGTTGCTAATTAAGCTTGAATCCTTAACCGGGATACCGGTAAGGTTGATTTTGCGGGATTAAGGTAATCGTTAATCCTCACTTAAATACATGGAAAAACGTATGCTAGCACATTAGGGATTTTGGTATGATTTTATGCATGTTTTGTGTGCCAAGCATGAGATATAAATGGTTGTTTATATTGATTGAAAGAAAAAGGAAAAGCATGATAGCCTTTGTGCCATGTGTAGGTATGATTATTAAGGGAGAGGTTGATTATTGATGGAAATGTTAAATGCTTGTTTATGATGTATTATGTTGCTAATGCATGAATAATATTATTATCTAAGGGTATTTTAATGATATGCTTGTGAAGTATGTGATCTAATATATGTAGTTGCTAATGAGTATTATGTTGAATAATGACAAGTTGGTGGACTTAGATGAAAAGAATGAAGTACTAATATCATTATTTTATGTAGTGATAGTGAATTCATAAAAATGGTGAATAAAGGGGTTGAGTGGAAATTTTATAAGTGAAAAAGGTGTTTTGGTAATTTCAAAAGGAAAGGGGTGAAATGATAATTTTATAAGTAAAAGGATAAAATTGTAAGTTGTGAGAAGGAAGGGTATTATGGTAATTTTGAAGGAAAAGGACAATATAGTAATTTTATAAGTAGGTGGTAAGAATGGTAATTTTAGAAGTAGGGGTAAAATGGTAATTTTTGGATGAATGAGGGCATTATGGTAATTTTCCAAGTAAAGGGGCATTATGGTAATTTTTGGAAGTAGAGAGGCAAAATCGTAATTTCATAAGTAAATGGTAATATGGTAATTTTATAAGTGAATGGCGAAATGGTAATTTTATAAGTGAAGGGTATTATGGTAATTTTGTGAGTAAAAGGGTAATATGGTAATTTGGAAAAGGAGGGCAAAATGGTAATTTTTTAAGGAAAGAAAAAAAGGGTAAATTGGATGTAAAAGGGTAAAATAGTAATTTGTAAAGTGAAAGGGGTGTTGTGGTAATTTTATAAGTAAAAGGGTATTGTGGTAATTTTTTGTAAATAAAAAGATATTATGGTAATTTGGGAGTAAGGTGTAACTAGGTAATTAATAAAATGACAAAGGGTAATTATGATTATGGAGAAGTGTAATTTGGTATTTATAATAATGGAGAATGGTAAAATAGTAATTATAATAATTAAGAAGGGTAAAATGGTAATTATGATAATAGAGAGGGGTGATTTAGTAAATTAACCAACAAGAGGGCAATTTGGTAATTTTGATAATGGACAAGGGCGACTTGGTAATTTATCCAACTAAAGGGGTAATTCGGTAATTATGATAATAGAGAAGGGTAATTTGGTAAATTAACTAATTAAAGGGCATTATGGACATTTTAATAATGGAGAAGGGCTATATAGTAATTATAAGAATGGAGAAGGGTAATTTAATAATTATAAAAATGGAGAAGGGTATATTAATAATTATAAATATGGAGAAGGGTAAATTGGTAATTTTAATTATGAAGAAGGGTAAATTGGTGTTTATAATAATGGAGAAGGGTGAAATGGTAATTATAATAATTGAGAAGGGTAGAATGGTAATTATGACAATGGAAAAGGGTAATTTGGTAATTTAACGAACTAAGGGGCAATTTGGTAATTATGATAATGGAGAAAGGCAATTTGGTAATTAATCGACTAAAGGGTGACTTAGTAATTATTTAACCTACTAAAGGGGGAAATTGGTAATCATGATAACGAAGAGGGGTAATTTAATAATTTATCCAATTGAAGGGCAAGTTGTTAATTGTAATAAAAGAAAAGGGCAAAAGAGTAACCTAACCAACCAAATGGGACATATGTTAAGTGTAGCAATTATGAGGGGTGAATGATGATCTAAAAAGTGTAGGAGATAATTTGGTAATCTAAATTGGACAAGGGGTAATTTGATAATTATGCAACCTAAAGGGTAATGGAGTAAATTGTCAAGTAAGGAAGGAATACTTAGCAATTATATAAGTAAGGGGTCAATGAGTAATTTGTACCTAACATGTTGTTATGATTGTGGGACATTATAATATGATTCAAATAATGTTGATTAGCCAAGTAAGAGTATTTGATGATTAGTATGACCTTAATGATTTCTCTGTGTTATCTTGGATAACCGTCTGAATAAGAAACGACTAATGATATCGGAACGATTGAAAGTGGATAAGTATTTGATTATTGTGCTTTTCATGATCACTTTAATTAAGACACTATTACTTAAAGTGAAAGACCTCGAGATTGGGAATGGTGACTCCTTAGGGGTTGCTACCCTAAGGACGTGGTTTAGTCCACGATTATTCTGGTATTTGCATGTGTGCCTTTGTGCCCCAGCCAGGCCCTATATCTTACTCTTTCTAGCTCTACGAACCTAGTTAGGGGGTATGCATACTTATGGATTAGGTGTCCTTGTCAGTAGGGTACTGAGTTAGCTTTATGCACCAGTACGACCAGGGTACCTTTGTGTCCTTGGATTCATGGTTGAAGGGTACTGAGTAGCTTGTATGCACCGGTACGACCGGTGTACCTTTGTGTCCCGGGTTATTGATCTCCTGTCCGAGGCAAATAAATATGATTGTTGTGCTGATTAAAGAAAGGAAAGATACTAATATTGAAAGTGGAATATTAATGAGCCGGGCCTAGATGATTTATGATATTGAGTACCGATCCACCGGTTATAATAGTGGCCCAGGAGCATGTTGCCCTAGCAAGTGATATTGAGTACCGGTCCACCGGATATAATAGTGGCCCAGGAGCGTTGTACCCTGGATGATGATGATATATATATATTTTGGTCCACCGGCAATAATAGTGGGGGTCTCGAGCTCAATAAAACCAGTATTGTATGTGAATAAAGTTATGGAAAAATACTAATCACTTATAGTGGAACACCATATGAGTCGGGGCCAGACTGGTCCACCGGTAAATAATAGTGGCTAGGAGCGTCTTGCCCTGGAGACCTGTCCACCAGCAAATAATAGTGGCCAGGAGCGTTATGCCCTGAGTGTATACTTTCCGGTCCATCGGCTATAATAGTGGTCACGCTTCTTTGTGGTAGGAGAATCTAACTCACCAACGAAGAAGAAAGCACAAATATAAGGTAAAGAGTTGGATCAAAATTAAGAGGTTGATAAGGGGGGAATTTTTACTACCTTCATACACCCAAGATCTTTATAATAAAATGTCTTCTCTAAGACAAGGCTCTTTGAGTGTGTAGGAATACATCAAAGAGTTTGAGAAATGAAAAATGAGGCTCAACCTAGATGAGGTAAAGGAGCACTCCATGTCAAGGTTCATAGGAGGCCTAAGGTGTTACATAGTAAGAGAGGTCAAAATACAAATGTGTTATACTTTAGATGAGCTATTTCATCTAGCTATCATGGTAGAGAGGTACAAAAGGGAGAAGAGGCAAACAAGTTTTACCCCAAAATCAAGTGTGACCACAACCAAGGAGGCACCTTTTCTTTTGAGATCAGACCCCACGCTTAAGGCATTTTATGTCATGAGTAAAGGGATACAAGAAGGAGATGAACCAAGTAAGGGAAGAGACATACATTACTTTAAGTTCCAAGGCATTGGGCACTAGCAAAATGAGTGTCAAAATAAGAGGGTTATGACCCTTTTGGATTTGGAGGATTCATCTTTATAAGGAGAAGAGGAAGGAAACCATATATCCTAAGAGGAGGAAGAGTAGGAAGTAACACCACCAAATTTAGGGGAAGCCCAAATGGTGAGGAAGGTGCTACACACTAAGGAGGTTGAAGAAGAGACAAAATGGAGACCAAATGTACGATCCTCGATAAGGTGTGATCTCTTATTGTGGATGGAGGGAGATGCGTGAAGGTGGAATCATGCAACCTAGTGGAAAGGCTTCACCTATCCAAAACTAACCATGCATAACCTGACAAGCTCCAGTGACTCAATGATGATAATATAGTCAAGGTCGCCAAGCAAGTGGTTGTTCCATTTTTATAGGAAAAGCATACCAATATAATGTCATATGTGATGTAGTTCCTATAGGTGCATGTCATTAGTTAATAGGTAAGGCTTGGCAATATGATAGGAGTGTTAATCATGAAGGTAAAAGAACACATATTACTTTAAATTTGCTAACAAAATCTTTATACTCACACCCTAGCAATCAGCCATCACTTGTTAGTGAAGCCACTGACCTTATTCTTATATGGTAAGAGCTTGGACAAGGTTATAACAAAAGGAAAGGTCATGTACTTGTTTTTATTATTTAAAAGTAATGAAGGAAGTAACACCCCTGACCCTTGAGTCAAGTCTTTGTTAGAGGAATTTGGGGACATTTTTCCAAATGACCCACCAAGTGAGTTGCCTCCCTTGAAGGGCATAGAGCACCAAATTGACCTAGTTCCAGGTGCCATGCTTACAAATAAGCCTGCCTATAGGTGTAATCCTAAGGAGGCTTTAGAATTACAAAAACAAGTAAATAAATTATTGTAAAAAGGGTTTTATATATGAATCCCTTATTCCATGTGTCGTACCAGCTCTATTGGTACCCAAAAAGGATGGCTCTATGAGGATGTGTGTGGATAGTATAGATATTAATAACATTACCAACAAATATAGGTACCCCATACCTAGTCTTAAAGATATGTTAGATTGTTTGCATGGGGCACGGGTGTTTTCAAAGATTGACCTATGAAGTGGCTATCACCAAATCTAGATGAAGGAAGCATATGAGTGGAAGATCGCCTTCAAAACTAAAGGAGGCTTATATGAGTGGATGTTGATGCCTTTTGCTTATAGATGAGGTCTTAAGGCCTTTTGTTTCAAAGTTTATTATAGTTTATTTTTATGACATTCTTGTGTACTAGTGTAATAATGAAGAACATGTAAGGCACTTAAAGATTGTATTTGTATATCTTAGCAAAAATAAATTATATGGCAAGTGATAGAAGTGCTACTTCTTTGTGCCAATGTTCACCTTCTTAGGATTTATTGTATCTCAAGAGGAGATATTGATGGATGATTCAAAGGTGGAGGCAGTAAGAATGTGTCCTACACCCACATCCATCACACATGTTAGATCCTTCCATGGACTTGTGTCATTCTATAGTTGCTTCATCAAAGGATTTCGTACCCTACTCACTCCTATCACTGAATGTCTCAATAAAGGAAATTTTATTTAGACTAAGACCCCTCAAGAGGCCTTTGAGATGATCAATGCTAGATTAAGTGAGGCCTCCATCCTAAGGTTACCTAATTTTGACAAAGTGTTCGAAGTGGAATGTGACACAAAAGAGTGGGTATTAGAGCAGTTTTAATATTAGAAGGTAATACCATCGCCTAATTCAATGAGAATCTCAATGAATTTCACTCCATCTATAGCACTTATGATAAAGAATTATATGCTATTGTTAGTAATCTATATCATTGGTCTCATTACCTTAGGCCAAGTCATTTTTAATTACATATAAATCATGAGTCCCTAAAATTCATAAATGGACAACATAAATTCAATTCTACGCATGCTAGGTGGGTCGAGTTCTTACGGTCTATATTTTGTGGGAAAGCATAAGAGTGACAAGACAAATGTTATAGTTAACGCACTCTCAAGGAGGTATTATATGTTTTCATTACTATAGGCTCAAGTCTTAGGGTTCGGTTTTCTAAAGGAGCTCTATCAAAGTGATAAAGACTTTGCCAAATTTTTTTAAGATCAATTCAAGGTTTTTGGACCTTCTATGATATAATATGGGTTTCTCTTTAAAAATAATAAGTTGTGCACCCCCAAGAGTTCAGTTCGAGAGTTGCTAGTTTGAGAAGTGTATGCAGGAGGATTGGTTGACCACTTTAGAATAAAAAAACATGTGATTTACTCCATGAACCTTTTTATTTGGGCAAAAAATGGTGGGGATGTACAAGGAGTCATGGTTAGGTGTTCTACTTGACAAAAATCCAAGATCCACTTCCACCAAGGGCTCTATATACCGTTGTCTATCCCACATCATCCATGTGACCATTTGAGCATGAACTTCATTGTAGCATTGCCTCGGACCCTAAGAAAAATAATATAGGCATTTTAATTAATTTTTCTAAGTTTGAAGATGCTAAAACACTTCTAACTTGGACTAAAATTATTGGATAAACTTATAAAACCATGCAAGCTATGCATGAGCCAACCAAGCCACCCTCTCACCTCATGGCTTGTTCATCCCAATATGGCTCTATTCCTAACCAAATGATTAGCCATAAACAAACCCTCAAAAAAAATCTATTAGTGATTGAAACCTTAATTATAAACCCATCTAAAAATCTTCAAGAATCTAAGCCTTACATAATAGCCATGTAGCAGTCATTTTCAACATCTTAGGCCATGAAATGGAGGGGACAATCAACACTCATGAAGGGTAGGTTGATTAACTTCAATTAGCAGCTTGAACACCATTATTGTTGGGTTAAAAAGGGGCCTAATTGATTTGGCTGGTTAGTAGAGACTTAGCTTTGCTTGGAATGGGGTATACTATGATTTATGTGTGCTTTGAGGTTGATGTAAAATGATTAAGTATGTTTTTTGTTGAGGATTAGGGTTTGATGTTGTGTATGTTAAAACATGGTTATCATATTCTTGTTATCGCCTATAGTTTGTGCTTTAAGTATATTTTCTTATTTTTATATGATAATGTACAATGTGAGTATAGTTGTAGTATCCCAAAATTTTTAAATCCAAATATTTATTCATCAAGGAATTAATTAAACTTAATTTCTAAATTTTATTTTATTTAATAATCCTAAATTAATTATAGACAAATTATATTAATTTTATTTATTTATTATTAATGATCCAAAAAAAGTTTAATATAAAAACTTAACATAAATCCCACATCCAAAAATTTTCTTTTTCCATATTTTCCTTTTTCTTCCTTTCCGTTTTGTTCTCTCCTTTTCCCCTTCCTTCTCCTTAGGTTGTGTCGTCACCGGCCCAAGCCCCTCTCTTTTTTTCTTTCTTCCTTTCCCAAGTGGCCAGGCCCATTTTTTTTTCTTTTCTCCTTTTCTCTGGTTTTTCTTTTTTTCCCTTTTTCTCCCTTTCATCTTCCTCATGCCCTTCTCCTTCCTCATGTCACCTTCCTTTCCATTTCTATATCTGCCCTACACCCCTACACACCGTTCCATCCCTCTCAGCCATGTAGTGCCATGCACGCTAACCTACACCCTTACACCCCTATCCATACACGTTTGCACCCTACTGCCTGCAACTACCTTCTTACCCCTACAACCATGCATGCCAAAGTTGTAGGTTACCCTTGTTATCTTCCCCTCTCCTCCAACCTCTCCCCCATCTATAAATACCCCCCTCAAGATCTCCTTCCTCTCCTCTCCTACTTGCACTCACCTCCCTTTTTTCCTTACCTCCCTACCCTTACCAACTCCAACTCTGCCACTGTCGTCATTGCCTAACCAGCCCCCTACCACCTCTATTCTCTTCATATGCCCTACCCTCACTTGCAGATCCATCCCTATCCATTTATTCATCCCTTTTTCCTTCTCTCATGACAACAGTTGTAGTAAGCTGTATTTCCATAGCCATCACCACCAACCTTTTTCCTCCTTCCTTGCCACCACCATATTGAAGCCACCCTACACAGATGCCCCAACTTGTGCAACCACCCCCTAAAACCCTCCTTTCTCCTCCCTTATTCTTTCTCCCTTTTAGTCATGTGCCAACCTACACCACCGCCGACCACCATCAATAACTACCACCAACTCTAGCCAGTCCTGATGTCACCACCCCACTTAACCCTAAATGGCTAACCTTCACCCATTCTACTAAAATCAATTGCCGTCGCCTGCACCATTTTTCTCCCCCACTTTGGTCATCTCCATCTCCTTTCTCCACCATTATCTTTCCTTAGGTTAAGTTCTCTTTTTTTCTTTTTCTTTTTTTAAAAAAATAAGAAGAAGAAGAAGAAAGGAAAAAATGAACTATGTATATTCCCATTTCTAGGTAATATTCTAATAATAGCGAAAGAGGAGGCATATGTCTTGCATTCTTAAAGGCCAGAGCCACTTTGGTAGGGAAACAATCATAGATAGGGTTTTACTATGTTTAATATATGTCCTTATTGTGTGTTATTTGATAGCATACATAAAATGATAAATTACTCTGGTGGTGCATATGCAGTTTTGGCTTAACAATAACTGAAGGTAAGAAATATGTGTGGTTATGACCATATTGATTTCAAGTGTTAATATATATTCATATCCATGTTACATGATATTGCATGTGTAGAAAGTTGGAGAGTCTTTATGTTGGATGTTGTGTGACTTAGGTAGGGTTTTTGAGACCTAGGGTCATTTTGGTCAATAATGTAAAAAAATGTGGCATATGGGGTACTTTAGGGTAATAATTGGCATAAAATAGGTTGGAGATACTACTTGAAATAACTAGGGTAAAAGTAAAGAGGTTTATGCTAAATATAGTATAGGGGTAAAAGACCATGACTAGGGTGAGTAAATCCTAAGTGGGGTTATGATCATATGTGAGTAGAGTGGAGTTTGGTAATAGGGAGTGGATATGAGGTTAATAATAACATTTTAGATATTCATGCAAATTTAGGAAGTCCTTTGAGTATTAGGGAGGAGATATAACCAAAAGGTGAAATTAGGGTTTTGGAAGGCTAAATCACAAAACCCTAAGCGTAGGCTATTATCTCATGTACAAGATGGGGGAGTTAGACAACAAACTCGTAGTATGATATTAACCATAATCTTTTGGGGATGTGTACCAAATTTAGTTGCCAGGTGGGATAAAGGGAAGTAGTTAAAACTAAAATGAGGAATTAGGGTTTTGGATGGGGCTCGAATAGGAAGGGTCTTATCGCATGTGCAAAATGGGGAAGTTAGGCCACAATGTTTGAGTTGATGATTAACCATATCATTCTATGCATGGGTATGGATTTTGAGAGCTAGATAAGTATTAGAGAATGGATTATGCCAACTAGGAGAAATTAGGATTTCTGAGAGATAACCCTAGAGAGTAGTTATTATCATATGTGGAAAATGTGGATAACAGGCTATGGCTCTTGACCATAATTTCTACTAACATGTTAGGGTTTTTTAGGTAGACTGGGGGCAAAAAAAGAGAAACTAGATGTGAGGGTATGCTAGAGTTGTGAAATTAGGGTTTCTAAGTTCAAATGGAGTTGTTTTGGGGTAGTAATTGGGATAGTGCCTTGCATGAGTAGGTGAACATGATTGTGTCATAATCTTGACATAAATAAAGCTTGAATAATACATTGACCACTTAAATTAGAAGATCACTAGAGTTGAGCCTAGTTGTACTTGCCAATCCACCGGTGAGAATAGTGGTCAAGTTATCCTGCCTTGGAAGTTGTACCTTATCACTGTTGCACCATTGAAAATAGTAGGGTCCCAAACTCAAGTAAGCTAAACTATTGGATGATAATAACCCATGGTAAGACACTAATTACTTACAGTAAAATACCATGTGGGTCAAGACTGATTGTACCTTGATTACCGATCCAAGGATAAAAATAATGGAGAGGAGCATTCTACCCTAGGGTTGTACTCTGATTATTGATCCATCGGTGATAATAGTGGTCAGGAGCATCCTACCTTGAAAGTTGTATTCGTTTACCATTCCACAGGTTGAGAATAGTAGAATCCCTGAGCTCAACATGAATAAAATCATGAAATAATTATCATTATACTAATACCATATGTTTGGATAATATTAAATAACTCTGTATGATCTAATGCATGTGTCATTTGTTATTGTGGTGTTATTGATTTCTATGACCTTCTTAATTCTATTACTACCTTACTCAATATGTAGCATATTAATCATCCTTATTATGGGTGTTTCTCATTCCCACAAGTAGAGACCCCTCTTGAGTTTGTGGAGGGACTCACTAGATGACTTAAATGCATACAATGCTATGATCAGGGTGTAGTGGTGTTATTATGACCGGGGCTAGGGACCAAAGAATGTGTTATCCAATTATTGTTTTTAATCAGTTTTTTTCTTGTTAATTTTTAACTGAACATTGTTTATGTACTTCAATATTACTTTTAAAATGAACACCTAACTCTTATTTATGAGATGGAATGTACGTGTGCTACATTTATCAAGGTTTGTGTTCTATTTTACCTTTGCCTTATAGTCGGTATAAGGATGGTATGTGGCTAGAATTATACCGATCATGGTATGTGGCTATAATCATTTGGATAGTCACATGCATCAATCATATGCCACCAATGCTCATTCACTTAGAACTAATAGAACTTACCAATGGAACATCCAAGTGATACTCTTTGTACTATAATTAGAAAGCTACACCATCCTCAACAATACACATCGTCCACTCAACTCATCGGTAGGACCATAGTCCCATCAATATAATACCATACACCATCCATCACGGTAGGCACAAAGGCTGCTATCAAAATTACATGTAGGCTCAAAGGCTGCTATCAAAACTCATGTAGGCTCAAAGGCTGCTACTAATACACAAGGAGGCTAAAAGGCTGCTACTAAAACTCAGGTTAGCTCAAAGGCTCCTACTGATACACAATTAGGCTCAAAGGCTACTACTTATACATAGGTAGGCTCAAAGACTACTACCGACATACAGGTAGGCTCAAAGGTTACTACTAAAATATACCAATAAATATTTCCATTTAATTATCACATAATTCCATTTTTATTTACTTGATGGGGAGATCATGAACCTCGAGATGCTAAGGTATACTAATCATACTAGTAGTATCCTACCAATTATCAACCTAGGGATACAAAGGTACCCTGGTTGCAATGGTACACGAAGGCACGTAGCACCCGACTAACAAGGACACCTAATCCATAAGTATGCATACCCTTTGATTAGGATAGTAGAGCTAAATAGAGTAAGATGTAGGGCCTAGTTGGGGAACAAAGGCACACCAGCAAAATCTAGAATAATTGTGGGTTGAACCACGTCTTTAGGGTAGCGACCCCTAAAGAGCCACCATTTTCGATCTTGAGGTCTTTCACTTTCAGTATTAGTATTTTAATTACAATGACCACAAAAAGCACACATTAATCACATAATTATTCATTTTTATTTGTTTACAACATTATGAAGTAACTAGAATCAGGATTATTGTCAATGTTAGCATAAGTAGTCTACTAAGGCCATCCTAGGCTAAAATACTCACACTTAGGCACTTTAGGTCAAAATGAATAAAGTACCCCTAATGTTAATGCTACCTTTTTTCCATCCATTACCCTCACAAACTCCATTTTATTTCATCAACATGCCATAAAAAGGATAACACATCATTATTTAATTATCAATTAGTTACCCAACACACCAAATGCCTATCTTTCACATAAAACCCTAACATGCACTTCTAAAACAGCCAACACACATTCTCGATGCTTAATCAATAATTAATGAACTTCCTATATTTGTATGAGAAGAACAACATAGTATACTCATATTCACCAAGTTACCCCTAAACCATGCATATTCATTAGCATATTTATCATGGTACACTCCAAATTACCAAAATACCTCTAGACCCTATAATATTCTCAACTATGCTTGAATAGGTGATACTAAGGCATTAAATCCATATTCTCATATTTAACATCAACTAATATTTATCATGAAGATTTATTAGACTAATTACCATATTACATGAAAAATTATCAAAATGTCCCTACACCATATTTTATTGAATATCATGCTCAAACAAGTAATACTAATATAGTAAACCCTATTCTTGCATTTAAAATTAATTAACACTTATCATGTATGTTTATTTGATTAATCCCCCTAGTTCATGAAAAATTACAAAATACCGTAGGTTATAAAATGTTCGTATTCATGCCCTAACATATATTACTAATACGACAAACCCTCATTTTCACACTTAGTACCAGTTATTACTTATCATGCATATTAATTTATATAACCCCCATTGAACATGTAAAATTATGAAAATATTCCTAGGTCATATAATACTAATATTCATACCCAAACATACCTTACTAACACCACAAACCCCTATTATCATTTTTAATACCACATAACACTTAGCATGCATATTTATTAGGATGATCACTACCATAAATTAAAATTACCAAAATATCCCTAGGCTATAAAATATTAATATTCCTATTAACACATGTATTTATAACACACAAACTCCCATTTCCATTCTTGACAACATTTATAACGCATTAGCCCTCTTGGTTAGGGTTAAATATCATGATGGGTCCAAATAACCAAATTACCCCTAGGGCTCATAGTAGTAATATTTTTACTACAAGTGTCCATCCATACTCCACCTAGTATTTTATATAGACATAACATCCACCATCAACCATTAGGCCACTTCATAATCACCCTTTTACACCCTTCACATTACACACAAGATACATGCATTCTTTTTCCATTTTTCCAATATAATATTAATTGTAACACCCTCCCCCTCCCCATTTTTTTCACTACTGAAAAATTTCATTAAAACAAGTTACGAAGGAAGAAAACACTTAGAAAAAATTAGGTGTTACCGTCGTACATGATATAGAATAGATGTCCGCTACGTACCCCATATTAGATACAAAGCTAAACCACTCAATCACTTAAATCAACAGAGTGTACAAATAATAATTTAATTGAAATAATTCCTAAAGTGCTTACATCGGATGACCCTATTGGGTTTTGGTTAAAGCATTACAAAATACATCCTAGTAAGCACAAGATTACAAAACATGGGTTGGGGCATAATGCTTGAAATAAAATTATGATCCATCATGGACCCCACCAAAATCTTTTGGATATCCTCGCTCACAAGCCTGACCTACCCAATTGAGGTAGGCCCTTCACTGGCCATCCCTAAAAATCCGCACATGGTCCTCTACTCATGGGAATGAGTAGGTGACCGAGCAAACAGGCACATCAATACGCTACATATTGAGTAAGCCAAGTAGCTCCCTCAATGTACACAAGTATACTAATTTATCATTAATGAACATAATGTACAACATGCATTATGGTAAGACCACATATATAAGTAAGAGTACATGAAACATGCTACTATATCTAATTTTAACATAATAAAACATCATGCTTAGTAATCATAATACTTTCACATAACCACTTACGTAGGTAATAACAGAGAGTATTCCAATGACCCCTAGGGTTATTTCCATTTATCCAATTACTTTAAGGTATGCCATCCATTTATCCATGTAAGATGTAGGCCAATCATTCAATCAATGTTCCACTCTATAACTAATTAGTCAAGGGTATAAACCAGCTTTAACCATTTGGTTAACCATATCATGACTTCCATTTTATAGCCAATTATCAACCATTCATTTGATTATCATTCATAATTATCAACCAATAATTTGCCAACCATATTTTATTTTCATGGAGCGATGGAATGTGCACCCTCCCATGGTCTTACATACCATGGAAGCCTATCCAATAAAAAATGTAAATTTAAGTTCGAAGCCAATCACCAAGTGGACATAATTACAAGTCAAAGCCAATCACAAAAATGGACATAAGTCCAAGCCAAAGCAACCACCTAGGTAAATAGACCATTTAGTATCGATACATACTAGTACATCATCACTATCTAGAGTAGGTAAGACACTAGGATCATTTAAGATCTTGCCCAAAGGCAAAGTTTGAAGGTAGACTAACCCTCAGTAGCTAAGAGAGGATTAGGTAACCAGACCCATACTTAACTCAAATTTCTTTTGCTTTATATTATTAGTATTTTATTCATAAGAGGGGTGATCATACAAGGCCTATACAAAGCAAGCAAGTCAACTTTCATGTTAATATATATTAATCCTTTCCTTTCCATTTTTCCCAACCATGTGGGCTTACCATTATCTTTAGCCAATGTTATTCATATCCACCATTATATTCAATTCTAGCCCAAGCTAAGTTCATATCTTTTCTTAATTAGTCTCACTTATCATATGTGAAATGCCCATTTAGTCCTTCCATTACTTATAAGGTGTACCATAGACCATGATTCACTTTGATATTTATGTATTTTATCCATTAAATAACCTTAGAATAATACCAATATTAGTCTCAAAGCATAACCAAATTCAAAAGAAGCAAATTAAGGAAACCCATTGAACCAATCGATCGGTCTGGCCCAACCATTGCACCAACTAGTCGATTGGTTTGGGTTGACTAGTTAATCAATTTGACTCAACTAGAACATTCTTTCCTCCAATAAGTCGATACTATTTGACTAGTCATAGCCCATGACTAGTCATAGAACATTCTAGGAACCAGTTGATCAATTTGATCTATCTAGTTGATCGGTATGCACTAACACAGTGTCAAACAACAAATTTCATTATATAAACTATCATAAGAATCATTTTAAGCCAGGTTAAAACATATATCAACATCAACTAACATTTTTCCAACCAAATTAACACAAATCTCTCACCATAATATCATCATAGTCTATTTTTATACATTTTCATGCTTTATACTCAAATTATGCCATTTAAACATCCAAATCATACATACAACAACATTTCTTCATGTCCACATGCATCAATCAACTAAAGATATCATCTATCATGTAGGAACATGTACTAAATATTTTAAGAGCAAGAATCACTTACTTGATGTAGGCAAAAATCCTCTTAAAATAGGGATTCCACTATAGAAAATTCTTAGCTTTGAAAATCTTAAAATCAAAGTCTTAAACTCAAAAATTATATTAAACTCTTATCAAATTTTGAAATATTAAAATTAGAAGAGAGTAAAGACTCACCAACTTAAGTTCAAAATAAAGAAAAGGCTAGTTGAACTACTCAATTTTTTATTAGAATCTAACTTTGCCTTACTTGAGAATCAAAATAAGAAAGTGCTAGAGATATGATCAGAAGAGTGTGGAAGTAGATTAGCAAGGCTCGAATTGTGGAGAGAAGATAATGAAAGTAAGACTTAAGGAATTTTGGTGGCTAAGAGAAAGGTGAAATAAAGGGATTATAAGGTTTATGGCTAACTAATGGAAAGGAATTACTTAGGGTTTGGAGATTGACTCAAAACTCTACTATTGGCCATTTGAATTTGTCTAGGATTCATGATCTCTTCTCTAGAGCTTAAATGGTGTCTTTGGAGAATGTAGGTTAATTAGGCCAAAATTCGCATTCACGAATGGAGCAATAGGAAGTCAACGTGGAAGGAATCTTCTAGCTACTTAGAAGCATGTAAGAGATCAAAGCATTTGGTCTCATAATAGTGTAGAAGAGACAGGAGGAAGAAGATAATTGTTGAGGTCATTTCTGCCCTCTTGAGTCCCAATCGACCTCCAGATTAAAGTGAGGAAATATTTCAGGTTAAATGCATCATAAAAATGGTTAGGAATATCATAGGAACAATCTCGCCTGGGTTGGTAAGGTTCTAATTTAGTATAAGATATTTTTCAAAAAAAAATAAAACTTGAAAACATGAGTAGCTCAATGAACTAGTCAATTAATTTGGGTCCACCAATTGACTATTCATCCACTAGTCGATCGGTTTTCCTCAACCATTCAATCAATTTAGTTGAGGAACCTAATTTAGCTAAAAGGATAAACCAGTTGATCGGTTCACGGAATCGATCAATGGGTTTGCTTGTACAACTGAATAAACTTGATTTTCCAACATGATTTCAAATTAAATTTTATCCTAAATCAAATGACAACATTGAATTAAAATCAAAGGCCAAAAATTAGATAATTTCTTATTTATCCATTATACAAAAGTACGGGGTATTACATTAATAATCATGAGATCATTTGTAACACATTATCTTTACACAAAACACATGCCAAAAACCCTAATAGACTAACATATAATAATCCACACATTTTAGTGGGGTATTACAGTTACCTTATTTCAAGCAAAAAATTAAACTTTATTGGTATTCAGTTTAAAATGCTTAAGATCTGTTTAATAAAATTTCATACCTAAAAATAATATCATGAATGCAATATTAATATTAGATAAATAAAAGAATAAGTATTATTAAATATAACATTAGAAAACTACCTTATACCTTAATATTATCTAAAAACATATAATAATGCACACCATAACTCACGCTACATGTGCAGCATGTACCATGAAGAACATATGGTCAAAGGAAAGGGAATAGGAATAATGGGGTGGCTTAAGTAAAGGGTTTGAGGGAGGTGATGGGGGTCTTGGTGCTGGTTTTTGGTTGTAGACGTGAGGTAGGAGGTGGGTGGTGGTTGGAGGTCGTGGTGCGACGGCTTGGAGGTAGCGGAGACGACAACGTGGTTTACAGGAGAAAGATGCTGAGAAGGGAGGGAAAAGAGAAAGAAAGGAGAAGAATAGAAAGAGAAGGGGGAAAGGCAGGGTGGCTCAAGTAAGGTGGCATAGGGGGAGGTCGAGGTGGTGGTAGGTAGCTGAGGGGAGGTTGCGGTGGCAGCAGAAAGGGAGGGGAAGAGGTGCCTAATGGTGGCGGGTGTAGGGGTGTTGAAGGGGAGAAGGAGAAAAGGAGAAAAGGGAGGGGTAGGCTACAGGGGTGGTTGGATATGGTTGCCTGAGGTAGTGTAGGGAGGAGGTAGGGTGGAGGAGATGGCGGTGTAGTGGTTGGGGTGGTGGTGGAGACAGCGGAGGTGCTATAGGGATGCGTCGAAGGAGAACAAGGGAGAAAAAAAGAAGAGAGGATTTGGGGGAGAGAAGAGTCAATCACAAGTGATAATGAGGAAGAGAAGAAGAGAATATGGATAAGAAAAATAAGGAAAGGAGAAGGAGGCGTGTGGGGTTAGGTGAGAGTAGGGAGGGAGGTCATAGGCTAGGAATAGGGTATGTGACATGGATAGGGACAAAAATGGAAGGGGGAGGGCATTTAGGGGAAGGGAAGGTCAGGGGTTGTAGGGTAGAAAATGGCAAAGAGAGGGACAAGCAAAGGGAGGAGGGTTTGTAGGTTGTCCGATTGGTAGAGGGAAGGAGGTGCAGGATGGCAAAGGTGTAGGGGTACAGGGGAAGAAGAAGGTGTGAGAGGGGAGATGGGTTGTTTGGCATGAGGGTGTCGGGCAAGAAGGAGAGGGGAATGAGTCGTGTGGGGAAGGAAAAAAAAGAAGAAGGGGAGATAGCCAACCCGCATGAGAGAAGAAAGCAAAGGAGGGGGAGAAGAAGAGAAAAGAAATAGAGAGAAAAGCTTAGGTTGGCCTAAGAGGAAGAAGAAGAGAAAGAAAATGAAGGGTTAGGTTGACCCAAGGAAGATGGAAGAAAAGAAAAGAAAGAAAAGGAAAAAGAAAGAAAATGAAGAAAAAAGAAAATTATTTTTAGAGTTAGGATTAGAATTTAGATTAAAATTGTCTATTGGAAAAATTTTAAATAATTTATCCAAAAATTTGAGTATTAATTTAAGGGAATAATTTTTGGTAAAATTATGGGTTTGGGGATTTATTTGAATAAAAAGAGTAATATAAAATGATAAAAATAATTATATTAATTTATTAAATAATTCTTTCTATTTATGTAAATCAAAGGTCCATAAAATAATTAAATCGATAATTTAAGATTAAATTATTCCAAATAAAAGGTTGAATATTTAAATTTTAGATTTTAAATTTTTTGGGTGTTATAGTGGTGGTAACACCCATTATTTTGATATTACACTTCTGCAAAATAAAATTTTAAGTAGTAAATTTTGGTGTATTATAATGGGTCATTTTGTGTACAGGGAAGCTATAAAAACAAGGGTTAGAATTATGAGGGAAAATAAAGGGTTTAAAGATTAAGATTAGATGATTAATGAATATAAGAGGTTAAGGGAGGGTTAAGAAGCAAATCACCTAAAGATCAATGTCTAAAATAACATCATAAACTAAACATAACACATCATTACTTCTTAAATACACAATATAGCCTAAACTAACTAAAAGGCCCAAAATTTTGTCAAGATGAAAAACAAAACATAAACTAGAAAAGATATCCTTACTACCCTATAATCAATAAACATGGTTTTCTTCCAATTCCATTTGATAAATGCTCTTTAATTTCTTCATTTTTCTTTGTCAATAGAACAAAAATTTTCTTTAAGTCGTCTTCTATATTTGATATTTGTGGTTCACTTCTTCCAACTGACTTAGCTAATTCCTTAGGTCCTTATTTTCCTCGATTCATTATTTTGTTATAGTGAGCAACATTTTAGGGAGGGGATCATTGATCCGTACAAATACTTTATAAGTTATAACCACCAATCTTTTTGTATCTACAACACAGGAAAAATCTTCTACATAGATTTGTGGTAATCTTGGACACATATTAACTAGTAAAATTTCCGCAATCAATTATCTCTTATGTCATCATTACTCCACTTCCTTGAGAGGGGGTGATAATGAGATGCCACTTGTAGCCATAGACTTGAAAATTTTGTATTGTTTTACTAAAAAATTATTCAAAGTTGTAAGTCATACCCTTTAATTTTAAAATATTTGAAAAAGTTCATATTACATAACAACACATTTGAGTAATCCTAAAAACATTCTATCATTACATAGGATAGAGACACATGCTACTACACAATTAGATCAATTTGTTAAACATCCAACCATAAAAAATATTATAGGAGTATTAAATCCACTAATTTAGAGTAGTTATACATAATCATAGGATGGAAAATTTCATATTGATAATGTTAAATAGATTAATAAGTTTGTATATTAATTTATTAATAAACAAAAACCAACATTTTTTAACTATTAAGCATGTATCTCATTCTTACCCTACCTATGCTCATATATGATCACTAATCTTATAGGAATATGCTTATATATATATATATATATATTTTTTTTTGTTTTTACACAAAATCAAGATTCATTGAAAAAAGACACCGAGCATATCTTTTAAAAATATTATTTCCATATCTAATAAAAATAACCAACTATTCACATACGCTAAAAAAAAGTTAGCTAAAAGGGGGTCAAACAAACCAATATATGATATAGGAGCTTTATCCAAATTTAAATATGTTTTTAATTAGAGATTAATTGATGCATGTGTGCATCCTACAAATTCTAAAAGACATAGGTGAGCTTATTTCATATTAGGCCCCATTATTTTTGATTTGGTTGAAGAGTTGGGTCAAACTAAAAACATTAGACCTAATAAGGGCTTACTTATTTAAGTATGGAGTAAGGAAGGGATTAATGATCATTATTGAACTTTTTAATGAAGATACATGATGTGCACATGTCATGGACATCTAGTATGGGGAGAATAGGCCATATCAGTTAACATTTAGATTCAGTTAATAGATATTAGATATTCTCAAAATCTTAAAGTATTTATTTTGTTAGTTACAGGATTTATCCTATGGTTTAGCTTGAGTGTGTTTATCTTAGTTTATATTTTAGAGTATTTTTTATCTTTTGATTTTAATCTATTTTTACATGAAGAATAAAGAATAAAAATTTGTACTCATGGACATTGATTAGAATTGAATACAACCATGGTAAGTTTGAATCTTCCAAATTAAATCTCTTTGTGAGTCCTTCTTTGATTATGATTTTTATGTAATTCATAATCAATTTATTAACTCATTTTCTGTGTGATTTAAGAGATTTAGTTTATTTTTCAATTAGACACATTCATATCACATACAATTTTTTTGACAAATCATCCATACACACACATATTCCTCATCATCTTCAACCTCTTAAAACCCTTTCCCTAGCTTTCTTCTAAGAAACCTTTCTATATTCAATTACTATCCATTACTTTTGACCCTAACTAGCCAATAATTAAACACTAACCCTTCATCAATAGCCCTATAAAATGAAGCCATAAACCTTGAGCCCACACTGAAAACCCTAACCCTCAAAATTGAAGCCCTAACCATAAATTCAACCATTTTTCCTTTTTATTTTGACTTAATTGTTGTGTGTATTATGTAAATCACTTATTTTTGGTGTCGTGTGCTTCCAAAACATATCACTTATACTAGAAATTTTCAAGCTAAAATAACAACATTTTGAAATGACTACAACTTTGATCGCCGACAAGAAACCACTATTTTCAAATTCAGTAAAAAGAAGAGTGAAGAATTAATGGCATTCACAACTTAAGAAATAATACATTTGATTAAGAAATTACATTCATGCTTACGCTAAACAAATAATGGGAAGATCACACTAAACAAATATCATGATTACTGTAACACCCCAAAATTCACTACTTTTTTTTTAAAGATGAAGTAATTAAAATAGAAACTCTTAAATTCAAACCCGTGAATTCTAGGGATGTTACCGCCACACTTAGTACCAAACCGGTTCTTTCCGACCGTTTCAGTACCAAGTGCTAAGGCTAAAGAAAATGTTATCATTTAATCTCAAACCAATAGTTCATAAATAATTAGACAGAATCATACATCAAAAATCAGAGTACGTGTATAAGAATCATGTATCAGAGTACATGATCAAAATTCCAGAAAAAGAAGAAATAACACTTTCATAAAATAAAAGCTTCATCTAGAAAACTCAATACAAGGTAATAAATTAAAAAAGATAAATTCGATACAAGAAGAAATAATAGAAATAAATAAGATAACAAGAAGAGTGGATCCGGCCACACTACACTCAAATTTCGAGCCGAACATGCTCAACACACACCCCCGACTGATGTCTTGCCCACCTGCACAAAGTCAGAAGGGCATACTACTCGTGGGAATGAGTAGTACCCATGAAAAGGGTGTTCATTACGCTATGTATTGAGTAAGGTAACCAAAAACTAAGGCCAACACATAAGCACATAATCCATGCAGAATAATAACAGGGCATAATCTCCAACACAATAACATAAAGGCAAATGAACGATCAGGTGAAAATGCCAAGGTCTAATATAGTTTAGATTTAATTACTTCATTAATCCTTTATCAAAATATTTTCACACCACACTCTTTATCAAGTCCATACGAGTACGGGAACCCCATTATTTTTGCCAGTGGATCGGTCTCTAGGGCACTTTTGGCTCCTGTCCACTATTATAGCCGGTGGATCGGTCACTTAGGGCACATGCCCGACCACTATTATATGCCGGTGGATCGGTTTGGCCCCTTCTCACACGGTGTTCCACTATAAGTAATTAGTCTCTTCCCACATCTTGACATATATATAGTTTGGTTCGTTGAGCTCGGGATCCCCCACTATTTTAGCCGATGGATCGGTCACTAGGGTAACATACCCTACCACTATTAAGCCAGTGGATTGGTCTCCATGCTACCGTAGTACCTGGCCACTATTATACCGGTGGATTGGTCTAGGCCCGACTCAACATTTTCCATTTTACATAATTAATATCTTAAGTATCTTATTCAAAATCTTTCACCATGGACATGTACGAATCATTATATTTATACTTCACACATCACAAATCATAAAATTCCACCGTCATAATTACATTTAAATCACCAAATACACATGATAATACAAAAATTATAAGCAACCACAACATACCCTAATTGTCCACATAACCCTAGTTCGGTCTCCTACGGAACCTTATATAATCTCCATGTATTATTTTTCATCTAAAATATTCAAACACCCAAATAACACTTACATTATCTTTCTTACATCCCAAATCAACCTTTCATACGTAAATTTCGCTCACATGCAAACTTTACACATCCCATGCAACCTCTCAAACTTTTCATATAAACCCTAAATCTCATGCAATCATTAACTCCCATGCAAAACCCTAACTCCACCATGCAAACCCTAATACCACCATACAACCATTAATACCACCATGCAACTATTAATACCACCATGCAAACCCTAATACCACCATGGAATCATTAATACCACCATACAAACCCTAATACCACCATATAGATCCTAATACCACTATACAACAATTAATACCACCATGCAACCATTAATACCACCATGCAATCATTATTACCACCATACAAACCCTAATACCACTATGCAACCATTAATACCACCATACAACTGTAGATTAAATTCTCCCAAATAAATTATGCAAAACCATAGATTAGATTCTCCCATACAAAACCATAAATTAGATTCTCCCATATAAAACCATAAATTATATTCTCCCACACAAAACCATAAATTAGATTCTCCCAAATAGAACCATAAATTAGATTCCTTCACATGAAACCCTAAATTCTTTCTTTTATTCCTCCACTCATAGATCATTAAAATACTTAGGTCAACTCATTTCCCCTTTAGTCAACTTACTTCCCATTTTCCATTTCCAACCTTTTTCCCGCACAATACCACTTTTATACATCCTCACATACATATCTTATAGGGTCACATCACATACCACAACATTTTATCACATATAGTACACATGCCATGTAAATGCACAAAGACGTACTTCAACTCCACGTCATACCACATACAAAATGATTAATAATGATAAACATAGAATACATAGCATACGAAGCACATAATGCACATGAACACGCAAAAGGCCTTAGTAACACCCTTACCTGAAAAGACATCGGTCTTGGAGCACGCTCCTACGCCTCCTTAGGGCTTTGACCAAATAATAACATACTAATAGAAATAATATTAACACAATTCTAACTTTACTAAAGATATAGAAATAATAGAAATATTATAAAAGTTGATAATTAATGCAGGGTTAAATACTTTATTCTAATAGTAATAATGATACTAAAAATAATATCAATGAGAATATAAATAAGAATAATAATAATAATAGTAACAATACTAATAATAAAAAGGCCATTATTCAAAAACAAAGTAAAATAAAGGCTTCGGTCCCTTTTCCAAAATAATACTAATAATAATATTAGTAAGATAAATAACAAAATTTAGTAATAATAATAGTGATGAAATAATAATAATAACCATAATAATATTGTAATAATAATAATAATCATCATAACGGTAATAATAGTAAGGATAATATTTGAAGATAAAAAAGAAGTAGGGTTTCCACCCTACATTGAGTAATAATAACATAATAAATAATAATAATAATAATAATAATAATAATAATAATAATAATAATAATAATAAATACTAATAATAATAAAAGAACTAATAACCCTAATAATAATAAGACATGATATTAATAATACTACTGATAAAATTTAAAATAAGTATAATAGGGTTTCAGCCCTATATAAAATAATAATACTAACACTTGAAAATAATAATAATGATAGTAGTAGTAGTAGTAGTAGTAGTAGTAGTAGTAGTAGTAGTAGTAGTAGTAATAATAATAATAATAATAATAATAATAATAACAATAACAATTATAACATTATTAACAACACTAATGGTAAAATAGTTGTATTAATAATAATTGAATAACAACAATAGAAATTCGAAATAGGAAATAATAATAATAATTATTATACTTATAACATATTAATATTAATAGTTGTAATAATAGCAATAATAAGGGGAATAATAATAAAATTGAATTAAAATACAATAGGGCTTCAACCCTCAACATAAATAATAATAATAACATTAATACTAATAATAATAATAATAGATATCAAAAATATAAATAATAATAATAGTATTTATATGCAAATAATTGAAATAAAATAATTTAAGGGTTATAAAAATAAGGAAAAAGGCTGAGAGGGTCTAGGGTTCAACCTTAGGCTAGGGGGATAGGCGGCACTGGTGGTGGTGAACGGTGGCGGCGGCGGTGGCCGAAAAAAGAGAAGAAAGGAAAAGTTAAGGGCTAGGAAAAAGAAAAAGAGGAAAAGTGTGGAAGCAAGGGTGATTATGATTACCCAAAAGGAGGGGAATAGAATGAAGGTGGCGGCGCAACCAAAGGTGGCGGCGCACGGCGGCGGCGGTGGCCGAATGGAGAAGAAGGAGAGAAAGAGATGAAGAGAGGGAGGAAGAGGAAAAGAAAGGTATGTGGAGATAGAGGAGGGTCTGCAGAACATTTTGGAAGGTGAAAAAAGCGGCTGCAATGGCGGTGGAGGTGGCTAAAGATGGTTCGAAGGGCGGCGATGGTAGAAAATTATTTGGTTAAGAAGGAAAATTCGCACGGTCGGGGTGGATGGTGCAGGAAGAATTGAAGGGTATAAGTGGTCTAGTTAGCTAGAGGGAGGTGTAAGGAAGAGTTTGGTGGCCAGATGTGGCAGCGAAGTTGGCCGGAGGCGGTGTACGAGGCATTTGAAGGGGTGGCGGCGACAAGGACGGAAAATTCTAGATATGAGACAAAAGCTCGATACAAGGCTATTATGGGGGGTATTTATAGGCTTAGAAGGGAGGTTAAGGTTCTAGTCAAAGGAAAGAAGGGATGATATGGCAGGGGTGAGTGCATCGGTCGATAAGGGTTGTTGGCAAAAATTTGAATGTGGCGGGAATAGTTGTGCAAGGAGAGAGAGAAGATCGTGCACAAGAAAAAGGGAGGTGGATTGGTTCAAAATAGACGACGGGTTAGGGGGAGAGAGAGTAAGGAAAACAGCAGGTCAAAATGGCTGTAACTGGCGGCGAGATTTTCGAAGGTGGCGGCGGAGGTTGTAGGTCGAATGTGGCTGGGGAAGGAGGAAGAAGAAGATGGGGGGGGAAGAACCGGCGGTTCGAGGGAGAAAAAAAGGAAAAGAAAAGAAAAGAAGAGGAGATCGGGCGGTCCAGGCACGACGGGGTGGTTGCTTAAATGAAACGATGCGTTTTGAGTAAAAAGGATAAGAAACTCGGCGCGCTAGTTGCCGAGGGAGGAAGGAAGGAAAAAACGGGAGTGGGCTGCGGCAGGAGAAGAAGGAAGATGGGCCGCGACCAGGCCCAGTTCGGGGGAGAGAAAAAAAAGGAAAGAAGAAGAAAAAGAAAGAAAAAGAAAGGAAAAAGGGAAGAAGAAAAAGAAAAAGGAAAAGGGAAAAAGGAAAAATAATTAGATTGGGTATTTAAATTAATTAAAATATGTATAATATTTAAAAATAATAATATTTAAATAAAAAATATTTAAATTCATTTTTAAGCTAAATTAGGATTTTTTTAAAAGATTTTCCATAAATTCCATTTTAATTAGCAAATCACCCTAATTTTCTTCAATTAAATTATTTATAAAATTAATATTAATTTGAAACTATTTTATCCTTCTTACTTTAAATAAAATAATTTATTTTATTAATTTTCAAAATAAAATCCTTAATTAGCTAAAATACCCAAGTTTCACCCTAATTAAAATATTTATAAGGTTTCTCCTAATTTGCCCTAATTAATTTCCTTTTATTTTAATAAAAATAACTTATTTAATTAATTTTCATAATAATAATAAATAATAAAAATTAAATTTTTTTGGGCATTTCAATTACGCTATATAACTAGCTAGACATGCTCTACCATGGTCATATGATGCATCATAACTCCATGCTGTTAGACAATAAAAATCATGGATAACAACATGCAACTAAGTAAGTAGGCTATTAAAACAACTTATTAAAGCCTCTACCTTCCATTCACATAAATTTCCATTGGGTCTATTTTCCTACTTAATATTTTAGGTCGTTTATTTATAAGGCATTATTTATCTTACCATTTTCTTTATCCGCATCTTTATCCTCATTCCTATTCTTATCGAGTGATAACCTATGTACCAAAACATAGTCTCATATACCATGAAAGCTTACCCAAACAAAAGGACAAAGTATGCCAAAAGCTAAGTAACCACCAATGGACACAATGTTCGGTTGAAGCCAAGTAACCACCAATGAACATAAAGTTTAGCTAAATTTAAAAACCACCAAGGTGACAAGACCCTTTAGTATCAATAACCTCCAGTACAACATCGATGCTTAGGGTAAGTAAGAAACTGAGATCTACTAGGATTCTGCCTGAAGGCACCAATAAATGTCCAAAAATAGACTAACCTCTTATTGCTAATCGAGGATAGGGTAACCTAGACCCATACATAGCTTGATCATCTTCCATTTTAAGTGATCAATGTGTTCTTTTCCAATGTTATGCGATCATATAGGCCCATACAACTTCCAAATAACACATCCACATACTCATTCCATCTTAATCATTTTTACCCTCTAATCATGTGGTGGAATTTTCATTAGTGCTTAATCAATAATAATCAATCCATCATGATAATCCATTTTAGGCTAATAATCTAAATTACATGACCCTTTTGAAGTCATAACATACTTATTTAGGTTTTTACACTAAAGCCTTTCCAATTGCATATTGAGAATGCCATAAATTGTGAACCACTTAATCCATCCATTAGGTTTGTCAATCCATGCCAAAAATTGTATTTCCATTATTTAATAATCATATAGTAGCATTGGGCGTAGTCTAAAAATATATCAAGTTCAAAAGATCAAAATCACAGACTCTGGCCAAACTAGTCAATTAGTTTTATTAACTAGTTAATCAATTCGACTCAACTAAAACTAGGGTTCCCTCTAACCAGTCAATTGGTTTGGCCAAACTAATTGATTATTATGAGACTAGCGATTGTTTTGCTAAATAATTAATGGGTTTAAGGAGAAAGTAAATAAGGTCACCACATACAACCAGTTGATTGATTTGGGTCAACTAATCTACTATTCTAAGAACCAATCGATCAATTTGACCTAATTAGTCAATCGGTTTGCTCTTAGAAGAGACATATCAAACATTTTTTTCATGCGAATCATATTTTAAAATCTTACCACATCTAAAACATAACATGTGATAACAAAATACTAATATTTAACAAGCTCTTAACTGAATCATGATTCACCTTCAAGTAAATCAAGCCTATATTCTCTAAAATTATATTTTCTTAAGATTCACCATTAATTTAACATGCATAAATTAGATGTTAAACTCTCATGTAGGTAGATAAAATTAACATTTTTATAGAAAACATACTTCATATGCTTATTCAGGCCACATTTTAGAGGTAAGAATGACTTACTTGTTGCTTAGCAAAGTTTCCCACTAAAGAGGAAAAACTCTAGATTTCAAATTCCAAGACCTTTAAAAACAAGAAGTTAAAACTCAGAAATCATTGAATAACTTTCACAAATAAAAAACATGAATTAGAAAAGAAAATAGACTTACATCACAAACATAGAATGATTCAGTTGAAAACAACTCAACTTCATCCTAAATCTAACTCTTTCTTGCTTAAGAATAAAACAAGAGGGATTTAGAGAAAGGATTAAAATAGTAAAAGGAATTGGAAATAAATCTTGAATTGGAGAGAAAAAAAAAACAAAAGTGCTAGATAGCTGAGATATTTCTGAGGCTGAAAGAAAAGTGAGAAAAAGGAGTGATTATGGTTATTTATAGCCAACATATTGGTTAGAAAATGAGTGAGGTTATGTAACAGATCAAAAATCCTAATTTTACCATTCAAATCAAAGCTTAATGGGAGGATTTATCAATACTAGGTTGACTTCTATCTCATAGCTCAAATAGTGATTTTTTGGAGAATGTAGGCAAGTTTTTCTAAAAAAATATTAAATACTAGAAGGGTAATGGAATATTAGTGCAAGAAGGAATCTTCCAGCTAAGTACAGATAGTTTAGAATCAAAGTATGCTTCTAGAGGTGTGTAGAGGAGAGAGGTAGAAAAAGATAAGAGTGAAGTCATCCTCTTCCTCAATTCTCAAAATCCAGCCCTCCAATTTGTTCAAGGTAGAAACTAAAGTCGAATAAATGATAAAAAAGTGTTAAAATTCACTAAATAATAGTTTGGAGTTAAATTATCAAAGTTCCATTTTGATTAAAGAAATTTCTTAGAAAAAATCTAGCATTAAAAAGTACTCTGCCCGACTAACCAATCGATTGTAGTCTACCAGTCTTCTATTCTCTAGACTAGCCAGCAGGTTCCCAAACAATCAATCATTTCTATTGAACAAAACTCATAGCTAAAATGATGAACCAACCGATTAATCTCCCTAAAAGCTTATTTTATTCAATTTCCTAAATTTTACTCGAAACCATCTATACCTCAAACCCAGTTATAGTTCCAAATCAAGATCATACATTAGCAAATTTTATTAAACACCATAATTATCCATTATATAAATATTACATAAATATGGGGTATGACAACACTACCCCCTTAAAGTGGTTGTGTCCTCAAAGTGTACTAACCAAGATCTACACATTATATAATCCACAGTAGTTCGCAAATTGCATTCAACAAGGCAAAATGGGTTATTACCTCTTTAAAATAAAAGATCACATCTATAGATATCACAAAAAACTCTAGGTACTTCACTCAAATATTCTCATTGGCCTCCCAAGTGGCCTCCTTGACACTATGCTTTGACTAAAGGACCTTTACTAGCGGGATGTTCTTCATGTGCGTCACTTGATTTTTCATGTCCGGAATGCTTACTGGCCAGTCTGTCTTTCTCATGGAGCTAAAACCTTTTGGCTCAAAATTCCTTAATACCCTGATTGATCCTATCAAGCTTAACATGACCAAGTTTACTAGCTCAAATCTCCTAAAAGATCGAAGGTGTGATGGTGAGTACACTCATTCTTACTTCCAAAACTATAAGCGATGATCAACTGAATGTCCATCTCTCTGAGCTCTCAACACAAATGATCTGACAGTGCAATCATGCTCAAGGAATGTGACATCTTCAAACTAAAGGCATCTACCAAAACATTAGCCTTACCCTTATAGTAGGTTAACTCCAGGTCCTAATTTTAACCAATTCCAACCATCAGCACCATCTCAAATTCAAATCCCACTATATGAAATATACTTGAGGCTCTTATGATTAGTGTAGAACTTGTATTGAGAATCATAGAGGTAAGGCCTCCAAATGTTAAGTGTGAATACCACCATGGAAAGCTCTAAATCGTGCTTCAAGTAGTTTTTTTCTCATGCTACTTTAGTTATTGAGAAGCATATGCCACCACTCTCATATGTTGCATCAACATACAATCTAACCCATGCTTAGAAGTGTTGTTGTATACTTTAATACCATCTAATCCACTTGGTAATTCGAGCACTAGGATGATAGTGAAACAACTCTTCAACTCCTAGAAAGCTTCACCATACTTCTCGTCCCACTGAAATCATGTGGCCTTCTTCAACAAATTAGTCAACAGATGAGATATCTTGGAGAAGTTAGTGACAAACCTATGGTAATAACTATCCAACCTTAGAAAATTGTGCACCACCATGACAGAAGTTGGTGCTGACCACTTGAAAACTACTCAAACCCTAGAAGGATCTACTACCACCCCATCCTTCAAAATTACATGTCTAAGGAAAGTCACTTCATCCAACCAATGCTCACACTTTGAAAATGTAATACCCCATATTTTTGTAAAGTGTTGAATGGGAGAATATGCAAAGTTTGGTTTTTGATTTTGGTGTGGTATTATTATTTGGTTTGAGAAAAAGTTGGATTTGAAATAAGGTTGGGCAAACTAATCAGCTGGTTCCAATGAATTGATCAACTAGTTTGTTGTTTTTGCAAAATGGTTTTCAATCGACTAAACCGATCAACTAGTTAGGAAACAATCGATTGGTATGTAGAATAGTTGACCGGTAGGCCAAACCAATTGATTAGTTTGTTGAGTTAGGCATATTTTCAAAACTCAATTTTTTTGGAAAAACTTCTTATATTGAAACGGAACCTTGTTAACCTATACCAAATTATTTCTAAGATATTCTTAGCCTTTTTAATGATGCATTTGCCTGAAAATACTACCTTAGATCAATATGAGGGGTCAATTAGAACAATTGAGGGGGGAGATTACCTCAACTTTGTATTCTTCCACCTTTCTCCTCTACACATTATGAGATCATTATTTCGATCTCAAACTCAATTATACTTATTTGGAAGATTCATTTCACAATCTTCCATGCTAACCTTCCATTACCCCTCTTATGTATTGTATTTTAGGACCAATTGACCTTCACTCCTCAAGAATCATCATTTGAGCTCTAGACAATAGGTTAATATATCTTGGTTGAAATTTGTCCATTTAACTCAAATTAAAATGGTGATAATTAAGGTTTTTGATTTTTTCTTGACCATATTGTGATTCATATCGATTTGCTAGCTATAAATAGGCCTAATCACCCCTTTTGTTCACCTTTATTTCAACCACCAAAAATACCAAATCTCTCTAGTATTCAACTTCTCCCTTTTCACTTCTCTCCTTATAGTCAAATTCCTTTCACTCCTCTAATCCATTCTCTAAACCCCTCTTATTTTAATTATTAAGCAAGAAATAGTTAGATTTATGAAAAAGGTTGAGTGGTTCAATTATGCAGCCTCTATTTTTTACTTTGGGTGTGGTATGTTCATCCTTTTCCTTATATTTCAAGTTTAAAATAAAAGTTATTCACAAATTTCTGAGTTAAAACTTATGTTTTTAAGGTTTTGAAAGTTGAGGATTTCAGAGGTTGAGTGCTTTTGTTTAAGGAAAGTTTTGTCTACATCAAGTAAGTTATTATTGCTTCTAAAATGGGTTATGAATAATATTGCATGATATGAAACTCATTAAGTTGACATTACATGTTGGCATGAATATATGGCTTACAAAATTGAATTTGGAGGGTTAGGTTACGTATTTTGAGTGAAAAACATGAATATTGAGAAAGTATGAGTTGTGATGATTATGTTGAGAAGTGCAATTAAAGTAGGCTAAAAATGTGTTTTGTCTAAGGAAAGTTTTGTCTACATCAAGTAAGTTATTATTGCTTCTAAAATGGGTTATGAATAATATTGCATGATATGAAACTCATTAAGTTGACATTACATGTTGGCATGAATATATGGCTTACAAAATTGAATTTGGAGGGTTAGGTTACGTATTTTGAGTGAAAAACATGAATATTGAGAAAGTATGGGTTGTGATGGTTATGTTGAGAAGTGCAATTAAAGTAGGCTAAAAATGTGTTATATGATGTTAGAACATGTTCCAATGTAGTATGATAAAGATTTATAAATATGGTCTGCATGAAAATAATTGGTTAGTGTTGTCATAGAGCTAATCGATTGACTAATTAGGTTAAATTGATTGACTAGTCCCTAGAAGAATTGACTAGTTGACCCAACTCATCGATTAGTGAGCCTGTAAAGACCTTGGTCTTACTCTCTATTTAAGCCCATTAACTTGTGTATGAAAAATTAACTGGTTTGCCCAAACCAATTGACTACTTTGAGGAAAAGCATGGTTTGGTCGACCCAAACCGATCAACTAGTTGGCCTTAACCAATCAACTAGTTGGACCAGACCGATCGACTTGTTTAGCTAATTTGTGTGATATTATTCCTTTCGGTTTGGTTATGCTTTGAGGATATACATGGGATTATTTAAGGGATAAGATACAAAAATCATCATGGATTAATGACCTGATGAATGGATTAAATGGACCATGATTTATGACATATTCAATGAGTATTGTAAAGGTTAATAGGCATACCTCATATGAAATGTGATGGGTTTGAGAAAAAGAGTAATGAATCATAGCATGTGCTTGAATGAAATGATATAATGGGTATGAATTATGTTGGAAAAATATAAATGGAAACTACACACATGGTTGTGAAATGGAGAGGATTATTATGGAAGAAACATGTGCATGCCTTACTTATTCTTCTTATAGGCCTTGTGTGATCCCTTAAACTCATGAATAATGTACTAATCATGTAAAGCAAAAGATAGTTGGGGCTGTATATGGGTCTGAGTTACCCAATCCATGATTAGCTATCAAAAATTAGTCTGCCTTCGGGCATTTATTAGTGCCTTTGGGCTTTACCTTTAGGTGGGATCCTAGTAGATATCAGTGTCTTACCTATTCTAGACACTAAAGATGTACTAGGAGTATCGATAATAAAGGTTTTGGTCACCTAGGTGGCTAGATTCGGCCTAAACTTATGTCCATATTGGTTGCTTTAGCCTAGACTTATGTCCATTATAGTTAGCTTCAGCCTAAACTTATGTCCATTGTGGTGATTGGCTTTAACTTGGAATTTATGTCTCTTGGTTTGGATAGGCTTCCATGGTATGTCAGACCATAGGATGGTGCACAGTCCATCGCTTGATGATAAATAATTGGATAATGATGAGAATAAATGGCTTCGATGATAATAATGGTAAAAGTTAGAATGAATATTTGGATAATGGCTTGAATGAGTAACTGGTTAATAATTGGAATGATTGACTGGATGTTGACCTATACCAATACATGGATAAGGAAATGGTATAACCTAATCAATTGAACAAGTTGGAAAATAAACCCTAGTGGTTATCTGGATTAATCTACTTAGTACATGTGTGATTATCTATGTTCTTATGTTATGAAGATAAGCATGATACATTTTGAGTTGCCTGAGTTATGCATGATAGTATATCCTGATGCATTACTACATTTACATATATAGAATTGGCATGACACATTTTAATTATGATATCCATGTTATGATAGAATCTTATTTGCTTGTGACTTTCGTTGACGAGGAAACTTGGCTACTGATGTGTCTCTTTGCTCGGTCACCTACTCATTCCCAGGAATAAAGGGTCATGTGCAGGCGTTTTGAATGGCTAGTAGTGGTCCTACCTTAGCTTGGTTTTAGGGTTTGAGAGCGTGGACATTTGGAGTTTTGTGGGGTCCATGACAGACCATGGTTTTGGGGTGACGCACTAACTTGATTTTTGCTGTCATAACCTTGTATTCTTAAGTTATCATTTCCTCGTATTTGACCTTGTCGGGGATCATCAAAGTCCTTTGTTGAAAAATTTATGTGATTTAAGTTGTGCACTCTATTTTAAATTGGTTGGGTTGGCTTAGCCTTGAATTTGATATGGGATGGGCAATAGATGTCTATCCTATGTTGGGTACGGTGGCAACACTCCATTTTTCCTAAATGTGTTTAGTATTTTTTGCTTATGTATTGTTTTAAAACAAAAAATTTCTGTAGTAAAAAATGGAGGTGTTGTAGAAAGCTTATCATACAATTGGTGTGTCCTTAACAATACCAAGATCTATCTAAGATGATGTTCATGCTTTTCTAGATCACTAGAGTAGATGAGGATGTCATAGATGAACACTATGACAAATTGATCCAAAAACTATCAAAAAATCTAGTTCATAAGATACATGAATGTTGTTAGAACATTAGTAAGTCTGGAAAGCATTGCTATGAACTTCTAATGGCCACATTTTGTCTGAAATGTTATCTTTGGAATATCCTCCTTCACTATCCACAATTGATGGTAACCTGGTCAAATATCAATTTTTAAGAACATGTGGCTCCTTTGAGTTAGGTGAACAAATCATCAATGGCAATGGATAATGGTTCTTCACCATAACCTAATTCAACCCTCGGTAGTTGATGCACAATCTAAGGCTCTTGTCCTTCTTCTTAATGAATAAGGCTAGCACTCCCCAAGGCGATGCACATGGTCAAATGCATTCCTTTAACTGAGCCTTAAGCTTTTTCATCTCTATAGGTGACATGCAGTACGATACTTTAGATACTAGTTCCATCCCTAGTAGTACGCCAATGGTAAATTCAACATCTTAAACAAGGGGCATACCCAGAATTTCATAAGGGTGCACATCAAGATATTATTGGATCATTGTAATTTGCTCTAGCGTTGTGTCATCATCCCTGGTATATCGACCATTACATAGGAAAAGTGAATACCCTTTAAGAATAAAGGTATTGACCGTGATTGCCAATACAACCTTTATAGAGGGTATAGGCTCACACTTCTGATAAAAGACCCTAACACCCTTTAGTCCTAAAAGAACCACACGTTGTTGCACACAATCTAATAATAGTTGGTACTTCCTTAACATGTTCATTCTGACAACCACATCAAAATTGCATAATTCAAGTTCCATGAGATCCAAGGGAAACTCTACTTCCCCAACTATTAAGGTCACCCTTTTATAGAGACTATAATATGCAATCATATCCCCTGAAGCCAACACAATAGAAATGGAAATACTATAGGAAGGAGGTAACAAAGCTTTAGCTATGAATATGGATGACACAAAAGAATATGATACACCAGAGCCAAATAATACGCATGTTGTAAAGGTAAAGACAGTAAGCATAACTATTACTACACTACTCTAACGCTCTACCTCTGACTAGCTAATCACATTTAGGTGTCCTTATGAAGAAACCCCTACAGCATTGCCTAACCCCTGACCCTGCTAAAATAGTTGAGGCTTCTAACCTCGGGGCTAGTTGGTACGATTGACAATACTAGTTGGTGATGGAGAAACTCTCAGAGCCTGTGGTTAAGATTGTTGTATAGATCCAGTGCTATGAGATCGAGACTTACCTCTCTCAAGACAACCACCTCCAACATGACACTCATAGGCTCTGTGTCCCCCGATACTTCATACATGGGAAGTCACGTTGTTACCTCCACAATCCACTCCCGAATGATCTACTTTGTAATGCTTGTAGTGGTAATGCTTCTCCTCCACATGTCCCCCGGACTAACCTGTGACTCAGGGTGCTGACCTCATACTCGGGCCATACTTAGGCAGCATGCTACCTCTAGAGTATACCTTCTTCCTATCACTAGGATGTTCGTGACCCTTAAACTTCCTCTTGCCTGTCATCTAGGAACTTTAGGCTTGGGTGACTCGAGAAGCCTCCCAGGCTTGCTCGTACATTCCAACCATGTCTAGTAGAATAAGGCCCATCAAAAGCTCTTAATATCTGATCCCAAGCCAATCTTGAAGCATTAAACCTACATCAACTCATTTGCCACTACCTTCGGAGTGAACTGGATCAAGTCCATGAACCACATGTAATACTCTTCTATTGAAATTCCTCCATGCTAAAGGGTCATGAACTCATCATACTTCTTCATATGGAGATGAATAGGGGTAGAATCAAGCGTGAAGTGTAACACTCCCAAAAATCACTATTGAAAATTTTCATCTAATTAAAACATACACAAACATAGGAGGTGCTACCACCATTATCAGCATAAGCCTGACCCCCAACCAGTCTCGTACCAACCACAAGGCTAAGAATAATTTCATAAAATATTAAACACACTTAAGATAGAGAACCGTAGAAATTCAAAATATTCATAAAGAGAGAGAATTAGAGTGTATGATTAAAATTCATTACAAACTAGAAAATGTTACATAGTCAAAGCCCCCCAAGGAGAGAGAATAATGCAAATAGTAAGATAAAAGCTGAATAAAGAAGAGTCCGGACTACACCACTCTTGGGCCCCATGCCAAGTCCCAAAAGATCAACACTTAGCCCTGCACGACGCCTCGAATGCATCATAGGCATCAAATATAGCGTCTCCTACCTACATCAATTCAAAAGGGACCTCTGCTCATGGGAATGAGCAGCACCCATGAAATAGGTGATCAGTACGCTACATACTAAGTAAGGTAACCATACAGCTAATGCTATACAAGAAATATATATAACACAAGCAAGTAGCCATGCAAAAAGGCCATGCATGATAGATAGGTAGTACACGTAGTGATTCACTCCTGTTAGAAATAATTATTAGATCTCTAATCATTATTCCGATTTCACACCATTCTCTTTATAAGTCCATGTGAGTATGGGAAACCTACTATTATAGCTAGTGGACTAGAAAACACCCAGGAGAAATGCACCTAGCCACTATTATTTGCAGGTGGAACGGTCTCTAGGGCACAAGACACTTGTCCACTATTATTTGTCGGTGGACCGGTTTGGCCCTGACTCTCATGGTATTTTACTATAAGTAGATAGTATCTTTCCATGGCTTATCATCATTAGGTTTAGCTTGTTGAGCTTTGGATCCCCCACTATTATAGCTAGTGGACCAGAAAACACCCAGGACAGAATGCATCTGACCATTATCATTCGCTGGTGGAACGGTCTCCAAGGCACAAGGTACTTGGACACTATTATTCGTTGGTGGATCGGTCTGGGCCCAACTCAACAATCTTTCTCTTTAAATGGTTAGTATCTTGTTTATGTCTTATTCGATAAATATTTCCACCCTAGACATGCATGTCTTTTGGACTACCTTCTCACACAACCCGTCTACTCCTAGTCTCCTTAAAGGTCCATCCCATATCTTAGGACTTTTATGCCTCTTAGTACATCCAAATGTCATTCCCCCTTTTTCCTTACTTACCATAAATACCCAACTCCTATGTGCATGATTTGAGGCCTACATTCCCACATCTCTGGGTCAACTCACTATCACCCTCTAGGGTTTTCCTCAGGAAATCCTAATCTAGCCTATATGGCCCAACCTTCCTCTATCTCGCACAACCCAAGATTTCCTTGCCCTTAACTCATCACCTTACTTGATTCGTCCCCAAGCATCCCACTGTACTCCTCATTTGTACATTTGGCCATGAAACCTTAGTTGGCCACCCCAAATCATAGCACTTCTCTTTTGTCATATATTGTCCCTCTGTTACTCTCACTTACCATTCCCTCTTTCACATGACACACATTCACCCTCCATGTGACATCCTTCCACTCTCACCCCATACTCCAATCCTTTCCATTATTTCTCCCTTCCACAATCTCCTCCATTTAGGGTTATCCTCCCAAACCCTAGCCAAGTTCCCCATACATCCTTATACCAATCCATGTACCATTTTCCACATATGGACTACAATTACTCCAACAACTCTACCCTTGCCTTACTTGACCCTCAAGTCAAATTTTTCCATGTAAAGATCATCCCCATGCAAAGACTATCCATCCCATGCAAACCCTAGAATCCCCATGCAAGATTCATTTCACTCTCTTATTTTATTCATATTATCCTTTTATTTGTCCACCCATAAGTCATGAGATACTTATATCATTCTTACTTTCCTCTAGTCAACTCACTCCCTTTACCCCTTTCATCTTTTCACCACCACACCATATCTTTTAAAGTGTCAAGCATGCATGTCCTAAAGGGCCAAATCACATAAGTACCACAAGTTACAATACACATTATCATATTACACATTCCATAAAGAGATAACTACAACTTACCTTAGCTCCACACTTAGCAAGCTGTGCTACAAGTACATAGTTCATAATCACATAAGGTACTCAAATATATCATCACATATAACACATGATACTCTTAATACACATATTAGGCTTTAATCACATCCTTACATAAAATAATACCGGGCTTGGAGCATGCTCCTACACTTCCTTAGGGGTCAGACATGGCTCACCTATAAGAGGGGAAACACTAGGGTTAACTTTCCTCTCATTAATTTCATTATCTCCTACTTTACCTTTAGTATGAACTAATAATAATAATAATAATAATAATAATAATAATAGCTTTTGTAGTAAAATAAGGATATTATCCTTAAAATGGTTAGCTAGTTATATTGGTCAATGATAGAATATTAGTAATAATAATGATAATAACTTTAATAAGAATAGTAACAAAAACAACAACAATAATAATAATAGTAAAGTTAGAATAATAATTATACTAAATAGATTATACTTAAGGCTAGGAAGGGTTAAGGCACAACCTAGTAAGGATGGCAGCTAGGTGGCAGCAGCGGCTGTGGTGGAAGTGGTGGTTTTAGGGAAGGTGGATCTTTTAGGGATGGAAGAGAGAGATTGAGATGGTGGTTGTGGTGGTGGTGGACTCTCTAGGCTGAGAGGGTTGTAGTGGCGGTGGTGATACAGCAAAGTGGCGGCGTAGGTGGTGATGGTTGTGGTGGCAGAGGGTGGTAGAGAAGGAGGGAGGAGGAAGGAGAGCGAGAAAGGGAGAAAGAAGGGCAGGGGAAAGTAGAAGAGGTTCTGCTAGGTTGATTGGGTGGCAGAAGAGGTGGTCATTGTGGAAGAGGAGGTGGTGCACAGTGGCGAGATGGGCAACAATAGGGCTCAAAGGGTAGCTCGAGCTGCCAAATTTGCACAATCGGGGTGGCTTGTGTAGGGGGATACAGGGGTGGTGAGTGGATTGGTTTGGTAAAGGGTGATGTAGGGAATGGATTGGGTGGTATTTCGGGTGGTGGCATTACATGGCAATGGCTAGGGCGGTGTCTGAAGTGGCGGCGGTGAAAAAGGTTGGGATTTTTAGGCAGAGCAAAGGAGAGCAAATAGGGGATCGGTATGGGATATTTATAGGCCAAAGGAGGGAGAAGAAGACAAATAGGGAAGAGGATAGGGGGAAGACATGGTAGGGTGTAACACCCCCAAATTTACTACTAAAAAATTTCGTTTAATTTAAAAGAGTTTAGCAGAAATAAATAGATGAAATTGTAAATTTGGGGGCATTACCGCCACACTTAGTACCAAAGCGGTTCACTCCTACCGACCCAATACTAAGTGCTAAGGCTAAACAAGATTGATCATCAAGTACAAATCATTAATAAAACATAGGTCATTAGCTAAGTCCAAAAGTACAGTTATGAAAATACTAGAGGACATAATACAGCGGAATAAAACAAAATATGAAAATACAGGGAAACAAAACGGAGGATGAACTCCGACCACGTCACTCTCGACCCCCAAGCTAAGTCCACGCTCAACTCTCAGCCCTACCCGATGCCTCATAAGCATTGTAGGCATCGAAGACATCGCCCCCTACCTGCAAAAACTCAGACGGGTCTTTTACTCGTGGGAATGAGCAGCACCCATGCAACGGGTGATCAGTACGCTACGTACTGAGTAAGGTAACAAACGCACTAAGGCCAACATACACAAAGATACATGACATAGCAGACATGGCATAATTACGTAGATAGTATGCAATAACACAGATAAACAATACCGGCGATGAACCAGATAACTTTTTCATTAGATTTCTTATAAATATAATCGATTCACATCATAGTCTTTATCAATCCATGTGAGTGCGAGAACCCCACTATTATAGCTGATGGAACGGTCACGAGGGCCATACCCTGCCACTATTTTAGCCGATGGACCGGTTACGAGGGTAACATACCCTGCCACTATTATTTGCCGGTGGACCGGTCTGGACCCGACTCATAAGGTGTTCCACTATAAATATTCATATCTTTCCCATGTCTTATCATTATTATGATTGGTTTGTTGAGCACAGAATCCCCCACTATTATAGCCGGTGGAACGGTCACGAGGGCACATGCCCTATCACTATTATTCCCCGGTGGACCGGTCATGTAGGGCACCCCGGCCCTAGCCACTATTATTCGCCGGTGGAACAGTCTAGGTCCGGCTCAATATCTTTCTCTGTAAGTGATTAGTGTCTTAACATATCTTATTCGAAAGAATACTACCCTTGACATGCATGGCTAACTATATCCGCACTTATCCTCCCAAGAGGGTCTGTCCCATATCTTGAGACTTCTGCACCTCCTAACTCGCCTCGACATCCTTCCCTTCCCATTTTCTCACACCGGGAACCCAACCTCTAAGTGTGTGGGTCAGGGCCCACCACCTTATATCCCAAGGTCTACTCACCACCTTACCCTAGGGTTTTCACCAGAAACCCTAATCTGGGCCTATGTGGCCCTTCCTTCTCTGCCTCCCATAACCCACACTACTATAACGCCCCACGTGTCATGACCCTCAGACTCAACTCTCCCCTCATACCTCGCTCCTCCTCGTTTATTTTTATTATTTTCTTTCTATTTTTCCACCTCCTTAAATTAGGGTTTCCTCCCCAAACCCTAGCCGGTACCTATGTACCCTTATATTATCCTACATATTATTTTTCACCTCGAGCCTCCAGACTCCCAAACAAACCTTCCATTGCCTTCCCCACGTCCCAAAGTAACCTTCCATACGTAAGGTTCGCCCCCATGCGGACCTTAACCTCTCCATGCAAACCCCTTAATCTCTACCATGCCAAACCCTAAAATTTCCATACAAACCCTAATTCTCCCATGTAACCTTAATTTCTCCCACTCTTCCATTTTATTTAATTCCCCTTTTTCTCATTCATTCGCGGATCACAGATTACCTAGGTCATCCTTACCTACGTTAGCCAACTTACTTCCCCTTTGTTATCTTAATTTCTCATTTTTCTCTTTCATGCCCCCATTCCATAGCACCTCATCAAATAACCTAACATGCATGTCCTAAGGGTCACATCACATCACATCACATTACATCACATCATATTTACAGCATATCCATATTAGCACATACCAGACAAGAGCACGAGAACATACCTCGGTTCCATGCTACGCTACATAATAAAACAGATAACATATAGAATACAACATATAAACCGTACAAGGCACCCAAGACAAGTAAAACATGTAACACACAGGCGGCCTTAGTTACGTCCTTACCTAAATCGGCGCCGGGGTTGGAGCACGCTCCTACGCCTCCTGGGGGTTTTGAGCCGGTTCACCTATAAGAGGGAAATACTAAGGGTTAATCTCCCTCTATCGAAATTACCATAAATTTCCTATCTTACCCCTATCATGGCCTAATACTAAGGCTAACATTAATAATACTAGTTTATAAATAAAAGGTAGGGTTGTTATTATACTCAAGATAGTTAAACGAATCACCACTAGTCAAAGTAAGTCTTAGTAAAAGCCATAGTATTAAAGTAAGGGTCTCAATAATACTAATAATATTATTATTAATGATACTAATAATAATAATAAGAATACTACTAATAACAATAATAAGAATGGTTATAATGATAATAACGATGATAATAATAATTGAAATCGTAGTAGTAGTAGTATTAGTAATACTAATAATAATGATGATGATAATAACAACAACAACAACAACCATGATCACAATACTACTACTACTACTACTACTACTACTAATAATAATAATAATAATAATAATAATAATAATACAAATAATAATAAGAATACTAAAAATAATAATAATAGAGATAATAACAATGATAATAATAGTTAGATTAATAAACATAATAATACTAATACTAATACTAATAAAAAAAATGATGATGATAGTGATAGCGATAGTAATAATAATAATAATAATAATAATAATAATAATAATAGTGGCAATACTAATCATAATAAGAATACTAAAAGTAATAATATTAAATAATAATGATAATAAGGATAATAACGATGGTAATAATAGTTAAGGTAACAAATATAGTAAATATAACGATAATAATAATAATAATAATAATAATAATAATAATAATAATAATAATAATAACAATAACCACCATAACCATAATAATAATAATAACGATAATGATAGTAATAATAATAGTAGTAATACTAATAATAGTAGGAATACTAAAATAATAATAATAATAGAGATAGTAACGATGTTAGTCATAGTTAGAGTAATGAACATGATAATAATAATAATAATAGTAATATTAGTAATGGTAAAAGTAATAATAATAATAATAATAACACAACAAGGTTTTAGTATTACTTAATACCATTAATTAGAAGTTCTTAGGGATAAATGTTAGGACATAATAGTAATAATAGTGGTAGTACTAATAGTAATAATAATAATAATGTTAATAATAATCATAATAACACTAATAATAATAGTTAATAATATTAAAAATCATTAACACTTTTATTATTCAAGGTTTAGGGTTCAAGGAGTTGGGGGCAACTTGGCTAGGTGGTGGTGCCTGCGGCGACGGCGGCGGTGGAGGAAGGAGGAAATGGGAGAGGTGGATGTGGAGGCTAGAGGAGAGGGAAGTAGGGGATCATGGAGGTATAGGGTGGTAGGGCAGGATCCCCTGGTTGTTTTGGGGGGTAGGAACGGCGTTGTAGGCGGCGGTATAGGCGGCAACCGACGGCGCGAAGGTGGCACGGGGGTCGAATGGGGCTGTTCAGGGAGGCAGTTTCACACGGCCAGGGTGGCTCCTGTAGGGCAAGGAAAGGAAGGCTGGTGGTTGGGTTGTGCAGGGAGAATTTTGGTGGCTGGAACAGGCGGCAAGGGCGGCCAACGGCGGAGGAATGGCTGGCTGAATGAGGGGTGGCACACGGTTTTGGTTTTCTGGGCTCCAAATTCCAAACCCAATCAAGGCAGCCTTCGGGGCTATTTATAGGCCAATCAGGAAGGGAAAACGACAAGGATGCGTAGGAGAGTAGGGGGTAGGGTTATGGCTGTTGTCCGGCGAGAGTGGCCGGCGCAGATCTACATGTGCAGATCGTGCGTTGTCGGGGAGAGAGAGGGATTGCGTGCGAGAGAAGGGAGGGATGGTTTGGTCGAAATTGCAAGGGAGTCAACGGGGAGGAGAGGGGAGGAATGGCCGGTTCAGGGAGAGTGGGCGTTGTAGGCTTTTTCCTGGTGAGATTTTCGGTTGCAGGGGCGAGCGGGAGGTTGAAGACGATGGGGCTGGACCGGCGATCCAGGGGAAAAGAAAAAAAGAGAGAAAAGGAAGGCCAAACCGGCCGAGAGAGGGGGAGGAGTGGTGCGGGAGACTGGGCCGTGCAGGTGGAAGGGGGAGTTGGGCCAACGGGCCGGCCCAGGTCGAGGGGGAAATAGAAAAAGAAGAGAAGGAAAGGAAGAAAAGGAAAAAGAGAGGGAAAAAAGAGAAAAAGAAAAAGGAAAAAGAAGTGGAAATGGCGGTTGGCTTAATTAATATAATTTGGGTAATTTGGGATGTTTAATAAAATATAAATATTAAAATAATAATTAAATTCTCTTTTTAGGTTAATTTAGGGATTTTTGAAAGAATTGTCTTAAATTCCATTTAAATTAACAAAACACTCTAATTTTCTCCAATTAAATTATTAAAAAAGTTTATATTAATTTGAAACTACTTTATCCTTCTTAATTTAAATAAAGTAATTTAATTAATTAATTTCCAAAATAAAATCCTTAATTAGCTTAAAATACCACAATTCCTCCTATTTAAAACACTTACAAATTTCTTCTTGATTTGTCCTAATTAACTTCCTTTTATTTTAATAAAAGTAAATTATTTGATTAACTTTCAAAATAAAAATCTTATTTAATAATAAATAATAAAATTAGGATTTTCAGGGCATTTCATAAGGGCTCTCAAGTCAACGGTGGCAGGCTGGTACAAACCTGTGAATGGCAAGGTGCAAGCAATAGGTGGAGGAGGAAAAGGAAAGGAAGGGGAGAACACGAGGGAGGCAGGTGAGGGAGGTCTAGCTCAAAATGGGAAGGAAAATGACAGGGGAGAGAGAGTAAGTCGGTGGTACAGTGGCAGGGGGAGGACGATAGCAAGTGTGACCTACAACGTGAGGACAGGGAGAAGAGAGGAGGAAGAAGAAGGGGTTGGGTTGGCCAGTTGAGGGAAAAGAAAAAGAAAGAAAAGAAAGGGGGAGAACCGGGCTAGGGAAGGAGGAGAAAAAAAGGATGACGTAAGCTAGGTCGTGCGAGGAGAGGAGGAGGGGAGTTGGGCATGAGCAAGGCCCAACCAAGGGAAGAAGAGGAGAAAAAGAAAAGGAGACAAGAGAAAAAGAAAGAACAAAAAAGGAAAAAGGAAGAAAAAAAAGGGAATTGGTTGGTTGGGGTGTTTAGGATAGTTTAGTATTTTTGAATATTTAAAAATAATAAAAATTAGTAAAATAATAATTAAATTCCTTTTCATATTAATTTAGAAATTTTTTGGTTAAATCTTCCTAAATTCTATTTTAATTAGCAAATTACCCTAATCTTCCTTAATTCCCTCCTTTTTGTCTTAATTACTTCCATTATTTTATTAAAACAATATATTTAATTAATTTCACTAATAAATTATAATTTTATCATAATTTCCTAAATTATGATTTTGGGGTATTACGTGAAGTGCCTCAAGGAAGGGTCCCCAAATAGTAGGCTCTTCGCCTCTAGGCTGGACACTCCTCCAAAATGCATCTTCTCTTCCCCTCAGGTAATACACTACCATATCAACCTTTTTTCTAATGGAAAACCATAAGCAATGAAGGTCTTCTTCATGTCACCGCCCTATCTTTCCATGATGTTAGAGTCCTTGTGATCCTCAAACATCAGGGGGTGATCATATCTGACCATCTTAAGCCAATCCTCCAAATTTGGTGTGGGTATTGGTACCAGCGGTGGTTGTGGTGCTCAGAACTGACCTTCCATGTATGCACCAACAATCTCCTTAAATGCCTTAATGCACTCATAACATTGGTTGGCGACCATTGACTCCTAAAGACTAGGATTAATTAAAAACAACTATTTTACCGAGTACTAAAACTTGCACAACTAATCAACATTGAGGCTATCCATATCACATTCCCAACCCACTCTTACTCACGGACATTCCAGGTTTGTAAATACTTTAACTTTAAGTTAAATACTTATATAATTGAAAAATCATTTAAAACAACTTGTTGTATATGCTTAAACAATTTAAAATAAGAGAAGATTTTAAAAGAAGCTCATATACGAACATGTGGTATCAATTAAAAGTGCTTGAAAGCGAAACACCTTTCAGAAAACTCTTTGATACCAACTTGTGTTATCACCCCCACTTTTCACTACTTAAATTTTTATTTTAAAACATTACAGAAGTGGAAAAATACTAAATACATCTAGAAAAATGGGTTTTATCACTGTACCTGACATAGGAGAGGCATCCACCGTCCGTCCCACTTTAGATACAAAATGGAGAAACCAAATGAAACAAGACAAAGGTAGAGTGCATAGGAAACAAAATAGATATATACTTAAAGAAAAAGTTCATAGAATAAGACCTCGACGGTCCCTAAAATATTCAAATGCATGGAACAAGGTTAAATTGAAATACATAACTACAATGATATAAAATAAAGGTAGGGCGTAGCCCCAACCTTGGTCCATTAGGGACCGATCAACATTCTTATGTTGTCCACACTCTCAATCCTAAGCCTAAACAAGGTAAGCCCACTACTAGCTATCCCCTAAAACTTGTATATAGTCTTTTGCTCGTGGGAATGAGTAGGTGACCAAAAAAACTGACACATCAATACTCTTCATACTAAGTAAACTAAGTGATCTCCTCAATGGGAGTCACAAGCATATGAAGTTCTAGCATAATGGGAAGATCATACTAAACATATATCATGCTTATGCCTTATAACTAGCCGTGTATGCTCTATTATGGTCATATGATACATCAGAGCTTCATGCCAACATGACTTAGACAATTTAGGACTCATCATGCTTATCAACATAATATAAACATCATGGATAACAACATACAACTAAATAAGCAGGTTATTGAAACAACTTATTAGGGATTCTACCATCCATTCACATAAGTTCCCATTGGGTATATTTTCCAACTTAAGTAATCCTTTAGGTCATTTATTAATAAGCAATTATTTATCTTTCCCTTTTTGTTATCCTCATTCTTATTCTTATCAATTGATAGACTGTGTACCACCCCATAATCTCACACATCACGGAAGCCTATCCAAACTAGAGGACATAAAGTCCAACTGAAGCCAAGTAACTACCAATGGACATAAATTCTAATCGAAGCCAAGTAACTACAAATGGATATAAAGTCTGACTGAAGCCTAAAACCACCTAGGAGACAAGACCTTTTAGTATCGATATCCTCTAATACATCATAAGTTTCTAGAGTAGGTAAGACATTGAGATATACTAGGATCCCACTGGAAGACACCAATAAACTCCCGAAGGTAGACTAAACTCTAGTAGTTAACCAAGGATTGGGTAACCTAAACCCATACATAGCTCGATCATCTTCCACTTTAAGTAATTAGTGTGTTGTTTTCCAATATTATGTGATCATACAAGGCCCATATAATAAGCAAGCAACACATTCACATACTCATCCCATCTTAACCATTATTATCCTCTAATCATGTGGTGGGATTTCCACTAGTGCTTAACTAATATTAATAAATCCATCATGGTAATCCATTTTAGGTCAATAATCTAGATTACACTACCCTTTTGAAGTCATAACATACTTATTTGTGCTTTCCACTAAATGCTTCTCAAGCACTTATTGAGAATGCCATGAATTATGATCCATTTAATCCATCCATTAGTTTAGTCAATCCATGCCAAAAGGTATGTTTTTGTCATTAAATAATCATATAGCAACATTGGGTATAGTCTTAGAACATATCAAGTCCAAAAGATAAAAATCACATACTCTAACTGAACCAGTAGACCAGTTTGGGATAACCACTCAACTATTTTAACTAACCAATTAATCGATTTGGGTCTACCAAATGATTAGTATTACTCAGCCAAATCTAGGGATCCCTCAAACTAGTTGATCGGTTTAGTCAAACCATTCGATTGTTCTAAGATCAGTCAATCGATTTTGCTTAGCCAATAAATGGGCTTAAGGAAAGATTAACCAAGGTCACCACAAACCAACTGGTTAATCAGCTTGGGTCAACTAGTCAACAGTTCTAAAGACCATTGGATCAGTTTGACCTAACTAGTTAATCAGTTAGCTCTAAAAAAACACATGCTAGGAATTTTTTTCATGTGAATTACACTCTAAAATCTTACCACATCCAAACCATAACATACCATAGCAAAATACCAATATTTAATAAGCTTATAACTAAATCATGCTTCACTTTCAAGCAAATCGACCTTATTTTATCTAAATCATCCCTTTTCTTAGTACTCACCATTAATTCAACATGCATAAATTAGATTTCAAACTATCAAGTAAGCATATAAAACAACTTTTTATACAAAACTTTACATCACATGCTTATCCAGGCCACATTTTAGAGGTAAGAATAACTTACTCGTTATGTAGTAAAGGTTCTCATTAGAGAGGGAAAATGTAAGTTGAAAGATTTAAACTTCAAAAACCTTTAAAAATAACAAGTTAAAACACAAAAATCATTAAATACCTTTCACAAATCAAAAAATAGAATTAGAAACGAAAACAAACTTCCCACACTCAAGAAAAAAAATAGAGAATGATTTTGCTAAAAAGAACTCAACTTCCTCCTAAATATAACTCTTTCTTGCTTAAGGATGAAACAAGAGGGAGCTAGAGAAATGATTAGAAGAGTGAAAGGAATTTGAAAGCAAGCTCAAAGTGGAGAGGAAATAATACGAGTGATAGAGAGGTGAGATATTTTGAAGGATGAAAGAAAAGTGAGAAGAAGGAGTGATTGGGGTTATTTATAGCCAACAAATTGGTTAGGGAACGAGTGAGGTTATGTAACAAATCAAAAAACAAGAAGGGTAATAGAAGAGTTCTATCTCATAGCTCAAATAGTGATTTTCTAGAGAATGCTGGTGAGTTCGTCTTGAAAATATGGAACACAAGAAGGGTAATAGAAGACCATCATAGGAAGGAATCTCCCTATAATACCCCAAAATTTTGTTAAACCTAATCCCATATTATTAATACCTTAATCTGATTCTAATCTTGATAAAATCTTATTTTAGCCTTATTTAAATTTCTTAATCCCAAAATCTTAACCAAATCTGCATCTTTGACTTAGATAAATTACTTTTCGTAATCTAATCTAAAATTTGGTAAATTTTATCACTAACTATGCCTATTTTAGCTAATAAATTTTTTATCTAAAACTAACCCCAACTTTTTCCTTTTCTTTCTCCTTCTCCTTTCTCCTACCTTTTTCCTATTGTAAGACTTGACTTATTTTTTCTTACCCCTGTAACACACAATCATCACTCTCATGTTCCCCCTATTGATGCCATGATCATCACAACCAGCCCCCTTCCTCATGTAGCTACAACCATCACAATCATTGTTTCTACTATTTCCTTTAACTGCATGCCCCTGCCATTTTCATTTTTCACACAATGCACACAACCATCACTCTCAACCATCCTCTCACATTCCTCCGTTGAATTTTAATCCACCCCGGATGCCACTATAGACCATCACCATCCACATCATCACCCCTGCACACCTGTTCGCATGCCACCATACCATATACACATACACACACACACACACATATATGCTACTCTCATCTCTCTCTTTTTCTCCCTCAGTTTGTTTTCCATTTATTGCCCAAATTGTGTCGAGCAATTGACTTCCCCAAGCCACCATTCTTCCTCCTCCTTCTCCAACTCCTCCTCTTCTTCTTCTTCATCCTCTTTCCCTACTATATTTCATATGACCAAAACACCTCCCCCATCACCACACCACCACTGATCACGGAGTGCCGCCTCGAGCTTGGTGGATCAACCACAAAGGCCACCCCATCACTCTTTCATCGTCGCCGATCATCGCCTTCAGCCACCTCCATTTTCTATAATTTTTTCCTTGCATCTATCGCATTTTTGTGAGGTGCACAACTTACTTATGGCCTCACTCACGGACATGCACCTTTGATTTTCCTTATTGCATGCTTGTACACACCGGTATGGTTTGCCCATGCACACTCACATGGCTCGGCACAATCTCCGCACACCCATGTGCATGTGTTCATTATTTCTAGAGTAATTCTTTACTTGAGCATGATCGTGCCTCTTGGCACATCTTGGTTGGGCAAGATCTCACCTTACGGGTTGGGTGTGCACCACTTGCCTCACACTTGTGCAACCCCCTATTTTTAGTCGTGTAACCTGTTTTTCACCCCTAAACCTTACCCAAACACAACCAAAATTTTACCATAGCACCACCATACATTCCACCACACTTCCACGCAACTCAAGCTTCCCTTTGAGTCCAATAATTTCTATTTTTACCCTCTTTTACCTTAACTTTTCCCTTGTTTATAATCTTCAAGCCTAATTATGCATTATCTTAATTTTCGTTGGTGATTTTCAAAAAATCTCAAAGGAGGAGGCATAGGGTTTATGTGCATGGAGCCTAGTGCCTTTTTTGGTAAGTATACAAGTCGTAGTTAGGGATTTATGTGTATGTGTATATGCTTTTTATTAGACTTGTGATATAATTAATATTATTTTATGATATGATATCTTGAGTAATGAGATTTTGGAAGTATATTTTTGGTATAATGTTGGATATGGCATGTATGCAAATAATTGAGGATTTATGTTCTAAATGGATATTGGAGATGTATATATATTGGTACTGAGATTTATCAAACCTCGAGAGAATATAATCATTTTTAACTACCTAAGGGTATTATGGTCATTTGAGGATAATTATATATATGGTCCTAATTATGTTATTAAATTTATGTCTTGTCTATTTATATGGGTCTCACATGATACTTTTGGATACACAATCAACTCTAATAAGATATATATCATTTAAAGTGAATGATCATGTGAGTTAGGCCAAGGCATTTACACGGTTTCATTCCATTGAATAATAAAAGTGGCTTAGATGTCTTGTCCCTGAGAGGTACATCAGTCCATTCCACCATATTAAGAATAGTGGGGCCTACTACTTAATATGAATAAATATAAAATTAAGAGATAAAGTATTAATGAAAAGATACTAGTCATTTGAAAATATACTAATCATTTGAAGTGAAATATTACATGATTTAGGACCAAGGTGATGAGTTTGTTCCACTGGATAATAATAGTGGCTTAGATGTCTTGTCCCGGAGAGGTACTTTAGACTGTTCCACAGGTTTAAGAATAGTAGCTCATGAGCATTTTGCTTTAAGAGGTGTTGAGTCTGTTCTACTGAATAATAATAGTGGCTTAAGTGTTTTGTCCTTTAGAAGTATTTTAGACCGTTTCATCAGTTTAAGAATAGTGAGGTCCCTGAACTCAACATAAATAAAAGATTGAAATGTAATATATTTATATAGAGAGACTTAAAATTATTACTTATGCTGCACTATTTTATATTATCTTACATACACTTATTCTCTTATATGAATTCATGTTATTATGTATAATCCTACTTAGATTACATTGTTACCTTACTCAGTATGTAGCGTATTGATTATCCGTTTCATAGGTGATGTTCATTTTCATGAGTAGACGACCTAGATGTATTTGTGCAGGTTGAGGCTAACCCATTAGACGAGTTTCCAGCCTTTGATGTGTTATATGTGGAAGAGTGACTTTGGTATCAGTGTTATAGGCGTAGAGCCATATTATCCGATTGATGTATTTACCTGGATACCTTTTTGGAATATTTGATCATGGTATCCCTTATTTTTTATTTTGTTATTGTAATTTGGAGCTAAGGTCCAAACTAGTATTGTATTTATAAAAATTCTTCTATTTCTAATTTTCTTATTTTACTATAAATATTTTTAACCTTGTGATTGATGTAAGGATGGTTAGGCAAACCAGACTTATGTTAATTACGGCGGTAACACCCAATATTTTGTTTATATGCTTCCGTTGTAAAATAAAAATTTTTAATAGTAAAATTTGGGGTGTTACACACTTAGCCAAACATGGTCAGTCTAAAATCAAAACATGCTTCTGGAGTTTTGTATAAGAGAGAGATGGAAGAAGACTAGAGTGAGGTCATCATCTCCCTCAATTATCAAAATTGAGTCTTTGAATTTTTTCAAGGTAGTAGCTAATGCTGAAAAAATGATAAAAAAGGGTTAAAATCACTCAAGAGCAATTTGGAGTTGGATTATCAAAGTTCCATTTTGATGCAAGGAATTTTTTAGAAATTTTGAGCTTAAAAAACCTGACTAATCAGTCGATTAATTTGGTTTACCAATCGATTATTCTACAAACAAGTATATCCGTTTTCCAAACCTATTGATCAGTTCGGTCGAACAAAACCCCTTAGCTAAAATGATGAACCACTCAATTATTTCATACAACCAATAGATCAGTCCACCTGAAAACTTATTTTATTCAATTTCCCAAACTTTACCCAAAACCATCTGTACCTCAAACCTAATTATAGTTCCAAATCAAGATAAAAATTATCAAATCTTATTAAACACCACAAATTTTCATTCTATAAATCTCACAAAAATATGGGGTATTACACGTCTCCACAAGAACTTGTTGTTAGATTTATAATTTTCATCAACTAAGACTATCTAGACCAAGTGACTCTAAGAGCAAGTGATAATTGTATAAATAATCACGAATAATAAGAAATACTCAAAGGAGTCTAACAAAATAAATAAATCTTAGGATTGAATTTTGGTCGTAATTTGGAAGTGAATAAATGAAACAATCACTTATTAAACAAATTACTCTATTCATGTGGAAAATCTAGCCACAATTAACCGATAACCTCTTTTAAGGTCTAAAAGTCTAATTTAATACATCATAATAACCTATTTTCATGGTATTAAGTCGGATTAAATTCATTAAGTTCAAGCTAATTCAATGGAGTTCCTAAGAAAATCTAGTCTACTTGTATGATTTGAGATTTCTTGTTCAATTGCTAATTCTATGTATCAATCTTCACTTTCGGTTCTTCGATTGATTTCATGTATTTAATTAAATTAGTGATCAATCAATCCTATAGAAATTAAGACTCTAGAAAATGAATAATGAAATTGAGTAATTCACGTACACTATCAAATCAATTAATCAATTAGCTACCAAATTAGGCTTAATTCAATCTTAGATCTAGAAATTACTAACACATAAGTGAATTGATAAACATAATAGAGAAATTATATATGAATGAAATAAATAGGGTAATAGATTAGAAGATGTGTTGAAGATATGAAATGTTGATCATCCGATACGATTGACTACAAAGCTTTAAAATTATATTCTAATGATGAATATGTATTTTCTTTTTAGATATAAAGCTTTGAGAATAGTGATAAAAATAAAGAAAAATCCTATTCTCAAAAATGAACAGCATGCAAACTAATACTATTGTCAGCAAAATAAATCAGTCAATAAATTCATTTATCATATATCACCTTTATTATATTATTAGTTAACATAATTAATTAGATTATTTTCACACTATTTGGCTGTTAATAGTATAATAATGTTAGTATATGTGTGAAGATCTCATTGGGTGAGTGTATCATCACATCATAATAATGCACTGAACCAAATTTAAGAGTTCATTATATTTCACTAATTTGGAGTGTACAAGAATGTTGCACGGACCACAAACCAATTTATTTTTAATAAATTAAGAAACAAAAGTAAATAAAAGAAATACATATTTAATTATTCAATTAAATAATTGTATATCACATATTAAAATAATATAGTTGATTAGTGTATCAGTACATATTAATATATTTAATTATATATAATATCATTTTATTACAAAACTTTCTTAAAAGAATAAAATTTAAATATTTATACCTTTATTATTCAAACGTTTGTTTCTTAACAATCATCCCAAAGAGAAACTAATAAAGCTGCATCATCCGGGAGGGCATTTGGGTAAATTCGTCATAGCAGGGTGTGGTGTCCCAGACCAGACCCTCTTCGCTCTCTGTGATAGCTCTCTGCTAAGCTACCACTCCTTTCCGCCACCGGCGCGCCGTTCCATCCCTTAAGTCTCCGTCGCCCTCAGCATCTCCGTTCGACACAAGCCATGGTAAGTTTTTTCTCAATCTGTTTCCTCTCGGTCCTCCCTTCTCTGGCTAGATTCCCTATTTTTGGTACTTGTCTTCTCGTTGGCGTTTTCCATCGCTGATTTCGTGGGAAACAGGGGTGATTACACACTGTTACTGAGTTTTTGGTGATTAATCCGTCTCAATTTGTTTCAAATTGTCACCATGTGTAGTCAATCGTTCAATTATTTCATGGTCTGTTTCTTGATACTTGTTTTACCTCTGTTTGGCTTCAATGGAGGACTTCTATCGTCGTTTGGTTGACGGTTGATGGTTTCTGTCTTGTCCGTTGGAGCCTAAACTTATGTCAAGAAGAACGCCATCTTCAACTAAGGCTGGGCCTAGTATGGTACAATTGGAAATTTTCAGTTCAGCATTTTCTTGCCATCGACATAACTGCTGACCTCGTCTATATGTCTATATTTTTTGTTGCAAGTGAGTACATAACAACTTTGTTGACTATGATTTTATTCATACATGTTGTATATGTAGTAATAGATGTTCAAGCCTTTGCTGTGGCCGCCATGACCTTCCCTGCACAATTACTTGCTAAAAAGGCAAATCTGAGCCTTGTCTTTATTTGTTTCCTGGGATCTGTTAGGTATCATATATTATTATAAATAATGATTGTTTACATGATTACATAGTTTCATCAATTTCAATTTCAGGTTTATATTAAGGTCTAGGGTTTAGAGTTTGGGATTCATGGTTTAGTATTAAAAGTTTAGGGTGTGTGCTATAACGTTTATCTTCTATTATTTATGGTTTATGATTTAGTTTAAAGGTTTATGTTTTACAATTAGGGTTTAGTTTTATTTTTAAATTTAGTTTAGGACTTAGGATGTAGGGCTTTAGGTCTAAGTAATGAAAATTTATAATTTAGGCTCAAGGTCTAGGGTTAATGCTTTGGATTTATGGTTTAGGTATCTGACATTATGGTCTAGGGCTTATGGATCATGCAACAAGAGGGTGTTGGCATTTAGTTAGAGGTTTTATGTTTTGGATTTATGGCTCTAGCATATGGGTTAGGGTTTAGGTTTTCTGATTAAGGTGTTATGGGATAAGGTTTTAGGATTTAGGCATTAGGTTCTAGATTTTATGGTCATTTGGATTGAGGGCTCATGCATTAGGGTTAAGGTTCTAGGGTTTGTGCATTAGTTGTTAGAACCTAGGGTTAAGGTTTATGTATATTATGGCAGATAGATTATTTATATTAGGGTTTAGGACTTAGGGTTGGGGTTTGTGTAGCTTTGGGACTTAGGATTTAGGGTTTAGTCTAAGATTCAAGATTTTGGATTAAGTCTAGGGTTTTGGATTTAGGGGTTTGGGGTTAGGGTTCATGGTGGTGTTGGAATTGTGGGGTGTGTTTGTATTTGTGTAGATCTTTATTGTTGGATGAATGTAGATCCAATCAACCAAATAAGTTTTTCAATATAATTCCAGAAGAGTTTTTACATGATCCTCACCTTATGCATAAAAAAGGGTGTGTATGTGTCTGTGTGTTTGTATTTTTTCAGGTCTTGACGATTGGATCAATTTTGTTCTAATGGTCAAGAGTAGTTCCTATTTTTGTCTTTTATATCTATAACGTTAATTGCATTTTTGTTTTGATATTGCCCTTTTAATCTATAAATTCTCATTAGTTACCTCAGATACCACTGATATGAATTTCTAGGCCTCCAATGCAATTGCAGTGGGTATGTTGGTATCCAAAGACAACGGCACCATTAACCAGTGCCATATCATTAGACTTACAGAACATCAGTATTTCTAGTTCTGTAATTGTTGAGCATTATTAAAAAAATGAAATATATGATGCACAGGATAAATCCGAGGAACTGGATACAAATGTGAAGAAATATCTTAGAGGACAAGTTGCCAATGTGGAGGTATGATTCTTCTTGCAGAAATTTCCTTCACTACTTTGCAACTGTAATGATTTCTACATCTTGTTCATTCAGGGGCTACAAGACAAGAAATTAAAGGGGCAACTTACTGTTAAAGAGGAGTTGTTTAAAAAGTCGGCTAGAGTTGCTGCAGGAGTTGAGAAGGTGATATTCTGAGAGGTTTTTTAGCCTGCCTTTATAACTTGCTACCTGAATGCCTTCCCTCCAGTCCTTGCTTCTTGTTTAAATGTTTTGAAGTGTGTTTATTGTGTGGTAGCTTGTTTTTCCTTCCTGTTCCCTGCTTCACTATTTACACTGTTGCACATTTTTTCCTTTTAATTGAAGTTTTGTCAATAACTCCTTGTTCTTGAATCTTCAGTGGCTTCTGCCAAGTGTGGATGGCTACTTAGAGACTGATGATATAGAGAAAACGTGGAACATCAAACAACAAGACATTGCACGGGAAGTTGATATTTTAAGCTCAAGGAATCAATATGATATTGTTGTACCAGGTTACTTTCATGCTCTTTGCTCCTTTTTGAAAAATTTCTAATATCATTGATGATGCTGATATTGCTAACACAAAATTTTTATGAAGAGTCTTAAGGAATTTACTATGATATTGATGTCAGTTGAGTTCCACCCGCCTCCTTCCCCTCTATGAATAAAAGGAATACAAAAGGGAGGCAGAGAAATGAAACTGTGTGTGAGAGAAGAGGTATTCGATCACATATGTGAAATCATTTTATTTCTTAGTTCAATCATCAGTGCAATGGAGACAGGAAACTAAGCAGCTATTGTACCCTTTTCAGGTTTATATTAGTTAGTGTTAGGGTATGTTTATTTGCCTATAGCAACATAGAATCATATTCCAACTGGGTTTTTACCATGTGGAGTATTGTTATCTAGTTTCTTTTAATCACTGGAAAATGGGATTTCTATTAGTGTGTGAATACCAGGCTTGTTTCCTTGGCATTTCTAGTTTTGTCCATAAAAATCAGAGGATCTTGGAAGAGGTAATTAGTAGATATATTGTGCTTGTGTGATTTTTGACATGTTTGTGGTTGGAGAAATATGCTAGGAATTTCTTCCATTGCATTTAATATGTTTGTGCACAAATTTTGCCTAAAAGTTGCAAAAGACTTGGCTGGATTGTCATGGTCAGGTCTTGGCAGAATTTGTAAGCATTGATCTCTTGGTCTTTTTACTCTTTTGTCTTCAGTCAGAAGGTATATCCGTGTATTTCCTTTGTCATAGCTAAAAAAATTCTCTGTATAAAAATTATTGAAAGTTGAAACGCGGGGACAGTGGCCAAGAATGATAAGGTGCTCTCCCAGGTAGAAAAGTAAATATGCTAATGTGCGCACATTGAAGCTTTCTTGCTCCATTGCTTCTTTTTCTAAAGATAATAACTATGCAGATTCAACAAGAACACTGCTTGGAAGCCAGGTTGTATATCATGCCCAACAATGGGTGCAAGGATGCCAGTAGTTCTGATTGAATTCTATTATTTCTCCAGCTAAGAGGAGTGGGCATATGTGTATGAAAGCAGTGTCCCGTTTCCACTCTTGGCAATTACAAGAGCTAATATTACTATGATATTTTAATAGGAGCTAATGCTTGTATAGACTGCAAGGTATAAATAGAGCAGACTCCATCATACAGTTCACTTCTTATCATTTGGTTCAATGAGGTAATAGAATCTAGAATGATATTGATGTATATTACTGCTGATCAAAATGATGTTTCGGGACTCATAATTGTTACAAGAAGAATTCCTTTTAGAGAGGCTATAGATTTGAGATTGATACGTGCCTGAAGAAATAATCAGACTTACTCTATAACTTCTATGAAAATATCTTGCTACGTTTCTTCCTTATTGAAGGTCTCTTGCAGTAGAATTCCCTGGTTGTTTCTTTATTTTTCTACTTGTGATTGTTCCTAACACTTGATTTATTGGAATGTTTGATAACAGATTTGTATCCTTGATGAGCCATGTCCTTGCCAGCTTAAACTGCTAGAATGCAGGGCACTTATGTGTAGATATTTCTTGTTTTGTTGCCTTGCAGTTAAGCATCTTCATTTTTGTTGTATATCCTCTTGTCCTTGTCAATATGCATGGTCATGGCACGAAGTTCTCTAATGTGCTCGTGGGTGATTTTGAGGCAATGTGTAACACCTCTTTGAGCTATTTATGAGGACTGTTAGATGTGAATTTGTCTTTGAGTCTAGGAATCATTGGACCATTGGGGGCAATGTTACAATAAAGAGTGTTATGCTATGATTGTAGCTATCAGGGATGTAGATGAGCCAAGCTGAGCCGAATATCCCTTGGCTTGGGCTCGGCTCGTTTAACTAAACGAATGAGTTGAGTCAAAATCAGGAGTCAAAGCTATAAAATGAATCAAGTCTCATTTTTTCGAGCTCGGACTCGGCTCATTTAACTAAATGAATGAGCCAAACTGAGCTTTTAACAAGCCGAGTCGAGCCGAATACCGAACTGGTTTAGCTTATTTACAACCCTAGCTATCAGCCTTAGTATGATGCCTTCACCAGAGGGTTGTGCATGCATGGAGCTATAGTTTACAACGGCGCCCTAATAATCTTCCTTGTAAAAATACTGGCTAACTTCTTTTAGGCTTTTCCAGATTTATGACTGGTGTAGTGGTATGGGGACCTTGCTTTCAGAAATAGAGTGTCCTTACCCTCTTTCCCACTTCCCTTCATCTATTTATGCTATTCACCTTTTCTTTTAGGCTATTTGATATTCTTTATGTTGTTTCTGCCCCCAGCTTCTGGAATTAGTATGCTCTATTGTAGCTGTAAATTTTGCCTTTATGATGTAATTAAACTTGCATGCTAACTTTGAGGGCAGTTGCAATATACATCTTTCACTGTCATTTTTCTATGTTAATTCCAACTGTTTTGTGCAGATCTTGGTCCATATGCACTTGATTTCACCCCGAGTGGACGCTATATGGCAGTTGCAGGACGCAGGGGGCACCTTGCTGTTGTTGACATGTTGAATATGAGCCTTATTAAGGAGCTCCAGGTAGTACATATATATGTATATATATTTATATATTTGTTTTCTCTGGGTTGGTGAGAGGCATATGAATTATTATCGACTTTATATTCAGACGCTGCAAGCATGTGTCTGACACTTACACTTTTTATTCTGTAATTAACTGTCTGCTTTTCCGGCATGTCTGTTCTGGTATGCGTGTAATTTAAAAGGGCTGAATCATACTTTTGCATGTAGCTCAGTTTTGTCAAATGGATATGATATGGAATTAAATGAAAAATATGAGGATATTTGTCTGAATCTCTGGATGTATGGGTTACAGTCCCAGTTGAGGAGCCTGATTAGGAGTAGGATTAGACTGATAAGTTTTCTAGTTAGTATGATTACGGATCCTTTTCTTGTACCCTATTGATTAGGGTTAATTAGGACCGGAGAGTAGGAGATTAGATAGGAAATGATTGTGCGTGAGTTTGTTGAGGAGGGGAGGCTGATGATACCAATAGTAGTGGTGCTTGGCAGCTAGGGCAGGAAGAGGAGAAGAGGTCTGTTGTGAGGATAGGAAATTAACTATCTTATTAATTATCTCGACTTGCTTATTATTTGTTGTGTAACGCCTTATTTATAGTATAATAAAGGCTAGCAGGCTTACCTCCTGCATATTAATTATTAAATTAGATACACTTCTTGAAGGAACCCTAGATGCAGGGCGTGAGGGGTGGGAATATGAGAATGGATAATGACAAATTAATATCCCTGTATTTTATACCCTCAGATACAAAACATGAAAGAAGGGAAAAATTCCCCCCCTTATCAATCTCCATCTAACTTTCTCCCCTGCTTTAATCCCCTCCTATCCATCTCCCTCATACCAAGCATATCCATCTTTGTAAATTGAACACAAATATCTTTAGGAATGTTAGATACACATTGTAATGGTTACAATAATTCCTCACAAGTACGAGATATGAAAGTGGATAGTGTTGTGAGGAGTAATGTAGCTATGGAAATTACAATGAAGATCAATCCAGCTAAGAAAAGTTAGCTAAAAATGTACTCAAGAGGCTTTTTGTAGTTGAGTGCATTTGATGCTCATGAAAAGACATCCCAACAGGAAGTAATCTGTTTTGGCTTGGAACCAATTGAGTGGTAAAAACAGAATCAAAATTAATTTTCTGTCCGGTGGGCTGATTGGCCTATGTTTAGTTTTTGGTGGACTGCTTTGTCTTGAGACCATTTGAGTGGCAAAGACAGAATCAAAACTAATTTTCTTTCCTGCAAACCAGTGGACTGGTCTGACTTGAAACCAGTCCACTGGTTTTGATGAAAATTCAATCCAGAAATCCACTTATAGCTCTAGTTTTACAAGGAACCATTGAACTGGTTAGGTGAAAACCAGTTGACTGTCTACCACTTAAAGTACTTAGAAAAAAGTTTTCAATGATGAAACCAACTTAAAAACCTTTTCAAAAAAGTTTCTAAGGAAATTTAAAACATGTAAGAAACACAAGTGGTCAAACCACACTCATATTACAATGCAGACTTGTAAGAAAATCTATCACAAACTCCTAAGTCTTGAAAGTCTTCATTGTTGATCTTTGTGCTTGATACATGATATGCAACTATGAATTCCTTAGCACTTCTGGTATTGGTGAATTGTTAATACTCCAATAAAGCCTTTGATAAACATGCACATTTAACAAGGCAAGTTGAACCCTAAACTGGATTTGCTGTCATCAAAATAAGGGTTAGTGAAATTGATTGATCTACAAGGTCAGTATATCTTACACACAAAAAAGGATATTATTGTCTACTAAATCTTAACTATATATTGCGCCAACTGGATAATTTCCCTCTAAGCTAATATCTCCTAAATCTTTACTAATTCGATTAATAATGAAAGCAACTATATATGAAAAGATATCATCTAAAGTGTAATTAGATACTATAAGATATTAGCTAATCATGCTGTTAAATATATAATATGCCTATAAAGGGAATCAATCATTCAGCCTTCCTTTGGGAAGGACCTGTAACAGCATGCAGGAAAGTATCAAATGTGATAAAATTTTAGAAGGTTTTTCTGGGAGTATTTAATCCATTTCTCATGTGAAAAATCTAAAGTTAGTTTGTTAGTTTGTTTTTTATTTTTTGAGTATTGTTCAAGTGTTTGTGGTATCCATATGTTGGCGATATATGTTGCTACCAACAGCTGACTGCTATTGGTTCTCTCAGGTTAGGGAAACAGTACGAGATGTTGTATTCCTGCACAATGAGTTATTCTTTGCTGCTGCTCAAAAGAAGTAAGATCAGTATTTCTGATTTCTCTTTAGGTTGATTTACAATTTTATGCCAGGCTTTCCAAAGGTTTGGTTATGCTACTTAAAGATTCTTGATGGATGCAAGCATAACCATATTTGCATCAAGTGTCTGTTTATGTGGACTTGCTTCATTGATGCAGTTGGCTGAATATTTGTTTGGCTGTCTGCTCAAAATAGTATTGAGATGACTGCTAAAGTTCAAAGCATCTACCCAAAAAGATGTCACTGGTACAGTTGACACTTGGGTTACCGATAGTTTGTCCCTCTTTTGACTAAGCTTATATATGTTGGATTTGAATTAGCATTGATCTTTTGAATCCAACTTAGTATATTTAGGTCCCTAAAGTACTTGTGCTAATGCATATCGTTTGAAAAGGTGCAAGGTGCCACAGGTTTGGAGTTTTTTTTTTATCCTAGGTGAGGTGACATTGGCAAGGTGCACTAAGTTGCGCAAGTCTCTAAGGCGGATGTCTTACTAAAAAAGGCTGTTTGTGGGTTTTAATAAACGAGCCTAAAAATGAAGCACAAGCTTGACTCATTTATAAACGAGCCGGGCCGAGCTGGCTCACAAGCTTTTGTGGTAAACAAGCTGAGCTCAGAAGCATTTTTATGCTCACTCGAACCTTATTTTTGGGCTCGTTTACCTAAATAAAAGAGACGAGTCAAGCCCTTAGCGAGCTAAGCCCAAAAGCTCGCGAGCCGGCTCGGTTCGTTAGCAACCCTTGTTACAAGTCTGGTTTCTTCTATTATTTTTATATCAAGTGCTAAGTTTAAAAATATTATTCCACTTAAAGTAATAATATAGTTATAAAAGCTAGATTAGAAGGACAAGGCAAATTACATATTTTGAATAAAATCAACTGTCAAGTGTTACCAAATTCAATGAGAAGAAAATAAAAGACATAGGAGTATAGACACGTTTGGATTGAAAGATACCGGATAGAATACTGGATAGTCCTAACTCTTAATTCAAAATACCAACCTTCAACTGATTTCATAAGTTAACCTGCAAAAACTACTGTCCATTAAATAAGGGTCCATGGAACAGAACCCATCAGTACAATGGTATTGAGTAACTCTTTATACAAGACTAATATGAAAAGTCCGCATATCAAAAACATTGCAGCAATACATGGTATAAAATACTGAAATATTCATGCGATGATTAAAATACAATAATCAGATTAGATAAACAAATATCACTAAAACCACATACTGCTTATATCCGTTCATTTAGAACATACTGAAACTTACCAACCAAGCATCCAAGGATATAATGATTAGTACAAATCTCAACACAATAACCATTATTTTTATAATATATCTCATATCTCCATATTAAAACCAATAATATCCATTACATCACAAGTAGGGATCAAAGGCAACTACCAAATATAGGTAGGCACCGATGCTTCTATCGAACCACATGTAGGCATGGAAGCTACTACCAAGCCACAGGTAGGTACGAAGCCAACCTACTACTAAACCACAGGTAGGCACGAAGATACTATCAAACCAATTCATTAATCATTTCGATTCAACAATAATTATTTATATTTTTATTTACTTGAGTGGAGATCATATCAACTTGGAAACACTAAAATACTCTAGTCATACCAACTCACTAAGACAACATGATATCCTACCAACTATCAACCCAAGGATACTAAGGTACCTTGATTGTACTGGTACGAGAAGGAAATATAGTACCTAACTGACAAGGATACCTAATCCATAAGTATGTATATCCTCTATAAGTCCGTAGAGCTAAATAGAGTAAGATATAGGGCTTGAATGATATGCTGAGGCACACCAGCAAAAATCCATAATCAACCATGGGCTAAACTACGTCTTTAGGGTAGTGATCCCTAAAGAGCCAACATACACGATTTTGATTTTTTTTTCATTTTTTTATTTTAAATATTTGTATTTTAATAAGATGACCGCGAAATTACATAATAAACAAATAGGTCCAACTTCCATACATAACCATTTTTGTTCATTTCTCGTTGTTCAGGATAACCATGAAATAGGTCATCATTAAAGTTATCTCAAAAATCTCCTAAGGCCATCCTAGGTTCAATTATTCACATTTGGGTACATTAGGCCAAAAATGACCGAAATGCCCTTGAGACCATAAGTATGACCCACATCATCATGCATTTTATGTACTAATTTCATTTTATTTGTTAGTTTATCATGATAAGGATAAAATACAGTTATTTAATTATTTAACATGCAATTAAATTATCAGACTTGCCAAATAACTATTTTACCCTTACATATGATATAACATGTAAAATTCCAACATGCTTATCCAGTTCATCCAAAATTACATATTCTAATACTCAATAATAATTAATACATATTAGGCGTGTCTATCAGAATAAATATCATCCTATGTTTAAAAAGACTAAATTGCCCCTAGGCACATAATAATAATAATAATAATAATAATAATAATAATAATAATTATGCTAAAAATACACCTAAGCATGCTCAACCCTGTCTTTTTGGATATGCATGGCGTACATAATTTACTTTCGGCATTAAATCTATTGTAACATACTTTCTTACACGTAACCCTTTATACAAATCAACCTGCTCCATTTTACCAATTTTCATGCTAATATTATTAGGTAAGTAATTGCAATGTAAGAAATATGCTTAATACAATTTGTACATCAAACCTAATATGCTATCATGTGATGTCTGACATTTTTGTAGATTATAGGGATTGCCTGATTTTTCAGCTAAAACACAAATTATAGGCAATCTACTAAAATTTATTACACAATACCAATCAACCTCTTGTACCTAAAAATGATAGCAAATTAACCATATTAATACCCTTACATGGGCTGGCAGTGTGAGTCCATGCATGAGGAAGGGGGCTGCAGCGAGGAGGTTGGATGGCTGGGTGGCGCTGGGCTTCTGGAGGTAGGTGTTGATGACTTGATGGTGGTGCTGCGAGGTGGAGGAGCTGGAAGCAAGGGAGGAGAGTAGGTGGCGAAGGGGGGCAGTGGTAGTTCGAATGGTGGGGGATGCTGCAAATGACCTCGGGGGGGGGGGGTGTAGTGGTGGCTGATGACTAAATAGAGTGGGGAAAGGAGGAGGAAAAGGAGCTGAGGCTCGGCCACTTGGGTGGTGATGGTGAAGGGTGGTGGTGTGGTAGGGGAAAAGATGACGGGGAGGAAGTGATGAAAAGAAGGAAGGGAGTTGGTTGTCGGGCTTGGTTTGACCAATGCTGGAGGGGAGGAGAGGAGGGGTATGTGTGTGTGTGTGTGTATATAACTGGTGGATGCATTCAGGCTGGGGTGAGGGTTGAGGGAAATGGTTCAAACAAATGGAGGTTGGGCAGTGGCGTGGCTGATGTGGAGGGCAGGGATGCTTGGACGGCAGGGATCAGCATGGCTGGCTGGTGCCCTGGGGGGGGCGTGCTTGGACGGAAGGGTGCAGGCTGGACAATCAGAGGCAGGGCAAGGGCTGCAGGCTGGTCTGGTGGTGCAGGGGAAGGGTTGCAGCGATCCAGGATGGAAAGGGAAGGGGAAGGCATGTGGGAGGCGAGCAGGGGTGTGTTTGGTCTGAAGGGGAAAGAAGGGCTGGTTTGCAAGGTGGGAAAGAGAAGAAAGAAAATAAAGAAATAGGAAAAGAAAAGGGGAAAAAGGAAGAAAGAAATTTTTGGGTTGAGGATTAGGTTTAAGGTAAAATTAATTTATTTGGGTTTAGGATATTCGATTAGAAAAATAAGCTGGTAAAAAATTTATCGGTTTAGGGTGGGTTCAAAAAAAAGAAAAAGATAAAATAATTGGGGTAATTTTATTTAAGAATTTATTTATGTTTGTAGATCAAGGTTAACAAAAATAATTAAGTTGAGATTTAAGGGCTAGGTTTCAAATAAAAGACTAAATACTCCAGAATAAGGGTTACGAAATTTTGAGGTATTGCACTCATCCCTTGGATTAAATTTTGGTGGCTTAGATTTAAACTAAATTTAAAACTTTCAAAACTTCTTTTACTCCCTTAGCTATCAGATATCCTCCTCATCCCCAATTCCCCCTCCTTGCCTCCTCCAACCTCCTCCTGCCTCGTGGCATTGTTGCAACTTTGCTGTTGTTGCCCTGCCATCGCCATGGTCACCTTGTGATTGTTGTATGGTTTCGAGTTCTTCTAGTTCAATAATCACCCAAATTGATTTTGGTTTCAACTTCCGCTTGCCAATTTGATTTTGATTTCAATCTTGAATCTCATCAGTATGAGATTTTTTCGGGCAGTGGTTTATGGTTTTTTGTTTGTCATTTTGTTCATTTGTTTGATTTCTTTGTTTTTGGTCGAATATCTTTTCTTTTTGTTTGATATATTTTTGTTTTGTTTGTGTGTTTTTGTTCGATTTGTGAATAAAATGATGCCGGAGATCAAGCATATAGATGTGACATCTCAAAATGTCTGTTCAATTTTATCCTTTTTCTTTTGCTGGAAAAGATGCTGGAAAATGTGACACTGGGAATTTTGGACAGCGGTGTGGTGGTTCTGTTGGCAGTCAATGGTGAGCTGTTAGCATCTGGCCAACAGCTGCTGCTGGTGCTTGGGGTTGCTGGGGGTAAAATTGAGGACTGTTTGATGTGGTTCCATGATACTCATACTTTGTGATTCCTCGACACTTTCCCCTCTTCTTATAGCCACTCCATGCATGCTGGCCTGCACCCTACACTCGTCACCATCTATCTTTTTTCATCCTTTTTTTCCTTTTCTTTTAATTTAATACCATAAATGTTGTTTAGGGTTGTCACCGTTATTGGGACATTTATTTGATATTTATTTTAGTTGAGTTTCAACTATTTTGTGATTTGTACTTTTGTTTTTTCCATTATACAAGAAGAAAATATCTATAAGTTGGATGAATATTTCATTATTTATATCGTCTTCATAATACAGTTAACGATTTCAAAAATTGTTTTTAAACATTCATATTACAATTGCTAAGAATGAAAGATGACTTGATAATTTTTTTTTCTTAGAATATTCTTTTTAAAAGATGGTGTGAAGAAAATATATAAAACCTCTATTTGGAGTTATTTCTAGGCTAAAAGTTCCCCCTACCCCTTTCTGGATAACTACTTTTTCAAAGTAGCTCCAAAAAGGAATGAATCTGCTGGGATATATTTACAGTATATGAGAATAGTAAGATTTTTAAAATTTACTTTTTTCTCAGAACCCTTTATCTTTTTTTACCCCTTTGCTATCTTTTTTTAGTTGTATTTTTAAATTCATTATATTTTTAATGATTTTTGGAGTTTAACACTAGTGCATTTTAAATGCTTTATTTAACTCTATAGTTTAGTGTCTGCTTATTTTATTTTATTTAAATTCAGTCTATGATGAAAATAATTTACTAGTAGGACAAATATTTAATAATTTATATCATCATCATAATACAATATATAATTTGAAAAATTTAGTCAAAACTTTCATAATACTTTTTGAAATAATAAAATATTATTCAACTAAAAAGTTCATTTTATGTTTCTTTTCAAAAGATGATGTGAAGATAATATGTAAATCAAGTAAATCTTCCATCATCTATCTATGCTATAATTTGAGAATAGTTAATTTTTTTTATTAGAATATACCTTGTGCTTAAACAATCTATCCTTTTCTTCCTCCACCTTTACCTTTTCTTTTAATTCACTACAGTACTATAAATGATGTTTGGGTTCATCACTAGGAAACTTTTCAATTCTTTATTAAACTTTATAGTCAAGTGTCTACTATTATTTTAGATTCTTTTTTCATTTTTCCATTCCATGAAAAAAATGCTATCAAGAAATTGGTCAGATAGTTTTTGAATATATCATCATTCTAGCAAAATAAATCATTTAAAATATTGTGCTAAAATTTTCATATTACTGTTTTTAATATTGAAAGATTATTTAAATTAAAAGCTCAGTTCATTTTTCTTTTCCATAAATGAACTAAATACTATTTGAGAATAGTAAAATATACTTACTGAATATTTAAATTATTTAGTTCAAGATACCCATATGTTGCACGGTCATGATCTTGTGATAGAGAATTCAGGCAGTATGATTTGACCAAACAAGCTTTTACCTGTGGACTCTGAGGTCTTGTCTCTGATCAGATCATAAACTTTCTTTGAAAACAAATTTATGAGCTTTCTTGATAAATAAACTTGTGCAATAATTTTCCTAGGAGATGCATTACTATGATTCATTTGTTGATGCTTATGCTCTATTAAGTCAGGCTCAGTTGTCCAAGTCACTAATCCAGGCTCACTATTTACTTCAGGTACCCATATATCTATAACAGAGAGGGCACTGAGCTTCATTGTCTAAAGGTGAGTATTCTTCTGGAAGATGTATATCCCTGTCTTGGTTTGGTGCTATTGCTTTTTGGATCCTTGTCTTTTAAAATTGTTGCCTAGCCAACAACTGTTTGAAATTATTTCCTATCCAAAATTTGAAAAGGAGAAATTTATGGAGCGTGGAAAGAAAGCTTTCCTTCCTCGTGAAGTCACTTATAGCACATACTTGGACATGGTAACTAAAATTTACGGGACGTTTGCTAGTAGTGAATGGGAATATGAGAATTAGGAGATGGGAGTAGTATTGGGAATAGATGATTGGAAATTCCCTTATTTGGTATGCCTTGGGAATGGATTAAAATATACTGTTTGGTTTGGGGATAAGGGCGGGGATTGAGGTAATAAATAATTTAAATTAAGGAATAGAGAATTTCTGAGGCCTATTACAGCCCCCTCGGTAATAAATCTTTGGGAGTAGAGGGTACATGAGAATATAGTAAACCCCTTCCCTCCAATTCCTGGATTTGAAAATATCCAGTCATGACCATTATTTTTTTTTTAAAAGATCAAACTACCACATTCAATTTTCAATGTTCCATTACCCTTTTACTTGCCTTTTTTACCCCCTGGAAAATGGCGACGGGTGATAAGAGGCTGATTTGCTTTAGTATCCATATAAATGTGGATCCTTCTGTAAAGCTGTGCGGGTTTTCTTTTGCGGGGCAATCTGTAGCTGGCATGTTGACTGTATGGCTGTCAACTTTGGAGCATGATCTCTTCCGTGTCCAATAACAATATCTTTAGTGTCAGTTGAGGTTTCTGTTGCTTAATTTTCTCTTAATTCAGATATATGGCTAGGTTGCATGCACCTAATCCTTTTCGGACTTATCATCCGACATGTTATTGCTTGTTATTCAGGAACATGGTGCTGTGTTGAAGCTTGAATTTCTGAGGAACCACTTCCTTTTGGCATCAATGAATAAGTTTGGACAGCTTCGTTATGCAGATGTTACAACAGGCCTGATGGTGGGTAATTATAGGACCGGTCTTGGCTGTACTGATGTGATGCGAATGAATCCCTTTAATGGAGTTATTGGTTTAGGTCATTCCAGCGGTACAGTTACCATGTGGAAGCCTACAAGCAGTGTTCCCCTTGTCAAGATGCTTTGTCATCATGGACCTTTAACCGCCCTGGCCTTTCATTCAAATGGTCATCTAATGGCCACAGCTGGCATGGAAAGGAAAATCAAGTTGTGGGACTTGAGAAAATATGAAGTTATCCAGACCTTGCCGGGCCAAGCCAATTCTCTAGATTTCAGTCAGAAAGGCTTACTTGCTGCGTCGACGGGGTCATTTTTGCAAGTCCTGAGCGACTTCTCTGGTTCCGTGGAATATAGCCGTTATATGAAACACTCAATGGCAAAAGGTTATCAGATTCGGAAAGTTATGTTCCGACCATATGAAGATGTACTGGGAATCGGGCACTCCATGGGTTGGTCGTCTATTCTTATACCCGGCTCGGGAGAGCCCAACTTTGATACATGGGTGGCTAACCCATATGAAACCACTAAACAACGGAGGGAAAAGGAGATAAGGTCTCTGTTGGACAAACTCCCACCTGAGTCTGTCATGCTGGATCCAACAAAGATTGGTACAGTTAGAACACGTCGGAAGAGAGAAAAGCCTACAGCGCAAGAGAGGGAGTCTGAGATGGAAGCCACTATTGAAGCTGCTAAGAGCAAAACCGTTAAGAACAAAACCAAGGGAAGGAGCAAGCCGAGTAAAATGTCGAAGAAGAAGCAAGAGATAATTAGCAAGGCTAAGCGGCCGTTCTTGGAGGAGAAGATGAAGGAGCAAGAGCAGTTGTCTAAGAAGAAACAGAGAATTAATGAGGAAGCTGATTTACCAAAATCATTGCAGCGCTTTGTTCGAAAATCCGCAAAAGCGTGATTATCCTTGTTTCTTATCTCCGAACACCCTGGTGGCGAGAAGGCTTTGCTGTAATCAATTTTTGATGTGCCGTGTGCAGTACTCAAGCTTTCTCATGAGGGAAACACTTGCTAGATACGTTCTTATGTCGGTTAGAAATCAAAAATGGGAGAACCCATGTTCTGCAGTCACTATGACAATTGGTCTTTGCTTCATGTGCTGACGTGCAATTTCAAAGCTTCCGGCCCTCCTTCCATAAAAAAAAAAAAAAGAAACGAAAAGTTGTCTTCTTCTCTGTTATGTAGTTTTCTTCCTGGGGTGATTGCGCAGGAAAGCAATCGATGTATTATTGATTCTAAGGTCAACTGACGTTAGGTTATGGTCTTTACTGGCTAAAATTTTGATACAAATATTATTATTGCAAGAATGACGCGCGCTGTTATATTCCTGGTGATGTGGTCATAATGTGATCCAATGGATGAAGTGATTATATGCAAGGCAGAAGTGCATGTGGCGGAAGTGGTTAAGATATTGCTTGCCACATGTTTTTCTAGGTAAGAAAGACAATATTATGTACACGTAAATTTACGTCTCAAATCTGGTAGAGCCGTTGGATATCATATACTCCTTGAATGCATACAACTGCATGCTTGTTCATAAATTTAAATATTTTAATAAGTTTAAATAATTTAGTATTGTTTGAAGTGTATAATTTATATTATTGTGTAATTGTTTAATTATAGTAATTTCTATATGTCCTAGATAAAAGGTAAAAAGTTACGAATATTATCTGGTTTGAAATGGACTTTCATAAACACAATTTGTACTAATATACAGAATCTAATCAATTATAGTGTAATACTAAGATTTTATTTTTTGGTAATTAACGGGGATTTATATTACCAAAATTGAGAGAAAAGATACAAGATCTAAGCTGTGCTTTTAAACTAAGTACAACGATCAAAGTAAATCAAGATATACCTATACATCTTGTTTCTATCACACAAACTAAATCTACTATGAATCTTCCTAATGATATATTAACCATTAATTTAGAAAGAAAAACCTGTAATCTAAAATGGGATGGATTACGTCATCTGTAGATGTAGTAAATCCCAGCTGCAATAGTGGCTCGAACTAGTCTTCCATATGCATAATCTCAATCAACAACTTCAGCTAATGTGCTAATGAAGTTCATCCGATCTAGAGGGTAAATGTCCAGCTCTAACTAGCCAAATAAGGATTGCTAGCAAAACTTGTCAAACGCACACTGCACAAATAAATGATCCAAAGTCTCCTCATGTGCACACAAATACCACATAGATTCTGAATATTAGGTATCCACTGAGATGACTTTGACTTGGTGAGGAGTGCATTGCGAACTGCTAGCCAAGAGATAAACTTATGGCTAGGGAAGCCATCATGTTTCCAAACAAAAGCATACCAAACCTGAGAAGCATCCCCGACACGAATAAGGTCATAGGCCTTTTGAATATGATAATTCTCAGAACCACACTGACCATCAGCACTTGCATTGAGAAAGTGATGTTTAAGCTTCAGCACACATCGAGCGACCCATGATTGATTCACCTTCACATCTAATTCATGGACAGGTTTGTTTTTAATATAGTAGCCATGGACCTATTTTATCCATAAACCCTCTTTATGCATGTATAATTTGCCACAACCATTTCCCCATTGCTGCTAGGTTCCATCTCATCAGATCATGAATGCCCAACCCTCCCTCCTACTTGGGTAGACAAACATCCTTCCAAGATACCAAGGCAGTATGTTGCTCCATATTACGTGACCATAGAAATATTCTACAAATTTTCTCAATGTACCTGACCACGCCAGTAGAGAAAAACATGGTTTGGAACCAAAATCTAATGGCTCCTGTGAGGATCGAGTTAATGAGTTGTACTCACCCAGCGTAGCTCAGTAGCGCTTCACCTAAGATTGTGCAAATTCCAAACCAATTTGTGTGCTAAATAGAACCAATACTACATGTGTCATGATCTTATTTTGCATCATTTTTATTAATATCAGCTTAAATTAAAAGTACTATTCATTTTTTATTAAATATTTTCAACTAAATAAAAATTATTACTTAGATATTAAAAATAGCAATGCATTATGTATAGGTAGCAATCGGGTTGGGCGGGTTAGATTCGGGTTGGGTTATAGCAGGTTGGGTAGTTCTTAGGTTGGGTTGTTTGTAGGTTATTCTCTTTTGCGGGTTGGTTATGGGTCAGGTCGGGTCATTTTAAGTTTAGGTCATTTCGGATTCCCTTATTGTTTGGCTCAGGTGAAATTCTGGTTAGTGTCAATTCAGGTCTGTATTATATCGGGTTAATTTATCGGGTTAGATCAGGTTGGGTTTAGTGTCAGGTCGTTTCAAGTCTGGGTTCCAATTATTTTGGGTTAGCTTGTTGGGTCAAGTTGGATCTATGGATGTAAACAATACAGATTTTATCCAAAATACTATGGATTTTATCCGTCCGGTACTTAAACGGATATGGATAAATAGATATAGATGATGGAAAAAATACCCATTGGATACAGTTATGGGTTATCCATATATGTACCCATACCCATATCCGTATCCATATCGATACTTGTTTATGGGATATATAATTGGCTTTTTACCCTTAATTTTAAAATAAATATAGTATAAATTATGGTTAAAATTGTTAGTTGCCTTAACTCTAAATGGATATATCATCTAGAAAATATCCGTTAACAGGTAACTCATTAGGTAACATATATTCAATGGATACGGATATGGACATGTAAGTGGATACCCATTCTGGTATGGGTACGAATTTGAGTACGGGTATGGATATAAATACTGGTATGGGCGTACCCGTCCCATTTATATCCTTATCGAGTCGGGATTGGGCTAAAAAATCTCCTATTCTGGTGATTTTGTATTCGAGTTAATTTAATGGGATAAGCTTGGGTTAAGTATTACTATTAATTATATTAATTCTAAATAATATATCATATTATGAGTAATAATAGTTAATATTAATATTTATTAATATGAATTATTAATTATTAATATATAGATTATTTTAAATTATAAATAAATAATAATTATTATTTTTATTAATTATATTAATTCTTAATAGTATATTTTATTATGCACAATATTATTATTAATAATTAATATTAATAGTTGTTAATTATTATTATTATTAATAATTATTAATGTTATAATATTAATAATTATTTTAAATGTTATAATATTTATAATTATTTTAACTATTAATAATTATTTTAGGTTTTGACATGTCAGGTTGGGTTCAGACTGAGCTAGTCTTAGATCGAATCAATTTAGATTTAGGTCGAATTGGACATTGACGATAAAAATTAATTAAAATTATTAACCTCGTTAGCAAATATTAAGTTTAACTTTATGTAAGCATGTGATTAATAATGTGTTATTAATTTCTATTTATTTATTATTATAAATTTATAATGTTGTGTTTTTATACAAAAAAATGGTAAAATTAAAATATCATTGATAAATAAGTAAGTTCACAATAAAAGTAAAAAATAAATAAATTTTAAATAATAATATATTTTTAAAAGCTTTAAATAAATAATAAGATATATGTATTATTATTATTATTATAACTAATTAATATTGAATTCGATTTTATAGAATCGGGTTGGGTCGGGTTGGTGGTGGATCAGGTAGATGGCGGATTACGAGTTAGAGTCGGGTCGGATTTCGATTGGGTTGTATTTTTTATATTCGGGTCAACATTAAGTCGAGTTTGGATCGGGTCTGGTTAATAAATTTATTAGGTCATATCGGATCGAATTTTGTATGGATCGGATTGGATCACATTGGATCAACTTTTACTAGCTTTAGTATTATAGATACACCAAAAAATCAAATAGGTGCTTATGCCCCAATGTCCATCCACTCCCTTTCCTAGGCATCAAACACCCTCAAATCAAAGCCCTTTGTAAATAATTTTAGATTGGTTTCCTTTCATTAAAAAATAAATCTTTGCCTTTCTCAACTTATCTGGCTAAAATTTCTCCAAAATAAAAACTGCATACATCTCATCACCCCAGTCCATATCCACAATAGCCCCCCCCCAACTTCAAGGGCCTCATGGGGAGGGTGTGTGTGTATATAATATTCAAAACTTAACTAAGGAGAGATAAATGAATAAGATAAAAGGAAATATACAAAAAAATAGGGAGGGAGGGTGATGACCATGGATAGACATAGAGAGAAAGAATATGAGATTTGGAGAGTGCGATGAAACAAACTACTTGCTATTAAGTTTAATCCAGCTATAAAATCATACTTAGAGTCATGATTACTGTTAGATTCAGTCTATTTCATTAGTGTAATATATCAAAATTTTATAAAATTTTATAAAATTTTAATTTATTAATATTTTAATCTAATCTAAATTTTAATTTTTAGATCATTTTATTTTATTTTAGCCTAACATTGAAAAATTCATAGATAAAATTTTATATTAATTTTTAAAAATTTAAACCTAAACCTAAATCCTAATTCTAAACCCAAAAATGTTCCATTTTTCTTTTTCCCTCTCTCATTTCTTTCCCTTCTTCTTCTTCTCTTTCTTTTTCTCTTTCATCCTTTCCTTTCTTGGGTTATGCCCCAACCTAGCCCAACATTTTTTTTTCTTCTCTCCTTCTCTCCTGACCTGAAGCCTAGGTTTTTTTTCCTTCCTTTTCTTTTCTATTTTCTTTCTTTTCCTATCCTTGTCTCCTTCTTCCACTCCATTTCCCTTTTTCCTCTATCAACCGAATAAGGCCTTGTCCCTATGTGCCTATCATTCCCTTCCTTCCCTTCTTGACCATGTAGCCTGCAACCTAGCCTTACACCTCAGCCTTCACACACACACACACAAAACACACTCCATCTTCCTTCCTTCTTCCCTTTCCTTTCTTTACCTTCTACTCCTATTTAGATGCACTAGCCCCCTGCCCTGTTTTCACCATTACCCAATGCTATAGTTAGTGCCACCACCCAAGCTTCCTTCCTCCTTCTCCCTACCATGCCGTTAAACCTCACCCAATTACCATCCACCTCTCAGCCATCATCCCTCACCTTAGCCAAGCCTCCTCTTTATTTCCTTTCCTTGCCTTATTTTTATCCCTACCATCGTTTGGTTTCCCTTCCTTCTCTAGTCCTTTATCTGTCTTCAACCACAACCCAACCCCTCACCTTCCTCTTCCATCCTTCTTTTCCTCTCCCTACCTAGCCACCGACCACCCCACTTCTAGCCTTAGCTTCCACCTGTAGGCCACCACCAATCCCCATCCATTGCCAACTAACACCAACTCCACCTCCTCTTATAGGAAGCAACACCTTAATTGTAATGCCCTAAAATTTTAAAATCCTAAAATTTATTTATCAACAAATTCATTTAACCTAATTTTTATTTTTTATTTAATAATCCTAAATTAATTATAGGAAAATTATATTATTTTTACTATTACTAATCCAAAAATTTTACTCTAAAAATCAAACCAAATTCCACACCTAAAAAAATTTCTTTTTCCTTTTTTCTTTTTCTTTTTCACTTCTTTTTTCTTCATTTCCTTTTTTCTCTCTTTTTTTCCCCTCCTCCTTGGGTTGCTCCATCCCGACCCAGGCCCTCTTTTATTTCATTTTTACTTCTTCCCTCCCCCTAGTGGGCTAGGCCCGTCCCCCTTTTCTCTTTTCTTGCCACTTTTCTATTTTCTCTTCTTCTTTCCCCTTTTCTCCCTTTCTTCTTCTTCTTCTTCTTCTTCTTCTTCTCCTCCTCCTCCTCCTCCCATCTTCTTCCTCGCGTCACCCTCTCCCTTCCATTTCTACACCTGTCTTGGCACCCTACATGCCACCCCATCCCCCCTACTTAATCAATGGGCATTGACCTTTGTAGGTTAGCTTGCAAGTGTTATTCAAGATTTACTTTTAGGTTAAGATCATAGCATATCTGGAAAAAGTTTACATATTTTCCTTATAATCTTTGTATTCTCTTTTCACTAACTTAATTTTGTAACCACATTTAGCGGGTTGTATTTCCTATATTCTAACCAGTGTGCTGCTCTGTTTTATGATTATATCCTTGGGTTTGTGTAACGTACATCTTTAGTCTTAGTACTTGGTATCGGAATAGTAAAGGGAAACCAGTCTGGTACCAAGTATGGTTGTAGCACCCCAAATTTTATAGTTTTCGCTTTCGCATATAAATTTTTAAAACAAAATTTTCAATAGTAAATTTTTGGGGTGTTACAATGATCATCATCGATCATCATCATTTAAAAGCTTTAATTTGTTTTCATATTATATTACATGTGTTTTGGAGTTATGTGTTACTCCTAATTAATAACAGATATACTTTTTTAGGTTATATAGATGAATGTTCATGAACTTGTACCTCCATAGAGATTGAGTAAAGTGGCGTCTGTTATTGACTCTTCAGTTATATTTATCAATAGCTATTTAAAATTTTCTTTCATTATCCTATTTATAGTTGATTTCATTGAAACTTTTTATAAACACTTGCGTTAATTGGTTTTATTTTACTTTAATTTAGTCTTAGCATCTAACTCAATTAGATATGATACATCTAATGATCCAAATTAGTTAAATATGCCAGTAATGCCCTCAATTTTGTTTTATTTAAGCTCCCACAAATTATTTTAATGGTATTTTAGATTTAAAAAAATGGAGGTTTTACAAAACTCACGTAGGGCCTCTAATTTTTTCTTAAATCTAACCCTCTTTTGATTAGGAAAAATAAAAAAGTACTTAGTTAAAGGATGAGCAAAAGGAAAAGAGAGCTGAAAATGAAGGCTAATAGAAAGGAAGGATTTCAACAGAGAAGAGAAAAATACGAAAAGAGAGCAAGCTAAGAACTCATAGCTATTATTTATATTGGTTAATTTTAGCTTTAAAATAATTATTTAAAATGATTATATAATATGTTTTCATACTTCAATTGTTATTTTTTACTACTCTTGATCATATTTTCTAGTTATTTGTAAAAAATAGGATAAAAAAGAGCTAAAACACAACATCTAAAATAAATGAGAAGCAATAATGAGTATTCAAAGTTCATATGGGTGGGAAAACATGCAAATTAAACCATGATACAATATTTATTTGGAAAATGTCTAAGCATAAAAGCTGTAGATATTATTGCTAGCCTTCCAATGCACCAAAAATACCTCAATTGAAAGTTAAACAAAGAATTCATAGCCAAAATATTCTACATAATGGAAGTTAGTTCACAAGTTGAGAATCTACACAACCCTAATTTGGTGTCTACAATAGTTGTGTTGGTCTTAGAAAAAAAAACACGATGAAATGGAGCACAAAGTGGGCACCTCATGTCCTTTGACATAGCTATATTGTGTCTAACTATTTCACAATATTGGTCATTTTCTAGCCTGAATAAAGGGTGTTTACGTTATTATGTAGAAATGAAAAGGAACATTTGAGGGTTTTATTAGGAATATTTTACACTATATATCTTAATTTTAAATTAATCTCTTAGGGGACATCAATCTTGAGACTTTATATATTTGTAATTTCTAAATTGGAAATTGTTTATCAGATTTAGTAACTTCAAGGTTTATTTATCAATTCATATATTTCGATTTATGGATATATTGATAATTATTAGTATCTTTAATTTTACAATTATGTGTTACAAATTTTCTCATGTTAAGGTGAAGGGAGAAATCCTCGATTCCAATGTGTTAGATTTTCTACATATCTTGATTTGAGTTTGTAATCATATGGATTATCTTATGTTTAAATTTCTTAGTCAAAATTTTGATCAACTTCTAATAGTGGAAACTTCCATCGAGATCGGGAGATGAAATGATAAGTAGATCTACGAAACATGATTAGAGATTACGAATTTATACACTAATTGACATTAATCTAATTTCTACAACAAAAAAGGGGAATAATTAGATTTACTACTTTGACAATTATATACTTAAAGGCTAGAGAGAGTTGGGCTTATAATTAGCAAAAAGTCATTGCAATTTGAGAGAGAGTAGTAATAATTATCCCTATTAACACACTAAGTACAAATTTCTAGTTAAGATTTTTAGGAGTATATATGTAATAGCCCATCCTAAAATCTTTTCAAATGTATTTAAAATTATGTTGATATAATATAAATTTATTTTGGTATTGGAATGGGCTGGAAATTTTAATAAAAATTTCAATTTTAGATGTACCGATCAATTGGTTTGCCTAACCAATCTACTAGTACACTTAGAGATTAATTTTATTCTTGACAAACCAATCGACCTTTTTGCCCAAACCAATCAACTAGTTATGCTATGATTTCATATTCATTTTTTATTTTAATTTTAATCCCTTTCTAATGTTTATGAAAACTTTTAATTAGAATCTATTTATGATAATAAGAATATTTTGGTGCTTTAAGATTATTTTCACAATATTTGGGTCATTCTCTGATTTTATTTAGTTAAATTTTTTCAAAAAATATTGTTTGAGACATACCTCACCTTCTATCTTCTCCCTCATCTATCTCTCCCTTCTAAAAACTAGGCTGCGTGGTTGAGCTTTTACACCCATTCCCTATCTCACCAACCTACTATTATGTCCCTTCTTGACTAAACTCAACCTCCATCACTCCATTATGTCTGTCCTCAACTCTTAGTGGCCTATACAACCATACCTATCTTATCTTTCTCTCTCCTATGAATGTAGACCAACCATCACCTCTATACCATCTATTCTTGATCTATTTTCATTTCTCACCTATATTTCTTGCTCTCTTCTCCCTTTTCTTGGTGGAAAATTTCCTAAATGTTGGACATTCCTTCATTTTTTTCCCTTTCTTTTCTTTGTTGAGAAAAAAATAGAGGCTTACTTTGGATTCTATCCTTCTTTGGTCGAGCATTTGTGTCCCTTTTCTTCGTCTAATCTTGAATTTATTTCACCCTTATTTACCTTAATCAAGGAAGGATTAAGTTTTAAGAAAGGTTGAAGATTTCAGATTATTTTTCCTTGGCATTATGTTTTTGAGAAAAAATTGGGTTGTGTTTTGTTCTTATTTTTCCTATGTTGACTATTCCTTGACATTTAATGGAGTTTTGAAAGGTAGGTTTAATGGTTTTTACTTTTATTCTCTTAGGAATAGAGGTCCTTCTAGATAGCTATCAAGTAGGGGTTAGAAGAATTTCTTCAAGTTAAGGCATTCCTATCTTTAATATAAATAAGGTTTTTATTATTATTAAGGTTCCATGTTCTTGCTGTGTTTTGTGTGAGCATGGTCTAATTATATTCTAGAATTTAAGCATGTGAATTTCCTCCTAATGATAAGCATTATTGGATTTCTTTAATTTTATTCATGAATTAGTAGTTTGAGCATGGTTTGTTTAAATGCCTATATTATCATGTATCCCTATGATTCTATGTGTGTAACATTTCTTTTGTGTGTTTTATGACATAGAAGCATGCAATGATTAATTTAAGTTTGGTAAATTTTGGGTGTGTGCATAGCATATCTGGGTCATGTTTTACCTAGACCAGTTGATCGATTCGTTAAACCCTTCGACTGGTTATATAAGTAGTCACACAATTTGGAAATTATGATTGACTAGGTGTGAGATGAGTTAATTACTTTGATCAACTAGTCGATTGGTTTCTATGAATAGTCGCTTAGTTTCTATGAATAGTCGATCGGTGAGACCAAACCTATCGACTGGTGACTCTACAACAAAAGTGGTCTAGTCTCTACTTAGACACATAGATTGGTTGGAGCAAACCTATTGGCCAGTTTCCTATGAGTAGTCGATCAATGAGACTAACTAGTCAACTAGTCTGCTGGTGTTATTTTGGCTTATGTTTGGTATGACCAAACCGGTCAAAAGGTTCTAGGGGCCGATTGATTAATCTCGCTATATGCCACCTAGTTTGGTTGTTAATTATTTATACTATTTTAGTTCCCTTGTGTTCCATGTGATTACAAAATTTAAATTATAATTTCAACCATGATTTTCCTCGAATTAATAAGAATCATATTGATGATAACTGGGATTGAATTGGTTAAGTTTAGTATCATCTCTAAACACTAAATTAGTAGCTTTTATGCCTTGTGATGTGTTTGGTGTTATCACTTGAAATTACACAATTAATTATTTGTGGATTCAATCTATCAATTACGATATCACTTAATAATTTATAATAATGGAATAAGATGTTTGAGACTTTTTCTCTGACTCTCGAGGTTGCTGGCCAGGAGTTAGTGGGCGGATTTCCCTGTGGTTTATATTTTTCATTCAGTACTGATTTACTTCTTTACCGGGTTGCGATTAGTAGGGATATGCTCATATCTTTTAGGTATAGGATTATACTATAGAAGGTTTTCATGAAATTGATGTCTAGTACGAGTGGGTGAGGTATCCCATGTATAAGCCCCCTATCACTTCATATTGTCCATTTCTTAAGTGGGTGTGTTATACCAACTTCTTAGCCCTTACAATGGAGGCATTCAATGTGTGTGGGTGAAGTATTTTGGTACAAGATCCCTTGATATACTTTGACAAAGTGTGGTGAGTGTGGTATTTCGATTTGTGTTAGCCCATGTGGAAGGAACACTAGATGTGTGGTGGGTGTGGTATCCCAAAAAAAAATCCCCTTGAATGTATTCTGACCCTGTGTGGTGGGTGTGATATTCCATTGTGTTTATTTGATGCCATAAAATTTGTTCATGGTGGAGAATTAGGTGTGGTCAAATGAACTATCTTAATAACTAAAATTATGTTATCACTAAATGAAGAAGTATAATATGATTTACATTGTGTGGATTATGTTGCATTTCCCGTATTAACTATTCTTCCATGATTTCGATGCAAGCAAGCCTTGTTGTATTACTACCATGATCCTACATGTTAATTTATATTGGTATGCTTATAATCATGCCACTATGCAACTTCTATGTGCTCATTGAGTCTTACCAAGTTTTAGGTAGTATGATTTGTCAATACTTCACAGTATTGATACTACACTTGTGTGGTCACGATGATGATCTGGCTTCTTGTCTGGGGAGTAGAGGATAATTTGTAGGTGTAAGACTCTTAGTTAGAGTATGTTTAGGGTAATGATGTGGGGTAGTAGCTGGCCATTTCTTAGGGATGGAGATTTATACTTATACTTAAGAGTTAGGCCAACAAGCTAGAGGTATTTTGCCCACTACATTGGAAAGTTTACGTTCTTTTGGTTATTTAAACTCTCAACTTTGATTCCTTATATTTAGATTTGTAAACTCTCATGATCTATCTATCTATATTATTATTCTTGCTTTTATCATCATGTACTATTTTATTAATATTTGATCATGCATCTTTTCGTTCGTTATTCCATTTTACCTTACATCAGGCATGAGTTAGGTGATGATCATACCTCTCTTATGGTTGATGTGATAATAACATTCTATGATTTTACTTTTAAAAGGCTTCCACATTGTCTTTGAAATGAAATTCTCTACTTCATAAATTAGGGGTGTTACAATTTAGTATGTCATAAGTTGGGAAATCGGAACCTTGGCCACTTTCATATATAGTTTAATTCTCAGTTTTTGTATTTTTGTGTTCTTGTGTGTTCCCTTTTTATCACAATTTTCATATATTCTAAAACAATTCCACTAATAAACTATTTGGACATCTACACATAGAGAAGTTTGATCCTCAATGTGGTGCTCATCCCCTAGTAGTCCCTATGGGGAAATACTCAGAGTGTTACTTTGAGTCGTGCACATGTGGTGAGGGTGTATCAAGTTTTTAGCATCATTGTCAGGTAGTTAGTAATGAGTGACATCTTAATATGAAGGATTTTTCCGTAATTTAGACATTCTTTTTTATTTAGCCTTTCTTTTTATTGTGTTTGTTTAATTTTGGATTGAGTGGCTTTCTATTTTAGTATAGGTACTTTAGTGCACCCATTCTAGTGGGATTGGAGTAGTGTTATTTGGTCCCAAGATTGAGAGGACTTTCCATTGTCTATGCAGGCTTAATTTAGAAGAAGATCATATGGAAAGTGTTGGACGTTAACATACTCCTCCACAAGGGCATGTTACTTTAATAGGCTAACATCCTCCACTACCATAGTAAGATACTAATCCTTGTCATGTATAAGTTCCCATAGGAAGGTCACTTTGAGAATATGCTACTTAAAATATTGTGGGTGAAAATTCTAGCATCAGGATACCAAACATCAACCAAAACAATTTGAGGACAAACCTATTATTATCTAAATAATCCAAACAACAATACAATTTGGATGCCTGCCTAACAATGATCCCAATGCTCATATAACAAAAGTTTTAGAGATATATGATACACTTAAATAGGGTGAGGTCTCTAATGATGTCATAAGAATTAGAATTTTTCCATGTTCTCTTATGGATAAAGATAAGAATTAGCTACAATATTTACTTGTGGGGTCCATTACTACATGGGATGAGACCCTAATTTAGGTCATTCCCCAAGAGAAAGAACCATAAAGCCCCTATGAGACCCTAATTTCACAAGACAAGTGTATCTCCTTCCATAACACTCACCAAAACACCAAAATCATCATAACATCCTAAAATATCATTATTAACAATATATCCAAAAATCAAGGCTTAACTTTAACACATTATAAATACAATAACAAGCATGACCTTAGGGTTACTATGCTCCAAAATAAGTTATTATCACATTTTATCAAACCTGTGCTACTTATAATTAACCTAAGTACTTAATGTAACATACGTAGCATATTTTAGCTTAATAACTCATTAGAAATACGAAATTCTCATATTTAATCAAAATTGACCAAAGTACCTTTGTTTAGCTTAAACACCTTAAAATTTCTTTTTATGTGTGTTTTATCATACTCAATCTTCAATCTATCATGTTACACATGAAAATAAGTATAAAAACCTCATCAATTACCATATCATTTTTATTTTCCCACAAAATTCATAAAATGACCCAAATACCCTTAAAATAGCAACCACCCAAACATTTAATAAAAATCTACAAGTCCCAACATCATCAATTTCTAATCCTCAACATATTTTATCTGATAATACTTAATCTTATTTTTAAAGCCACTATTCATAACTCAAATAAAAAAATAGATCATGTCAACATGATAGGGTCAAAATAAAAGGCTTAACCAAGCAATAACATATATGCTCATACTTTTACATAATAACTATACTTCTATAATACGATACAATAATATATTTGTGTAACATTAACAACATGATTTCCATAATTAAACTATACTATCATAATATTGTATACAATCAACACATATAATCAAAATTTTATTCTAAGATATATATACATATACAAACATAAATTCCAATTCTTATTCAATGACAAGCACTTTTGACCAAAGGTAAAAGCAAAGGTAAAAGCGGCCAAAAGCAAAAGAAGAAAAAATAAAGGAATCTGTGGCAAAGTACAGCATGTGGAGGACTTTTGAATTTCTTAAGTCACTTTCATAAATAGGTAATTTGTTTATGTTTGTATTTGGTTTTGGAACTATTGGTTTCAGGTTATTTTCCTGGGGTGGTAAGGCATTTTCTAATGTCTGACCCTCAGGTAAGGATACTTCATTCCATTTTATTGTTTTTGGGACAACTATGTTTGATTTTGAGTTGTCGGTTTGAAGCATTAGGGTTTCACCTTTTATGCTTTGTATTTTTTCTTTGGTGTTGAATGCAGTTTTCATAACCTTATAGTGAATTCCATAAATCACAGCTACAAGTATTGATCTCTCTAACATATCATAACCATGAGTTTTAATTTGTAAGGTCAATGCATGCACAATATTTGGGTCATCTAATGATGGTGCAAAATTTGGATAACAATTAAAAAATATAGGACCGGCATACAAGCTACTTTCTAGGGTTCCTATCATGGAATCATTAAAATTTTTTAACCTACCATCTCGTAGTATTGCTAAGACAGAAGTGTTTAAACCTTCTTTGGTTACTATTTTGAATTCTACTTGGACTAATCTTAAGTGGATGTATTTGAATTTATTATTTCTATTTTTTTAAATGAATTGTTTTGACAGCAATTTGATTGTTTCGAATGGTTTTGAAAGTTGAATGTCACACTCTTCAATTTTGATGACATAGTTTGTTAATAAATTCCAATTTGAGGTTTTGTATATTAGTTCCTTATTCATTTTAGGAAGTTTCCATTCATCTACAGATCCTTGGAAATATTCAAATTCATATTCTTTAGTTTTTTTTGCCTATCTCTAAGTTCTCTAAGTAGTTCTTACTACTAGAACTAGAGGAAGAAGATGATGGAGAAAACAAATTCATTTTTTCTAACCTATTCCTATATGTAGAACCTACGTCTAAACTGTCTGGACTTACTACCCTACCCTTCGGGTCTTACTCCCAGAACACACAAGCAAAGATGCATTATGCTTCCTACACATAGAAAATCAGAAAGATAGATAAACTTACTTCTCTCTCAATCTAATCCCTCTTGGCTCTGATAACAAGGACGCCTAGGATTTGAGGGATTGGAAAAAGACCTGAAGAATAAGAGATTTGAAAAGATAGATAAATAATAAATTTTAGAAAATAAGATAATGAAAGGAAAGGAAGAAGAGAAGTTTGAATAAGAATTGGAATTTATTAATTTGAAGTTTGGGATACAAGTTTGGATAGGTGGTCGTGTTATACAAAGAGAGGAATTTTCGACCACAATTTTTCAACCCCTTGTAAATGAAACCTAAGTCCCCTTTTATAGATGGAAGGGGTCTGACTATTACAACTTTTGAAAAGTGGATCAGAAATAATCCATCAAAAGTAAACAGTATAAAGTACACAGTAAAATGTATACTAAAAGATAAATAGTATAATTAAATAGTGAAAGTGACCTAAGAAAGTCAAAAGTCCTCCACATGTTGTACTTACCGTAGATTCCTTTGTCGTTTCTTCTTTTTCTTTGGCGGCTTTTTACCTTTGTCTTCACCTAAAAGTATCCTTGCGGATTCCTTTTGCTTTTGTTGACGCCACTTTTACTTTTGTCTTGTCCTTTTGCTGGTGACAGAATATTCTTGTCTGTCACATGTTTTGGTGTGTGCCTTCTTGTACGCCTTTTGTAGTAGAATACATACAGGACTATTAGGGGATATTAGGGGGTATACCGTAACAGTCATCTTCGTTTTCATCTACATAGTCTGGAGTTGGTTCAAATGATAATGATGATGATGCCTTCTTGTTTTGGGATAATACTTGACTGAGGATTGTCAAGTATTCTTCCTTGGATTTGGCCGCTACAAGCTTTGGTACGGTGACTGACTTCTAGGCTAGAAATTTTGTTTGTGATGAGCTGGCTTGAAGTTGGTTTGCCGGTGAACCTTTAATGAATCTTGATGTAGTTTTGCATGGCTTGGTTTGATAATTTATCAAATGCCTGGAGTTTGTTCCACCATTTGACCTTGAACCTGCGCACCAGTGTGGGTATTCCTTCTACCTCATGAATCTCTGTCATCCATGCAAAGACCTAGGGGTCGAACATTTTGGAGGAGAAATGGAAGATAGGGGTAATAACATATCCTTTTGTGTGGGTTTGAAGAGGGTTTTTAAGGTATTAAATGATTGTGATACATGGGGAGGAAGTATTTATGGGATGGATCCAAAATCCTTCTACCATCTTATGAACTAGAAAGGAACTTCTTTTTCGTTGAAGTTATGAAAGAAAATTAACAAGGAGTGAGATTTCCTAGAATTTTTGGTATAAAAGGTGTTGTACCAGGCCTGCTGGTAGTCCCAATAGCTGAAGGTCAATTTTTTGTTTAGGATAGATTTGTACGAATCAGGAAGCCATCGAGGTTCGAGGCTTCTACCCCAATCCGCAGGAAGAATAACCCTGTGTATCTTATAGGTTGAGTAGGCGACTTCATTCTAGGTTTGGGGTAATGAAAATTTTTTGAATGAAGCTGAGCTTGTGTACTCAAGGATTAATAAATACAACTCTTGGGGTTTTTTTATATCCCAAGGTTTGAAACACCAACCAGAAAATAGTTTTGTCAAAGCAACAAAGGGATCTGGGTTGTAGAATCCATCTTCAAGGTTTGAAATTATCTAGGAATGAGGTTTGATAAAATATTCAGATTTCTTTTGGAAATCTTTTGTTTTGAAACTAGTTCTTTTGAAATTGGTTTTTGTAAAACTGGTAAAGAAGAAGCATTTGAAATGCATTTTTGTGAAGGAGTTTTTGGAGTTGAAGATTCTCCTTCAATCTTGAAAACTTGGTTTGAAGATATACCTGAGTGTCCAGGTTGGGAGCTCTGGATGGTATTTACCATTTGGAGTGCCTTAAGCACTTCTGGGGAATGGATGAGTGATTCAACCCATTTTTGAATGTTTTGCTTTGATTCTTCAATTTGAGGGGATGAAGCTGCTGCTTCATCTTCAACCATTGCTTCAAACCATGAACGAATGGATTTGGGTGCAAGGATTTCTTGAATTTTTTCCTTACCCTTCTTCTTTGATGCCATTTTGTGACTTTTCTTGGAGGAATTCCCGAGTAAGAAAGTCCAGTAAGGAATTTGCTTCACCCTTTATATATTCAATCTTAAAATTGAAGACTGAAAGGAGAGCTTGCCATCTGGCAAAGACCTATTTGGAGGTAATATTTTGGCATCTTTTTTGAGGATCTCTTTGGCATATTTACAGTCAATTCTTAACAGGAATTTTTGGTTAAGGAGATCGGACTAGAATTTTTTTTTATGGATTGGACAATCGAGAGTATTTCCTTTTTAACTATCAAGTAATTTCGTTGGGTTTGGGTCCAGTTTCCAGAAGTGAATTGGATCACTATTTAAAATTTGGATTGGGCATGTTTGGATTGGTCCAAGTATTTTTCATATGAATGGGCTTAGGCTTGTTTGAGCATGCCCCAGTATCCAATTTCTAAGGCGTTTGTTTCAACGATTTTGAATAAGTTTGGGTTGGCCAAGTTTAAACAGGGAATGGACTGAACTTGGGCCTTGATCTATTTAACTATGTTGGTATGGACCTGAGTCCAGGGTTTTAGGCTCTTTTTAAGGCGGTCATGCAAGGGCCTAGCTATTTGATTATGATTTGGACAAAATTCCAGAAAGTAATTGAGGCTACCCAAAAATCTTTGTAATTGGGTTTTGTCAAGGATTTGGTCTGGAAACTTAGATGCAAACTCTATGGACCTTTCTATTGGGACGATAGTACCTGCCTCGATATAATATCCTAAGAATCTGATCCTATTTTGGGCTAATGAGATTTTGGGCTTAGACACAACTAATCCATTTCTTTTTGCGACACTAAGGAATGCCCTAAGGTATCTAATATGTTGGTCTAAACTATTTGAGAATATTAATACATCATTGATGTATACAATACAAGAATTTGAATAAGGATTAAAAATGTCGTTCATAATTCTTTGAAATTCAGAAGGTACATTTTTTAATCCAAATGGCATAATGTTCCATTGGTATTTAACAAATGGGACAGTGAACGCTGTTTTGTAATGGCCATTAGGGTTTATTTGAATTTTCCAAAATCCTGATTTTAAATCAAAATTTGAAAATATTAACGATGAATATAACCTTTAGAGAAGTTCCTTTTTGTTAGGAATTGGGTACCTAATCCATTTGAGAGCATCATTTAAGGGTTTGTAGTTAATTACTAATCTTGGTGTTCCTCTTTCAATTTCAAAAAATTTATTAACATAAAAAGGCTGCAAAAGACCATGGTGACCTAGATTTTATAATTAGGTTTTTTGATTCTAAGTCTTGGATTTCTATTTTGCAATGTTCTATTCATTCTGTGTTCATTTGAATTGGACAAGCCTTTGTTGGTATATTTTTTTCATTGAAATTATCTTCATATGGTAGGTCGACCATATGGTTTTTTCTTGACCAAAAAGCATTTGGGAATTTAGAACACATTTCAGTTTCAATTTGGTTTTTGATTTGAAATATCTTGTCCTTGATCAATTTTGTTTCTAATTGATTTTGAATTCTAGATAAGGACACATTTTTTTAATAGCTTTAAATTGTTTTGCTTTCCTTGAATAAGGAGGTTAATTTGACTTTTATATATTGAATTTTCCTTTAATAGGTTAAGGTTTCTAGTCCTGGGAATTTCTAGGAATAAGAGGACATTTTTGGATCCTTTATTTTTGAATGAAATTCCAGTTAGGTTAACCTTATAAGGGGTAATTAAATTTATGAATGGAGTGCCCAGAATGATACTATGACTTATGTCTGGGGTTATCAAATAGGTGGATTTGATTTGCAAGTTGTTACAAATTACACTTGCTTCACATTTGTTATTGATTATGAGTCTAGAGCTGTTTGTTGCAGACATCTTTTTATTTGTTTTGGAAAGGAATTGCTTGGGTATTATTCCTTCTTTTATGTAATTTAGGTGAGCATCGATATCAAATAGTGCGACTGAATTAATTTGGAAGTCATCAGACAATTTGAGGGTTATGTTAATGATATATTTCCTAGAAGTTATTTCTTGTAACATATTAAGAAAATCTTCTGGGATTGGTATATTTTGAAATTGTTCATCTTCAGACTCATTTGGTTCACTGGGTTCTGGAGATGTGTTTTGCAATTATTTTGACAATATCATTTGAATAATTTGGCTATCAGTTCCCTGTTTTTGTTGTAATGATTTTAATTCCTTTTTGACTTCTTTAATTTCATGTTGTAATTTAGTAGTTGTTGGAATTAAATTCTTTGCTTTTTTTGTCTTTTTAATATTGATGTTAGGCCATATGTGTTTGTTGTTTTTTCTGGAATTTTAGATATTAATGGTTTTGGTTCATTAGGTTCTAATGATTCCATTAATTTTTCTAGGTAATCCTTTTGTTTAAGGGGGGTCAGGGATGTGTTGGACAATATCTAATATTAATTTTTGTTCTTTGGTCAACACATTCATTTGATTTGCAAATGCATCTTCTTCTAGGTTAGAAGAGTGATATGAGGATGATGATGAAGTTACTATTTCATCTATTTGATCATCAATTTGATTTTCATTTTGGGAATCATTTTCAGATGTTTCAATTAGGAAATTTTGAATTTTCTCCATAGTTTGTTCATCTAAATCTAATTCTCTGATTTAGCTATTTAACTTACAATATTTTTGAATGTGCCCAGTTTACCACATTTGAAGTAGGTTAAATTGTTTCTTTTTCTATTCCCATATCCTGGTGTTTTTTATGAAGAAACTATTTATTTTTTACCTTCTGGTTTTGATTTTTGATAATAAGGTATTTATTTTTGAGGTTGGGGGGCTGGTAAATATTTCTGTTTAGATTTCTTATGATAAATAGGTTTACAATTACCAATGCATCTTTTTCGTTTTTTTATGTTCCTATTATATAAAATTGTTTGCAAAAAGAACCTAGTCCTTGTTTTGTTTTATTTAATTCCCATTTTAGGTGTCTCTGAAGTTTTAAGTCTTGACATATTCTTAAACCTTCTTTTTGAGTGAGACTGATTAATTCACCATAAGTGAACCTATTGTATAGGATTTGATTGCCATGGGCTTCTTTGATTTTGTTTCTAACTCTTTCATTACCAAAACATCATTGGTCTCTAAGATATAAAAAGACTCTAAGTCTCCTCATCTAATGCCACTAACAGATCACCTAAAAGCCAAGAAAAACTCACAGATAAAGGCATGGGAAAAGTAATCAAGGAAATTGAAGGGAAAGGAGAAGGGAAAGAGAAAATAATAGAAGGAAAAGAGGTTGATAGCAACATGAGGGTGGTGTGCTTGATGAGACTAAATTATGGAAGGAATTCATGCTGGAAAGGGAGGGCACCATGTGACTTTCATATTGAAAAGGGGAGCATAATGTGAGGTGCTCACATTGGGTAAGGGGCACAACGTGAGGTTCTCACATAAGGTAGGGATACAACATAACGGGTAGATTTTATCAAGGTGTTGTTGTGTGAAGATGATGAAAGATGAGGTTAAAATGGGTGGTTGCATGAGTAGCTCATAAAAGTGAGGGGATGCAAGTTGAGGCATTTAGGCTAAGGATGGTGGTGCAATGTAAGGTGTATGTGCTCGATAGATCTTACTACAAAAAAAAGGGGTAGATCATTGGGAGGAGAAAGCATAAAAGAGAGAGTTGGAAAAGCGAGAAGTAGTTGGGGATTAATTGGTGAAGTAATAAATGATATAAGAAGGGAGTGGGAAGGGGTATATGCATGACAATGTCTTGCAAAATGGTAGCGTAAGAGAGTTGAGGATGTGAGGGGTGCAAGCCTACAACTAATAAAATAGGAGGCGGGGATATAATTTTGGCGTGATCAACACTTAAATGATGGAAGGGAGATTGAATGAAGGTTTAGGAAATAGTAATGGAAGTTGGTTTGATTAACCAAACTTAAACAAACTTGGTTAGGCAAGGGTAAAGGTCACATGGGGAAGAAGAATAAGAAAAGAATAAAAAAGAAATAAAAGAGATAATAACTACTTAGAATTAGGGTGAGAATAAATTTTAGGTATTACAATTTGAGAGAAAAGTGCAAAAAGAGCGGGCTAGAAGTTATAGCACATGAACCAAGGTATAGTAGATATTAGGCTAGCTAAAAAGGGAAGGGAAGGGAAATGGGGATTTAGGGTGTAAAAGACATCTAAAAAGTGAATCCACAAGGGAGAGAAGAGATATAAGGTGATTAAGAGCGAAATGAGTTAAAAGTGGAAAAAGGTGTGTGAATCATGTCAAGGAGGGTTAAATCTAAAATTTAGTTTGAAATGAGAGTTAAAAACACTCTAAAATTCATATATGATCAAAGTATACCATATGCCCAAGGCTAGGTGAAGTATTAGAATGGATTTGAGTTAAAACCATAATATAGATCCCCATTTGCAATAAAATGGGTATACTGGTTTTTGTGTACTAGTTAACTAGATCATAAAAAAAAAACTAAATAAATACATAAATTATAAATTGACTAGTTTTATCACATTCATTGATTGATCCTCCATATCGAAGAACATTTTTTATAATTCATGTTTCTTTAAAAAATTATGCACAAATAGTTTATATATACAAGGTATTACAAGACCAATAAATTGGTCACCCAGGATAACTCTATGATATTTTTAGGGTTTAACCTCAAAGGTTGAATAGCTTTGATTTTAGTATTTTAAATTAAATTATGATTTTTGGCCTTAAATAATTGAACATAAGGGAATACCAAAAAAGGCTTATTTATGTGGTTTGTGGCCTTAGATTATGTTTTGTGTTATCAAATTAAATGACTAATATTATTAACTAAGACTTTCTTCAAGCCTTCTTTTCCAACTATTGGGTTGGTTAGTAGGCTTATTGCCTTATAGTATCTACTTTCTCTTCCCTTAATACCCCTTATATGCTACTAAGTTGTGGCTTATAAGCAGAAATAGAAATAACACTAAGGTAGACTATCATGGCATTGATGCTCTATAGGGTTGCTACTATATATAGGGTGAAATGATTGATTATGTTTGGTGTCAGCACTTAAACATATATTTTGGAATGTTTAGATTGCATTGTCTTTGTATACTCCCTATGATTTTAGTGTTATCACTTATAAACACCTATATTGTGATTGATGCTCTACCAAGTTGAGATCATTAGAGAGTGTGCCCATGTTGAATTTGGTGTTATAGCCTACAAATACTCATATTAGGATTAACTCTCTACAATATTGAAACTTGTATAGGATATGCCCATATTTGCATTTGGTGTGATTGCTTATAAACACCCATGTTGGGATCAGTGCTCTGCCGGGTTGCGGTTATGCAAGGGACCTATGTACCTTTATGTTGCTTCCATGACCTCCATTTACAGTGGAGGATTAATTAGATGTATCCTTATAATATCTTAAATAATTGGATAATGTGGTCACATATTAAAATATTAATAACATGGCTTATTCATAGTTGATATGCATGAAGTTACTTTGTTTAGTTGTTACTATTCCATGATCATATGTTTAAACCTATTTTTTATTCCATGATTAGTATGAATTATATGTATAGTATGAAATCTTTCTATGTGAATAGGATAAACTTGTTTTGGTAATAATTCATTATACTGAAACTACCTTGTGTTGTCACTATGTTGATCCAGCTTTTGTCTAGAGAGTAGATGACATTTTGAAGGTTTGATCTTGATGTGGACCCCTATATGGTCATTACTTGGGGAAAATTTATTGTATAGGAGATTTCAGCTAACCGAAACTTAGAATTTTCCTATTGTGTTATACCGTTATATATTTTTTGGTTACAAAACTCTTGACTCTCTTCCTATGTTTAGCTTTATCATGTCATTTATCACATCGATACCTCCCTCTTATGATATATCTAACTTCTTGTGTATGGTTTTGTAAGTATATTAGCCTTGCATCAGACATGAGTTAGTTGGATGGTCATGCCTTTTTAATATTTAATGTGATGGGAACATCTCTTAGTTTTAATTATATCACTTCTATATTATCTTAAAATGATTTTTTATTTAAACAAATACGTTTTTACACATATTTTGAGCTTAATTGATGTGCGTCACTTTTTCATAAAAATATTTTATTCATGGTGATTAAAATAGTATAAATTTATGATTATTAAGTCATATACTTGAAAATCGAACTACTTATATAAATATTGAAATGCTCTATAGTATGAACATAGCTATTATATATAATGATAATTATATTTCATATATGTAGCAATACACACACATATATACAATGATTATATTAGTATATAAAACTACTATATACGATATAGTTATATGCGCGATGACTCCATCTCACTTATCTACTTATTTGTATATACAATTATTATATATAGTTGATGAAAATGTACATGACATATACTATATTATTACATATGTGATTATTACAATAGTATATATTCATGTATTCATTGATACAAATACTTATACAAAAATGTAGTTGAAGCGAACCTCAATACCTTAATTTACTTTACTAGTTGATAAGAGTTTTCATAGATATATTCGTATTATTTTTATAAGAATAAGAATATTATTGTTACTAATTTTGGTCTATTATGATCTTCACATAATTAAAATTGATTAGATATCAATATGGATCAAGAGGGATGGTTGGGGATTGAGCTAAACTATATGAGAAAAAATTGGATTTTAGTATATATTTTCTTCATTATGCTTATTTTAGATATAGCGTTAGTTATATGATTTTACACGTTCTAAATGTATCCCAATAATTTATTTAGCCAAGTATATATTTTTTTTAGTCAGGCCAAGTGAGGGGTGTAAAGTTCATAATCCCTATTAGGTGTATCTTGCATTAATACATGCAGCTAGGGTATGAGGTGTTCTTGTTCTCGACAAATTGTTGGCTAAAAATTGTTAGGATTATTTACCTACCATGTTAGAGTGTCTATTTATAAACTTTCCTCCATGTCAATCCAATTAGTTTTGTACTTGATTAATTTGTGAATAAGAAAGGCCTTGAGCCATTGTGTTGATAGTTTTTCTCTCTTTTTTTTTCATAGTCTTTCTCTTTTAGTTTGTATTATGAGATTCTTGCCTTCCTTTGGATATTTTATACTATGTGTGCAAAGGATTAGTGTTTGATCATATCTTTCATTTGTTGACATTTTTTTTATACAATTTAGGTCTTCAAGCTAAGACCTTGTCACTAGTCCTGATGCTATGAGACACAGGGTAAAGAGACAAATGAGGGATAATAATTTTTAATATTTGCTTTAGTATCAATAATGCATATTTATTTAATATAAATACATTCGTTATGTCAAAATTTTTAAATATGCCTACATTTTGTACTTAAGGATAATTAAGTTTGAAATAGTCATACTAGTTGTTAATCAGCCCATGACTATTTCTTATTATTAGGCTGATTATTAGGTAGTTATGAGAGCATATTTCAGGATGTTAGAAAAGATAGGAAAAGGCATGTACACTTGTGGTGTGTAGCCTAAGATTCCTATGATTATTTGTATATAAATAGGGAAGGCATGTTTAATTGTAATAATCAATCACAGCTAATAAACTTCCTTTGGTGTTTCTGTTAGAAATATTTTTTTTGAGTTGCTTTCTTCTTATGTTGTTTCCTTTGCTTGTTCCTCATCTTTTCTTCTAATTAGTCTTAATTCAAGATTTTATCTTTTCTACACAAGATTACTTAATGTGTTGCATAGATTAAGAGAGAATTATTCTTTCCTATTTCTAATCAAAGAGTAGTGAGTTCTTGAGGGCTAAAGGTGTTGTCTTGATCAGCATTGTTAACTCTGAATATCCTCAACAAAAATAATAGTATTATAGACATACATGAAACTTTTGGTTAATTTTGTGATCTAATAACTTTCAAATTTTTGATAAAATAACATAATATGAGAACTTATTTGGTAAAAGCTTAAGTTTGGATTCTTTTTCAAACTATTTATTAGTTTTTGTCAACTTTAAATGCACTGTCTATTTGTTTTTCATTTTTTTAGACATTTATTAATTTTAGCTTCTACATATTGAAAAGAAAAAAAATATGTATCAAATATTCATTAAAAAACTTCTGATCTTCTACCATTTTGAGAAACAATGTCATCAATAAGTTCTTAAAAAAAGTTTTTCTAGAATATTATATTTGATAATTAAATGTGTAACACCTCAAAATTCACTATTTTTTTAAAGCGGAAGTAATTAAAATAGTAATACTTAAAACCTGTGAATTCTAGGGATGTTACCGCCACACTTAGTACCAGACCAGTTCTCTCCGACCGTTCCAGTACCAAGTGCTAAGGCTAAAAAAAAAGAAATAATCAATTATAAATCAATACAATCCATATTCCAAATAAGCATTAAACGGTTGTAAAACAAAAATCAGAGTACGCATAAGGAATTATTATTCAACTTAAAAAGAGAAATAGTTACAACCGATAAAAGATTAATAAAAGGAAATAAAATCACATAAAGACTGAAATATGGCCACCACTCTCTCGAACTCGAGCCAACCACAAACTCAACACATAGCCCCGACTGATGTCTCGCTCACCTGCACAAGTCAGAAGGACATGCTACTCGTGGGAATGATCAGTACGCTACGTACTGAGTAAGGTAACCGAACACTAAGGCCAACACATAAGCACATAATCCATGCAGAATAATAATAGGGCATAATCACCAACACAATAACATAAAGGTAATGAACGATCAGGTGAAAAACCCAAGATCTAATATAGTTCAGATTAATTGCTTTATTAATCCTTTATCGAAATATTTTCACACCATACTCTTTATCAAGTACATACGATTACGGGAACCCCAATATTTTAGCCGGTGGATCGATCGTAAGGGTAACATACCTTGCCACTATTTTAGCCGGTGGATCGGTCGCGAGGGTAACATACCCTACCACTATTATATGCCGGTGGATCGGTCTGGCCCCTTCTCGTACGGTGTTCCACTGTAAATCATTAGTATCTTCCCACATCTTATCAACATATATCGTTTGGTTTGTTGAGCTCGGGATCCCCCACTATTTTAGCCGGTGGATCGGTCGCGAGGGTGCATGCCCTGCCACTATTTTAGCCGGTGGATCGGTCGCTAGGGAAAACATTCCCTGCCACTATTATGCCGGTGGATCGGTCTGGGCTCGTCTCAACATCTTCCACTTTACGTGTTTAATGTATTAAGTATCTTATTCAAAGGCTTTCACCCCTGGACATGCATAAGTCATCACACATCACAAATCATAAAATTCCACCATCATAATTACACTTAAATCACCACATACACATGATAACACAAAAACCCTAATCAGCCACCACATGCCTCAATTAACCACAACAAACCATAATTAACCACTCCAAACTCTATTTAACCATACCAACCATAATTAGCCACTCCACGCCTTAGTTAATCATAACAAACCACAATTATCCACTCCAACCCTAGTTAATCACAACAACCCAGAGTTCATCACTCCAAACCCTAATTCAGTCTCTTCCATACCTTCATAATGCTCCACGTACTATCTTTCACCCAAAGTGTTTAAACGACCAAATAACACTTATATTACCTTCCTTACATCCCAAATTAACTTTCCACACATAAATTTCATACCCATGCAGACATTAATCTCCCCATGCAAACCTTCGAACCTTTTTCATACAAACCCTAAAATTCTACGTGAAACCCTAAATTCAACCATGCAAACCCTAATACCACCATACAACCATCAATGCATATAAGACCATAAGTTAGATTCTCCCACATAAAATCATAAATTAGAATCTCCCAAGCAAATCATAAATTGGATTCCGCCAAACCAATCATAAATTAGATTCTCCCAATCAAATCATAAATTAAATTCTCCCAAATAACATCATAAATTAAATTCTCCCAAACACACCATAAAATCGATTCTCCCATATAACATCATAAATTAGATTCTCCTAAATAAAACCATATATTATATTCTCCGCATAAAACCATAAATTATATTATTCCACATAAAACCATACATTAGATTATTCCTTATAAAACCATAAAATTAGATCAACTCACTTCCCTTAGTCAACTTCTTTCCCCATCCTCATTTTTCATCCTTTATTCTACACAAACCACATCGACATCCTCTCATGCATGTCTTACAAGGTCACAACACATATCATCATACATAAATAATACACATGCTATACAAAAACATACTTCAACTCCACGTTATATCATATACGACATAATTAATAACCATAAACATAGAATGCATAGCATATGAAGCACATAATGCATAGAAGCACACAATGGCCTTAGTAAAACCTTACCTAGAATGACACCGGTCTTGGAGCACACTCCTATATTACTTGAGAGCTTTGATTGGGCTCACCTACTATATCAAAGTATACTAGAATTAGACTCTCTTATATAATTTCATTATTCTCTAACTTATTCCAAGATTTGTTTTATTTATTTATTATTTATTTAAAATACTACTAATTAATGATCACTATAGAAACTATCACTGAAAATACAATTAAATTCTTATTTTCATTCGAAGGGGGTGGTGATCTAAGGTTTTCCACCCTTCACAAAAACAGTAATGATAATGATAATGATAATAATAATAATAATAATAATAATAATAATAGTAATAATAATAAAGTGTAATATTATTAATGATACTTTTATTAGTAGAAAATTAATATTAATAATACCAAAATTCTTAAAATTACAAGGTGGTTTTCGAACCACTCCAATTTAATAATAATACCATTTGAAATTATAATAATGATATTAAAATTATATATACTTATAATATAAAGTTAATAAAGATAATAATAATAATAATAATGTAAGTAGAAAAAAATGTTAAAAATGTTAATAACATTAATAAAAGTAAAAGTGTGAGGCTTAATTAGAACTTTTGGTTTCTGCCCCTCCTGAAATAATTACAATATTAAATAATTAATTACATTAATAATAATAATATTAATTATATTATTAATAATAATAGTAAACATGTAATAATTCTATTAAAAAACTAAAATTCGAGGATAATAGTTTTTCTAACTCAAGAATACTCCCAAACCTGTAAATAAGATTTAACCATTAGATTACAGTTGATAACAATAATAATAATTATTATAATAATAATAATTAGACTCGAATTAACATTAAAAATTAGGATAAAGGCATAATAATCCTCAATAATTTGAAAGTAAGTATTCAAAAGGTCTAGGATTTCAGCTTGAGTCGGCGGAAAAGGGCGGCACCGGCGGTGGTTCACGGCGGTGGCCGGAAAAATGATCTAAGAGGGAAAAAGATGAAGAAAAAGAGAGAAGGAGCAGGGGAAAAAATAAAATAAGGTTATGGTTAGGTGGAGGAGGATTAGAGGGAGTTCTTGGGTGGTTCAAAGGGCAGTAAAAGTGGTGGAAACGGCGGCAGACGGCGGCTTAAAGGTTGCGGGGTGAAAATTCTGGCGAGATGAGCAGCAAACTTTGCACGGTTATGGAGGCCCGTGCAAGAAGAATCGAAGGTTGAAAATGGTTTAATTAATTAGATGGAGTTTCAGGGAATATTTTGAGGTGCAGAAGCGGCGTCGAGGTTGGCTAACGACGGAGAAAAGCGTGTCTGAAGTTGCGGTGGCGGGCGGTTCTCACTTAGGGTTTCGAGGAAGAAGAAACTCCAAAAACGTCCACAACTAAGCTATTTATAGAGTTTAGATGGTTTAATAGGGTTTTGGAGGTCGGAAGGATATTATTTGATGCTAGGGTTTGGGTGGCCGGTGGCAGAAATCGGCCGTCGATCATTTTGGTTGGGTCGAAGCTTCGAGAGGCTGGGGAGAGGAAACGGGCGAGAGATAACGGATGAGAGTTATGCCAATTTATTCCTCGAGTCAAGGAGAATACAATGAGACAAGAAACGGCCGGTTAAAGTCTCTGTAGCTGAAGACGCCATTGATGGGGTCGGAGCTGCAGCCACGTCGACGGAGGAGAAAGGAGGAAGAAGGAAGAGGAAGAGGAGGTGGACCGGTCGGCCGGGGAAAGAAAAGAAAAAGGGGGAGAACCGGGCGATCGGCGCGAGGGAGGAATTTCATTAATTCAAACAACGCGTTTTCTGGGAACGAAAAGAAAAACGTAGCGCGGAAAGAGAGAAGGAAGCAGCCGCTGCGTGGGCTGGGCCGCGCGCTTGAAAGGAAGAAGAGAAAAGGGGAACTGGGCCACGGTTGGCCCAGGCGGGGAAAAGAAAAAGAAAAAGAAAGGAAGAAGAAAGAAAAAGAAAGAAAAAGGAGAAAAGGAAAAGTGAAAAGGGGAAAATAATTATATTGGGTATTTAAATTAATTAAAATATATGGGATATTTAAAAATAATAATATTTATATAAAATAATATTTAACTCCCTTTTTAGGCTTATTTAGGATCTTTAAAAGATTTTCCATAAATTTCATTTTAATTAGCCAAACACCCTAATTTTCTTCCATTAAATTATTTATAAAATTAATATTAATTTGGAACTATTTTATCCTCCTTATTTTAAATAAAATAATTTATTTAGTTAATTCCCAAATTAAAATCTTTAATTAGTTAAAATACCCAAATTCCTCCTAATTAAAATATTTATAAATTTATTATTGATTTGCCCTAATTAATTTCCTTTTATTTTAAATAAAGTAATATACTTAATTAACTTTTATAATAAAACCTCATTTAAATATAATATTTAAAATTAGAAATTTTCAGGGCATTTCAAAATGCATCAAAACATTTAACCCTTTTTAGATATGGTATAACATACTTTCCATTTTATTTCCTTTAGTTTCAAAAGATTTATTACCAGCATTACTATAGCAACATGCACAATTAATATTGTAAAATAAAGCCCCTTGATAATAATTAAAAGTTTTTTGCAAATTCAAGTATTCCAATACATGCTTTTGTTTTAGAAGGTAGATAATTTAGTAATAATAGATTTTTTTTAATGTAGAATCAATAGTTGATTTGGAATTTGTGTCAAAGGAATTTTAATATATTCACACCACTGTTAAATAGAGCTAATTAATTAAATATTCTCATAAAAACAAATATTAATTGGCTACCTACAAGATTATAGATTTCTTCACTAAGTAATACATAGGTAGGAATGTATAATTTTTGATCCCAAGATAATCGTCCTTACTTGTAATGGTATACATGTGATTAAAATGATATTTACCATATAGTTGTATATGTGGCAATTACAATAATGTACATTGAGGATTATGCGTTGCATACCCGTTGATTGAAATACTTGTACATGATCATTATAATAGTTTATAGTTGATGCACATGCTATATAGTGCACTTGATTTTAAACTCTAGCATAATTGATGATTAACTGTTGATTAAAATTGTCTATACAATAAAATACTATAATATTAAAACACTGTTACATAATGAATGTAATAGTCACGCCCAATGATACTTTATGCTTGAATATCTGATGGTTAAGTCTACATTTAAAACTATTAATCAAAAGTAGCTATTTAAGGCAATTATTTATTTTTAAAAATTAGCTTAAATATTTTAAATAAATAATTATTTTTAATAAGTAATTTAAAATATATATATTAAAAATTAATATATATAATTATTCATGATTAGTTTAAGGATGGGGATCCCAAATTTGTTTCAACCCTATCCTCAAAACCCCGATTAGAAATCTCTAACCTAATCTTCAAAATCTCTCTCTAATCTTGAATAAGGAATCCCTAATGAACTTCAAATCTGCAAAAAGAATTGTCATCCATAGACAAGATGACTGCATGATCACTGAAAATACACTTTAGGAGGTGTATAATATAATTTACCATCAAAATTTAATGGTTTGATTTTATCGATAATATAGTGATGTCACATGTAGTAATACAATGAAGTTGTTTAGGAGAAAAAGGTCAAGAATAAAGGAAAATTTTTAATTATTGAAAAGATATAAATAAATATAAATATAACCAAAATAGACATATTACAAAATAAGATCTATCAATCTATTAGATATAGAATATGAGATTCAAAATACAAAATGAAAATAAAAAGATAAAAAGAACTATAACTATATAACAATAATCAAATATGCAAGAAAGCGCTTTTCTTAAGTGAATTTTATTTGTATGTCAAACGTCGTTAGAAAAAGGGTGAAAGTTTATTTCTTCTACTTTTATTCATTTCCAAAAAAATTCAAAGCAAAATATGGTAGACACACATATAGTTTAAAAAATGATTTTTTTTCTTCTAAGAATTTAGCCCACATAAGACAAATAAAACTTTTGTCTTACATTATTTAAGGAAATATCTTTAATATATGTCAAATTGGTAGGTACGTGTATAAAGTGATTAGCAATGTAAGGGAGATCAACTCAAATAAGTAGGTTCCACGTTTAATCATTTTATTGATATTTGATCAATTAAATATCCACAAATTTGTTAATCCTAAACTCAATAAGTAAATAAACTTTATCATTCTAGAAGAAGCGATTAATCGTTATGTGTTTATTTATGTATTGTGTATAAAACACACACACACACACACACACACAAATCCACATTATTACTTATTTAATTTACGAAAATGACCTTTGTAGCTTAGTCAAATTCAATAAGGGTCTTTTTTCTTTTGTCATCAGAGTTGTTGTATTAATATTTGAATGGAGAATTAAAATCTTGATTGTTTTTATCTTAAAAAAAACTGAAGTCTAATAAATTATAGTCTAGTAGTTATAAAGTTGAACTTTTATTAGTTATAATCAATATAATCAGTAAGTACGTATAAGATACGTTGTCTTTTGAATACCCAGTATTCCTCTTTTCAATTATTCCAATAAACTTTAAAAGATTAAAAGTCAATAAATCAAAAAGTTAACCTGGCCTATTACTACTTACAATTTTGCAGGTTTCTTATATATATATATGACCTTGAGGGATATTAAGTATTAATCTTTATTTTTTGGTTGTTGCCAACATTGTAAACAACAAAATTTAGTAATAAGAATTTAAGCATGCCATGGTCAATTTTATGGTTATATAGTATCTTAATAAGAAATTTAAAGTATTGATTAAATGTCGATTGTCTCTCATTAAATAAGTTGAAAGGGTTTGTTTGAATCTAATTAAAAAAATTATTTAGCATAATAATTTATTTTAAAAAATTAGACTTAAATATATTTTAAATAAACTTTTTTAATAACTTCAAATAAAAGGTTTATTATTGGAAGCATCAGGTATCTTTTCTTCTTGCATCAAAATATGACGTTTTCCTTGAACGAGGAACACGAATACACGTTAGTTACGCTATGAGAATTGTTTGGTTACAGGATGACGTGCTTTCTTAGATTAACAACTTGCGCAAGAAATGAACATCGTTTGCGCACTAGATTAATTAAAGGTTTCAATCATCCATGTCCTAGGAGTTTTAAGTTCTCTCATTATGAGTGGAGATAAAATATTACAAACAACAAGAGTAACGTAGCTTTGTGGAGAAAATTTGGGCGCATTGCATAGTATTACGTGATCTAACTAATTACTTCAAGTCCTATTTTGATTATTTATTTATGGATAATTTCACCTTAGATACTATATGGCATTTGGCTTAATTTTATTTAGGTGTCATTTTTTAAAAAAAACAATTTTATTTAGATACAATGTATTTTTTTCACTTTAATAAAATTTTATTAGTAATTTCAGTTTTATATGACTCAAATAATAAATTTTTAATATTCATTTTTTTTTAAATATGAATTTTAAAAATAGAATATTCTAAATGTAATTTTTTATTTTTATGCAAAAAAAAATATGAAAGTTTTAAAAATCCAAAACACAATCTAAAAATTCTATTTAAAAAAAAACTATTCAAATTTTTAAATTCATATTTTATAAATATTCAATCTTAGTTAAATTTATTATTTTAATCATATAAAGCTAAATATATTAATAAGATTATAATAAAGTAAAACAAAATGTTATAACATGTGATATTAAAATGATATTGTTTAAAAGTTATTATACCTAAATAAAATTTGTCTTGTATTTATTAATAAAGTACCCGTGAATATAAATGCAAAATTATTACAATATAAAAAAATAAAATAAAATAAAATAAAATAAAATAAATAAAAAGAAGAAGAAGTAGTAGGAGAGATTCTGATAGATCCTGTAACACACGGGAATGAACCTTTAAGCATTTAGGCTAAATCTCGCCGGTCACTTCAAGTTAAGAATGTATCTTAAGAACCCAATAAAAAAATGTATATTAAATCCCATCATAATAGAAATTGGCACACCATGAATATGTACAAATGTATGTATACTATAGAGAGGATGCATAGAGTATTTTAAACTGATAGAATCAATATTAAAATTGTACAAACAATGATGAGAAAATCAAGTGAATAATGGATTTACAAAGTATAGTAGTTAAAGCGACTTAACAAAGTCTCTTGATAATTATTAAAAAAATAGATCCTTCCTTTTGGATTTAGAATTAAGAATATTATATATAGATAAGTGTGTGTGGACAATTTCCTTGACTTTGAGAGTCTAATCCTCTTACAACTCGTCTTAATTACAAGTCACACATTAAAAAGTGAACATCACTTCTCTTGAGTTAAAGAACAATTCTTCTTCCAACTTCATGGTTAATAAAAAGCCTACAATCTTTTGATATTTATTGGTATATACTTACAACACTTCCACAATATGTTTGAAAATTTGAACATCACTACTCCAAAAGGGGTTTTAATAACGGTTATTTTATAGTTTTAATAACGGTTTTCAACCATTATTGAACCGCATGTTATTAAATCTTTAATAACGGTTCATAACCGTTATAAAAAATATACAAAAACCCGCGAATATGTGCATAAACTTTATATTTAATAACGATTTTTATCAGAACCGTTATTAAAGCCTCAATTTTAATAACGGTTCTGATGAAAACCGTTATTAAAATTATAGTTTTTTTAATATTTTTGCTGTTTTGTTCCTACCCACATACACAGTTGTATGTTCAAATAATTACCAAATCTGCATTGTAAAACAACATCAATTCATAACAAATATTATGGCCAACACATTCATTTGTTAATATATAACAATAACGCAACAAATTCAACAATGAACAGCAACATTTTCAACCAACACATTCAACAGCACATTTTTGAACAAAAAACTGCAATTTTTCAGTAACAAACAAAAGTAACCCTGTAGCAACATGTATGCATTTCTATATATATATATATATATATGTAAGTAGAGAAAAATTTATGAGAGGAAGAAAAAACACATACGTAAAGTGAGCGGCGAAAAGCAAGAAACTAGTGGCGAGCAAGTTGAGAGTGGCAACAACCTACAAACACAATAAAGGATGAAGGTACAAGTGCTAGCTAGGTTTGGAACAATGACAGCACACACATGCAAAGTTGACAATGGCAGAGGGATGGTGGAAAGTTAGCGGTGCGAGGGTTTCCCTTACTTGAGAGGAGCCGGAGTAGTGGTGCATAGTGTGGTGGTGCGAGGGTTTTCAAGGATAAGGAGAGTAAGAGAAGGAAGGTGCAGAGAATCTAAAATTTTTGGCACGAAACAGAACTAAGCGAAATAAAAGTTTGATTTTAGAGTTTTAATAACGGTTCCTGAAAGAACCATTATTAAAACCTCTTTTAATAACGGTTCTTTCAAGAACCGTTATTAAAACATCCGTGTAAATTTTAACATTGCCCTTTTAATAACGGTTTTGAACTATAACCGTTATCAAAACTATCCCGCCCATTAATTTTCACGCATTTGACAACGGTTTTCGAACTACCGTTATTAATGTCCCGTTATTATTTCCCGTTTTCGTAGTAGTGGATGTCTCTTTTTGTGAGTTACAACAAAAGATCATCTCACTGATAGATGTTACAAGTAATTGAAATCAATGAGTTGCATTGAATCATAAAGTAAAAGTTTTATAATTGATTGTTTATTTAATACCCCAAGATTATCGAAATGTTTTTGAACATCATTCCTTAAAGGAATTTTGTTGCCATGATCCTGAGGGCGATTATCGGTCACCGGAATGCTGTCAGTACGAGGATGAGGAGGAGAATGTAGCCGTGTTATGTCTGTTTTAATTTAAGCTGGCCCAACAGGCTTGTAAGGCTCTAATGAGCCGCGTATGGTTGTATTCTTGGAATGGTTGGCTACTGTAGCCTTATAATATTGACTCTTTTTTCCAAAAAAAAATACCCCAAAATTATAAAACAGAGAATTTATTGATTAACCCTCATTTGGAATAATCTACTTTTAAATTATTAATTTAATTATTTTGTGGGATTTTGATTTATAAAAAAATGAAAATGATTATTTAATAAATTAAAATAAATATTTTGTTATTTTATCATACTATTTTTACTTAAATAATTTCTCAAACCTATATTTTACTAAAATTATCCTCTTAAATTATTATCTTAAATTTTAAATAAATAAATTTATCAAAATAATTTATCTATCTAAATAATTAAATACCCAAATTATAATAAAAAAATATTTCATTTCCCCCTTTATCCTTTTCCTTTTTCTTCTTTTCTTCCTTCTTTGGGCCACCCAGCCCTTTTCCTCCTTTCTCCCCTCCCCCATTAGGCCGCTGGCCTCTCCCCTTTTGCTTATCCAGCCCCCTCCTTCCTTCTCTTCCTTCCTCCTTTCTTTCTCGATTGGGTTAGCCCAACACCTCTCCCTTCTTTCCTCCTCCCTCACATGTGGGCCGACCTTCCCGTCTTCCTTTTCTCCCCACTTGACCGGCCTACCTTCCCCCTTCTTCCTCTTCTTCTTCTTCCTTCATCCCTACACTAAACCAAGCATCTCCCATGTCTACACTCTTTACCCCTCTACACATACCCCTCTCTCCCATCCCTTTCCCTTCCATTTTTAGCACCACATGTCCTCTACACAACCTCCTGCATGCCTACACCTTTCCCCCTTGTTTCTCCCCTCCTTACCACCCTGAACCCTATGCACCTACAGCCTACAACCACCTAACCTAACCATGCTAGTCCTCCTTTCCCCTCTTCCTTTTCTTCTCCTTATTTCCTTCTTCTCTATCCATTTTCTATCCCTCTCGAGATCCTTCTTCTCCCCTATCGAGCTTCTTCTTCTCCTTTCCTTCCTTTTTCTACTTCTCCCCTATTTTGCTTCATGGCCCTCAACCACTATCTCCACCACCCAACCATCCATGACACCAACCCCTGGCCTCCTCTACTTCCTCCCTACACCACCCAATAGCAGCCACTAGCCCCTACAGCCCACCTTTTTCTTCCTTTTTCTTTTCGTCTCCTTCTAGACCTCCACCCTACACTACCATCTTGTGTCATTGTCTCCCCTCTTTCACCCTTGCCAAAGCTACCACTTAACCCCCTAATACCTCCTCTACCACCTCCCTACCTTAGCCAGCCGAGATCTCCCATACTGCCCCCTCCTTTCTTCTCTTCTTTTTCCTTCCTTCTTCTTCTTCTCCCTTCCTTCGCACCACTTTTCCAGCCTTGTTGTTGCCATCTCTACCTCCTTGAACCACCAATCTCTTGCCCCTGACCACCACCTCCACTCTGCCACCCTCCCTGCATCCAGCTACCACCCCAACTCCCCATGACCACTCCCTCAAATACCCTTACCTGATACCCTTTAACTTCCCCTCATCCACCACCTTCCACCTTTACTCTCCCACTTCTCCCCTTCCCTTTATGCATGCAGCTCATGCTGCCATGCAACATGAGTTTTTCCACACATTATAAGCCTACTTAACAAAAATTTTGAGGTATAAATATAGTTAGTATTAGCATGTATTTATTAATCTTTTGATAAAAAATTATTCTTTTAATTTTCTACTACTAATATGCTAATTTTTATATTATTTCTAGGTATAAATTTTACTAATCAAAGCTTAATCCTTTTAACTGGGGTACCAGTAAAGTTTAATTATTTCTATAAACAAGGTAACCGTTATACTCTATTAAAATGTGTGGATATACGTATGCTAGCACATTAGGGTTTTTAAATATATTTGTGTGCATGTTATATGGTATTAAGTATATCATGATTTGTAGCATATATTGCAAATTGGAACGAAAAGCATGTTATATTGTGTCATGTGTAGTAATGATGGTTAAGAAAGGAGCCTTGTTGTTAATAATAATGTTAGATGCATGTATATGTCATAATAAGCAAATATAGTTATTTGTAGTAGAGATAATATTAATATGAGCCCTAGGGGTATTTTAGTAATTTTAATTGTACAAAGGGCATGGCCTAAATGGGTATGTATGGTAGGTGATAATGGGTATTAATAATGAATAATAATGGTTGGTGATGTTAGATGATGTATGTAAACCGTCAATATTAATATTTTATGTGTAAGGGTATTTAAGTAATTTTGGCCTGAAAAAAGGGTAACTTGATAATTTTAGGCATAAAAAGGGTAATTTGATAAATTAATAAGTAAGAAGGCTATTTTAATAAGTAAGGGGTATCTTGATAATTTTATAAATAAAAAGGGTAACATGGTAATTTAGTAAGAAAGAAGGGTATTTTGGTAATTTTGACATGAGAAATGGGTAATTTGGTAAATTAATAAGTAAGAAGAGTATTTCAGTAATTTTGGCATAAGAAAGGGTAATTTGGTGATTTTATGAATACAAAGGGTAATATAGTAATTTAATAAGTAAGAATGGTAGTTTGGTAATTTTGACATGAAAAAGGGGTAACTTGGTAATTTTATGAATAAAGATATTAATTTGATAAATGAATAAGTAAGAGGGATATTTTGAAAATTTTGGCATGAACAAGGGATAATTTGGTAATTCTATGAATAAAAGGGTAATATGGTAATTTACTAATTAAGAAGAGTAGTTTGCTAATTTTGGTATGAAAAACGGGTAACTTAGTAATTTTATGAATAAAGAGGGTAATTTGGTAATTTAATAAGTAAGAAGGGTATTTTGGTAATTTGGCATGAGAAAGGGGGAATTTAACAAGTATAAAGGGTAATTTAGTAATTTAACATATATGAAGAATATTTTGATAATTATATGAGTATGAAGGGTAATTTAGTAATTTAACAAGTATGAGGGGTATTTCGGCGATGATATAAGTATGAAGGATAATTTGGTAATTTAACAAATATGAAGGATATTTTGATAATTATATAAGTATGAAGGGTAAATTGGTAATTTGTTAAGTAAAGGGCTATTTTAGTAGATAGGTAAGCAAGAGGGGTAAATTTGTATTTTTGTAAGTAAGGAAGAGTAAATTGATAATTTGCATATAACATGGCAATGGATTTAATAAACCTCCGTAATAAGACATAAGGGATGTTGAATAATAGAATAAAGGTTTATGACCTTAGTATCACTTGTTTAAGCATAACCATATAAATTATAAGGATAAGGATATTTCGTTAAATTAGTGAATATCATAAGGATCATGCATGGTATAGGGTGGAATGGATAATTAAGGGTATGATATAATGTTTATTTTATAATCATGTAAGAGGTGCTTTAACTATTAATTATGCATGGAAATGTATGTTGGATGTGTTAGAAGTACATAATAGGGTTTATGTGTTCAATTATCCCAAGTACTTGATTCTATAACCGGTAGTATAATTATGATATGATAACCTATTATGGCATGTGAATAAATAAAGTATATGATGGAAATAGATGATAAAAGGAAGCCTTAACCTTAGGGGCATTTTTATCATATTGACCTAAGGTGCCTAACTATAAGAATTAGAACCTTGGATGGCCCTAGTGGATTATTTAAGCTAACATGGACACTAATACGAATAAGGATTACTTAATAATAATATAAAAAAATAAAAATGATTGAGTATGTGATTGATGTGTTATCATGGTTACCTTAATTAAGACACTAATAATGAAAATAGAAGACCGCGAGATTGGAAATAGTGGCTCTTTAGGTTTCGCTACCCCAAAGACACGGTTTAACTCATGATTATTTTGGATTTTGCTGGTATGCCTTTATGTCCCAACCAGACCCTAAATCTTACTCTATTTAGCTCTATGGACCTACCTAAGGGATATGCATACTTATGGATTAGGTGTCCTTATCAATAGGATATTGTATGTCCTCATATACCGATACAACCAGGTTACCTTTGTGTCTTGGGTTGATGGTTAGAGGGTACTATGTTACTTGTGTGTACCAGTATGATCGGTGTACCTTTATGTCTCCGAGTTCATGATCTCCCCTTCGAGTTAAATAAAAGGAATTGTTACATTAATTAATTAAAAAAATACTAATCAAGGTGAACGATTATTAAGTCGAGCCCAAATGGATTATATCATATGTACTGGTCCATCGATTATAATAATGGTCAGGTGCGTGTTGCCTTGGAGTATATTCCATTCCACTAGCTATAATAGTGGGGAATCCAAAGCTCAATAAACCAAACATTGGATGATAATGAATCATGGGGAAGAGACAAATCACTTATAGTAGAATACCATAAGAGTCGGGGCTAAACCGATCCTCCAGTGAGAATAGTGGCCACTATGTGTTATTCCCTAGAGTGTATTTCTGATCCACTGGTTATAATAGTGAGGTTCCCGTACTCACGTAAACATAATTTAAGAGACGCTATTTAAAAATATTTGATTAATGGCTTATGACTAGAAGTTATTGATTTCACTGTTATGATCTATTGTCATAGTATAAATATGGTATTATGCTTGTCACTCTTGATAAGTGCTAGAAATGCTAAGTAACTGGACTTGTGATATACAATTCTTATTTTTTTTACTGTGTTATTTATATGCATTGTGTAATTACTCTTATGTTGTATAATATGTTATATGCTAGCCCTACCTTTTAATTTTGTATAAAATGTTACTCTGTATCGTAATACTAAAGGGTTTTGTTTGTGGGGTCCTTCCTATTCAATATGCAGAGTCCCTTGTACGATAGCTACATGTGCTATTAAAGTTATTATTAGGTAAGAACATTTGGACTTTTCTGGTAGTTTATGAAATTATCTTTTAAACTTTCATATTTACTTGTGTGATTATTTTATTTTCTTATAAACACTAATAGCGGATTTTACTTTCTATAATGTCTTTAATGCTTAACTTTGATTTAATTCTATAACTTGGTTTGGTGTAAAATGTATTCACTTTCCTTCTAAGCCTTAGCACTTGGTACTGGAACAGTAGAAGGAAACCAGTCTGGTACTAAGTGTGGCGGTAGCATCCCCAAAATTTACTATTTTTTCTTCTGCTTAACTTTTAATAAAATAAAATCTTTTAATAGTGAATTTGGGGGTGTTATAGTCTAACTCTTGGAAGAAAGATCAAATTAAGCACTCACGAACTTTCTTGCAAATTCACAAGTATTAAATAAAAGTGGTAGAGATATTCCTTAGGAATCAATCATGGAGGTTGTGTTGGATATCCAACTTTCACACAACTTGGATGGTATAATGTCTTGCAAGAGGGTCAATTATTACTTGTGAAAAAAAAGGCATTTTGAGCTTATGACCAATAATGGGTGAACATATAGGGTCACACACCAAAATGAGTTAGATTTAATATAAACAGACTAAGATGTTTAATCTAATCAAATCTTAATGGATCTATCTAATACTAGGCCGTATAGGATTTTAAGTGGTCTCGTATCCCTTATAAAAGGAAAAGTTTAATGTTGGAAATAACATATATAGAAAGTTAGATTTCCAAGAATTACCTCCACAGCCACCTTAGAGAGAGAAGATATGTCTCTATGTAGCATAGTTGGTATCAGATCAAGCTTATTTGTGTGGATACTAGTAAAGGCATGACAATTGACATCCAAATTATGACACAACTATGGATTAATTCATTCTTAATGTGTTAATATTAGTTTGACTAATCATAATTATGATAATTAATTTAATCTGCTTAAATCAAACTAAATATATGAATTAGTTTAGCTAAATCACAATTGGTTTGGCTAATCATGATTAGTTATCTTGATTAAGTGCTTTTGATTGGATTGATTAATTATCATTAAGATTTCTCTTGATTAGTACCATAGTTAATTAGATTGCTAATATTGATTAGGATTGATCTTGATTAGGTCTCCAATCTTGATTAAGTCTCTAATCTTAATTAGGAAAAACCTTAATTAGTTCACTAATTTTGGTTAGTTTAATCTTAATTAAGTCACTAATCTTGATTAACACAATGCAAATTAGTTTGACTAATCTTAATTATGGGTGATCATTATTATTTAACTAATATTGGGTAAACCATGTTGATTAGTTTTACTAATCATAGTTTATATAACCTATAATTAATTTTATTCCTTAATTGACATGTTTAGTCTGATTTCCATTGTTGTTAATCTTCAATTGTGATCTTGTTTAGGTTTTGAGGGTGGTACCCTTAATCCTCTTCAAAGGGTTGTTACCCCAAGAACCTCGCAAGTGGGTGTAACCACCTTGACTCCTAAATGGTTTTAGGTCTTATTATCAGTACATATGTATACTTGATCTTTTTATTCCAACTTTTCATTCCAAGTCATTTGATGAACTTAAAGGGTGTAACATATTTTACATGTTGTCTAAAACATACTATTTTTATGATTATCACTATTTTTGCATCTCTATGTTATAACATTCAGTTAAGTGATGTCTTCTAACTTTAGCACCTATCAAGGCTTAAATCTCCAAGGGTGAGTCTACCAAAGTAGAGTATCCTTGATTACTTATTTAATATAGGATGAATGATGATGACACCTATTTGTATGAGTTGGTCTGGCTTAACAAGGTTATCAAAATATTTTTAGATCTTGAGGAATAAAGTTGTGTGTTTACACTTGAGATGTTGCCCTAACTACCAAGAGTTATATATTATATAATAAAAAAGGTGTTGCTAACCTAAATAGTTAGGTCCTAGATGCTAAGCCAAATCTTAGTTAATTATTGGTAAAATATGGATATTGGATCACTATATTCTTATTGGAACATTTTTATGAGTAATATATATATTATTGTGTAAATTTTGTGGATTTAGAAAGATCCACATCAAATTGAGATTAACAAGATTATTGATAATTGAGAACACATACACCAATTGAGGAAAAAAATAGAGATCTTATTCATGTTCTTGTGTAATTATAATATAATTAAACCAATCAATAACTCAATTACACAAGTTAATAATTCTCTTTAAAGGGATAATTCTATGGAGAAGAAGAAATTGGGGTGCATGGCTCTCAATGGATAGGGTTTCAAGATGTCTCCTTTTATAGAAAAAAAAAACTACAGAGCAAACTATGCTCCGGAAATAAGCAAAAATATAGTATGTATTTAGGAAATATGAGACTCCTATGTTTATTTCCTTACATTCAACTTTTTTCCAAACCATGTCACAAATTCATCAAGGAAACACAGTCCATGTAATATAACATGCCCTCGATGTTTCTCACACATAACTCTAAATTACACCAATCTTCTTCAACACATGCATGAACTAATATAATGTTATGTTGTGCTCAAACACCTATTCAAAACTCATAATTTTCCACGTTGATGCAATATTTATGATGCATAACAAATAAATATCTCTACAAAAAAATCTGGCCCAACAAAGGAACTCATGGCCTATAAAAGACCAATAAAGTCTGAGAAACACTCAAACTTACCATGGTTAGTGGCTTCATTAGCATAACAGCTAGATTATACAAAGTACCAACTTTCTCTAATAAAACTTTTCCACCAAGCCACAAGACTTCTCAAAAATCATCTTTCATAGACAAACACACAACCTTAAAACCTCTAAGGTTGAACACTACCAAACTAATGTACCTCTGATCATTAGGAACACAACCAAGATTAGAGTAATCCGTCAATAGAATAGTCTACAACACATACTTAATAAAAGCCAATATCATATACCTTAGAAAGTGCACCACACCTAACCAAGGTATCTTTAAGAGACTCACTGCATACATTCTCACCACATAGTAGTCGGTACTAATCACATCGTACATCAAACATCTCACACTTATAGAGTATGAACTAATGAATAAGCAAGCCACTACAACCACTTTGGATTTGGGCACATCCAAAGTCTTCATCTTGTTCTCCTCAGGCATTTCTTTTGCCACAAGTAGTAAAATATAAACACGTAACAAAAGAATAGCTAGTAAAACATCACATACTAATGTTTGAGTCAACCAAAGAGACCACATCACCTTAGCAACATCAACAGACTACCACAAGGTGGAATCAAGACCCAAAATAACCTTTAAGTGTAACACTAGCTCTTGCACACCAATACTACTCTCGGTATAAAGTGCATAACCAGATCTTCCTCAAGTAATGCCCACATGCTCCACCTACTGCTTAGATTCCTCCTCACAAGAAGAATTTGCACCAGCTAGATCAACAACAACCTCCACCTTGTCTATAGCACCCAACAAACTCTCCTACTCCACCTTCTTATCAAGAAGGAATTAAGTGTAACACCCCCAAATTTACTACTGAAAAATTTCGTTTAAAATAAAAAGGTTTAGCGGAAGCAAAGGATAAAACCATAAACTCGGGGGTATTACCACCACACTTAGTACCAGACCGGTTCACTCCTACCATTCCAGTACTAAGTGCTAAGGCTAAATCCGATCAACCTTTAGTACGAAGTATCAAAAACGCAAGACAACATTTAAAATACATCCTTAATAAGTGGTAAGTCAAACAGAAGTTAGAATACGATTTAGGATTACAACCCCAGAATATGTTTCTCAAAACAGGAATGTAATACAAAATACAGCTAAACAAAAACAAATCCCGAAGGATCAATATTCGGATTGCCTACTCACTCAAGTCAGGCCTTCCACCCCAAAACAGTATCCGATCTTAAACCTGCACAAAAGGTCTGCTCCCCACCATCGATGGATCATCACAGGACCCATTCAACCAAGGTAGTATCAGTACGGGTCCAATACTGAGTAAGTCCCGCTACCCTATCTTATAGGAGAGATATCATCAAGTGCATATTAAATCCGGGTACAACACGTTGATACAATATCATACATATTCACAACCCACCGCATGAATCTTACCATACACCTAGAGTAACATATAAAACATAGGTAACATTCTATTTAAACATATAAGCGTGGTATAACCGAAATATAAAGTGGCTTATACGCCTCTGGTAGGAATAATCCATATTATTAAAACTCAATACGTGGCATACTCACATAAGCAACATGTAGCAATACAGATAATAAAGCCGGCCATGGTCCAATTAGACTTATTCTTTATTCTCATTAATCATATGTTCATTCCACACATATTCTTTAATAGTCCATGTGAGTGCGGGAACCCCACTATTATAGCCGGTGGACCAGATGTAAACACACAAGGCAAAACGCCTCTGACCACTATTCTTACCGGTGGATCGGACTGGCCTCGAATCACATGGTGTTTCACTGTAAGTACTTAGTATTTTTCCCATGGATTAACTTATTTATTTGGGTCTGTCGAGCTGAGATCCCCCACTATTATAACCGGTGGACCGGATGTAAACACACAGGGTAGAACGCCTCTGACCACTATTATAGCCAGTGGACCGGAACGAAACGCACAGGGCAGAACGCCTCTGACCACTATTATATCCGGTGGACCGAAACGAAACGCACAAGACAGAACGCCTCTGACCACTATTATAGCAGGTGGACCGGAACGAAATGCACATGACAGAACGCCTCTGACCACTATTCTAACCGGTGGACCGGACTGGGCTCGGCTCAACAGTCTTTCGCTTTACGTTATTAGTGTCTTATCCGTGTCTTATTGAATCACACAACACCCTTGAAATGCATGCGGTTAATACCCTACTACTTTCCCCTCCAGAGGGACCATCCCATATTTTGAGACCCGTACCTCTTCTCACACCCGACATCCCCCTAGGGTTCCTCCTCGGAGACCCTAATCGGACCTATGTGGCCCAACTCTTTCTTACTTACCCAAACGTCACTTCGTCCTCTATCTCGCACCTCATTTTTATTAGTAAATTCCCCAAATGTATTACTTTATTTCCCAAGTTCACATGTGACCGACAAACCCTAGTTGACCACCCAAAACCCTTGTTGACCACGCCAAACCCTAGCACTTTATTTCCCCCAACAAGTAACCTCCCTCTTTCACCCCAAAATCTCTTCTCTCATTTAGAAACCCATACTCATCCTTTATATAAGTGAGTTCTCACTCTCAACCCCATACTCCATCCTTCCTTGATCATTTTTACCCTTGTACCCTTCAAATTCATCATTTTCTCTCAAAACCCTAATTGGGTCCCTTAGACACCCTTACATCGACCCATGTAAAATTTTGCACCCAAGTCTCCAATGGACCCATTACTTTGACATTATCTTATTTACTTCCTAAATCAACTTTCATCATGTAAGATTCATCCCCATGCAAAATTTAAATACTCCATGCAGACTCCCCAACACCCAATTACTCGCAAAACCCTAATCAAGTCTCTTATGCACCAATCCACATACTATCTTTCATACCAAGTCTCCAATCACTCTAAAGCTCTCCAAAACTCTTACTCACAACGCAAATCAACTTTTCCCACGTAAGGATCATGCCCATGCAAGGTCTAGTCCCCCTATGCAAACTTCCCAAATGTCCACTTTCCCGTTGTTCTTTTATTATCATTTCATGCTACCAAAACCCTAGCATGCATGTCCTAGAGGGCCATATCATGTCACATCATCAAACATCAAACATGGAACATGTCATGCTCGTATAATATAAGGCACACACATCATACCTCATTATCCACGCTGCGCTACACAAAACAGGGTATTCATAACACATGCATAATACACATTAACATGGCATACTCATCATTCATCAACACATCACATCACACATAACATTTGGCCATAGCTTCATCCTTACTAAACACTCATAATTAGAGGTAAGTAGAGACTTACCTGGATTCGAAGCTAGCTAAGCGAGATAAGAGGGAGAGAGATCACTAGCTCATGGATCCACGAGAAACCTTTCCTAGATCAAATAGAAATCAAAAACTAAATTAGAAACTATTTTATCAATCAATAACTCGCGTATTCTAATTAAATAAACACAAATGATCTTTCTTAGAAAACGTGTCCAAAACTTAGAACTTAAAAGCATAGCTTTATTAAGATTTAAGGTTAAAACTAAATCAAAACGGATTAATACAAATATCACTCGGGACATTTCAACTTAATTTGGAAAGCCCGAGAAAGAATAATCGATCATAAGTTAATTTATCGAAAATAACTTATTTATTAGGTTTTACAACTAAATAGGTAATCTAACGATTTACATAGAACCAAATCCAACCCGATTAGGTTAAAACAGAATTTAAATGATTTAAAACCCAAAGATAGAATTCGATCAGATAAAATACACATAGCAAAATCAATTTTATAAAATCATCCCTGAAAATTAGGGTTTAAAAGCCCATGACACAAACTTAAGTAATTTAATTTAATTAATTCAAATTAAAGGTGTTAGAAAGCAATTAATACCATTTCAACTATTTCTATTCATTCAATTTTAGAAAAACAACAATATAAGTAATCGATTTCATAATTTCACTTCAAATTTAGGGTTTTAGGCCCGAAAATACAATTCGTTAAAATTCTATAAATTTAATCAAATTGAATGTCTGGAAATGCAATTAAACACATTTTATAACATATCAAACAATCAATTGCTCAAAACCAATAAAAGAAATACGCAATTTAGCACAATTAGGGTTTTTGAGCCCGAAATGCAAATCCGATCAATCCTTGCCAAAACATATCAATTGACGGTTCGAAGATGTAATTAAACATATTATAATGTAATTTACATAGTCAATTGAATAAAATAACCCGATTACCCTAACTAATTTAAACCCGCGGGAGTTTTGACCTAAAAATCCAATTTCGATCAATTACGCACAATTTTCCCAAATCAACATTGCCAATATAAAATTAAATACATTTTAAACGATATTATAAAATCAATTCAGCGAGATGGCTCAATTATACGACCCAATTTCATTACACCCAAAATTTGACCTAGTAATCAAATTTCGGCAAAACCTGCATAAATTTCTCAAATTGACGGTTCCAAAATGAAATTGGATACATTTTTAAAAACTTCGTATAATCAATTTATCAAAAATAGCTAAATCGAACGAATCCGAAAAATTCGGGCATAACCCGGCAAAAAATCCAATTTTTCCAAAATTCCAACATAACCATACAATTGACATATCCAAATCAATCTTACAGCACATATATAAATAATCAAACAATCAATTTAGCTTTTCATAAGCTAATTCATACCCAATTAATCAAAACAAGGGTTAGGGTTTTTCGGAAATTATACTAAACGAAACTAACAAATCAAGGCAGGTGAAAGCCGGGAAAGATGTGCCGGAGGTCGAGGATGGCTCGCCGGTCGTCACCCGAGCTCGCCGTGGCCGGACGGCGGCACGGCCGGTGCGGCTCGTTGTTGGACGCTTCGATGCTGCTATGCTGTCGCTCGCTGCTGCCGCCCGCCGCTGCTGTGTGTCGATTGTGGTGGCGGTCGTCCGACGAGGGAGGAGCAGGGAAGAGGAGGCCGGTCCCCGGAGCAAAAGGGCAGGGAGAAGGAGAGAGGCAAAGGAGGTCATCTAGGGTTAGGGTTGCGGGACAGGGAGTCGGGGAACAGGGGCCACGGGAAAGAAATAGAGGAGAAGGGAGAGAAGAGAGAAAAGGGAAAGAGGGGGGGTCGAGGTCCCGATAGTTTTTTTTTAAAACAAATACACATAAAATAAAATACTAAATATTTAAATTATTATTAGAAGATTTTATCAAAAATTCATTAAACGAAAATTATTTTGCAAGGTTCCGAAAGGTTAAAATTAATAAAAGAACTATATAAAGAATTTCAGAAACATTTTCGAAAGAATTTACCAACGAACGAAACATTTATATTATTTACCAAAATACATTATAAGACCCCGAAATAATATTTAAAAACATATAATAAAATATTTAAGTTAAATTCTAATAAACTGAGACTAATTTTAATAATTTCCGAAACCAATTTTCCGCAAACCAAAAAGCGTAAAACGAAAGAAAATTAATTTCAGAAAGAAATTCATAAATAAGCTCCGGAAATCCTTTTAAATTAAAACTTCCCGAAAATATTAAATATTTCCGAAAATGAATAAATTTAAAGTCAGAAATATTTTCTACGGTTAAAATCATTAAAATAAATTTAACTATTTAAACAGAAATCCCATAATTTAAATAATATATTTCGTTAACGAAATATAACTCCAAAATAAATTTATAATCACACGACGAAGTTATAATCGAAAACGAATCTAAAATATTAAAAATTAAAATAAAAGAAAGAATGGGAATACATATTTTTAACCGAACGTCGAAATCATAAAAATATAATAAAATCATGGTCGTGAACGAATTTATCTAAAATGGTTCACAACGACAACGATTAATTAAATTAAAATATGAATTCAAAATTGTCGATAAATCCATAAAACAAATCAAAATTATATTAATTAATTTTTTTACATCAAATTACGCTAATAAAATCATTAAGCTTAATAAAATTAGGTTTCAAGAATACGGGGTATTACATTAAGACTCACAAAAGGTAATAAATCTAGAAGTATCCAGGTCATGACATAAGGACCCCTGAGTCATGCCAATGACACTATCGTGGCTCATTCATATCAAATCAAGGCCAAAAACATCTGATTCACACACTTTCAATGTTACTTTGATAACACAATCCAATAGTTGTGCCAAAAATCTCATATAATGTCCCGACTTACTTGCCAAAAATCACCACCACAAATCCTTTAGCAATCTTCACTATGTCATTCTCAATGACACATCTATAACATTTGTTATCTAAGGAAAAGAACAAAATCAAGCTCTTGGACATATCAGGAACATGACAAACACCAGATAGTGTCCTAACCACACCATCATGCCTCCTCACCCTCATAGTCCAAATCCCAGCAACTCTACATGAAGAACCATTTTCCAAAAGTATAACTCCACCCTAAATAGTGTCATATGTCTGAAACCAGCTTCTATTGGGACATACATGGTAGGAGCACCCCAAATCCAAAAGCCACCTATCAGCCATTTTAGTTTGTCTATCTGTGGTAGTTAGTATATCACCATCATCATCGCCCCTAGCTATGACAACATCACACTCATCAGATACACCATTAGTAGTATTTGTAGCTTTTATATTAGGATAGTATCTCCTTATGTCGCCTTGTATGCAACAACCATGACATGTCACATTATTCTTTGAACTCTTGGATTTAGATCTGAACATCTTCTTATCATTAGACCCTCACTCCTATGGCCTCCCCTTGGCTACCAAACCATCACTGTATGAGTCCTTGGAAGTACTATTGCCAGTCAACTAGCTATTAGTTAACTACTGTTGTAGTAGGGCATATTTCACATCCTCAAGGACTAACTCATTCTTCTCATACAAAATAGTCTCATAAAAAATGCTTAAATCTAGCAAGCAAAGAACATTATAATATCGTAGCCAAATATTCATCACCTAATTTAACATTTATATTATGCAAATCCATAACAATAGAGTCAAGTTCATCCAGAATACTTTTTAAAGATTAATCCTCACCTAATTTTAGGCTATGAAGCCGACTCGTCAACAGTAGTTAATTTGCTACTGACTATGTCATATAAAAAGACTCCCGCTTCAACCATAAGGCAACCGTTGTTGACTCTTTTCTCACTTCCAGCAAAACCTCATTAGACAAGCATAATTGTATGGTGGAGAGGGACTTTAGATGTACTTCTTCAAATCTCTCATCTATCATCAATTTTGACTTCTTAGGATATCTAGATAAATCATTTTCAAATTTTCTCTAAATTAGAGTCACTCACATCTTCAATTTCCATGTTTCAAAATTAACAAATCGATAAAACTTCTCAATATCAAATCTTGTACTCATCTCGATAACCAGATCTTTTTAACAACACAACTCTGATACTAAATTATTGCAAAAATTTTGTGGAATAGAGAGATCCACACCAAATTGAGATAAACAAGATTATGCAAAATTGAAAACACACACACAAAATAGAGCAATTCAGGAAAAGGTAGAGATCTTATTCATACTCTTGTGTAATTATAATATGATTAAACCAATCAATCACTCAATTAAACGAATCAATAATTCTCTTTAAAGAAAGAATTCTATGGAGAAGAAAAATTTGGGGCACATGACTCTCGACAACTAGGGTTTCAAAACGTCTCCTTTTGTAGAACAGAAATCCTGGAGAAAAACAACGTATTTTGGAAATAAGCAAAAACACTAGAACTCGTATTTATTTCCTTACATTCAACTTTTGGTCAAAACACATCAATAATTCATCAAAGGAAAAGAGTCCATGTAATATAATATGCCCCTCTATGTTTCTCACACATAACTCTAAATTATACCAATCTTCTCTAACACATGCATGAACCAACACAATGTTATGCTATGTTCAAATACCCAATCAAAATCCACACACACACACACACACATACGTGTGAATATCCTTGAGAAGGAAAAGCTCAATGGAGATAATTTCCTTGATTATAATAGAAACTTGAGAATTGTTCTAAAGTAAGAAAAGGATTATGTACTTGAACATAAGTCCATAATGAGCCTACTATCAATTCTCCATGAGTTAAAATAGATGTTTAGAGGAAGTATGTTGATGATTCAACTAATTTCACTTGTCTCATTCTACTACAATGATCTCAGATGTTCAAAATCAATTTAAATACATTATAACTTACAAAAGAATTACAAAAGAATTTCATGAAACTAAGCTAGTAAAGGGAACCCAGTTAGTCCACACATGATTAAGATGAATGGTTATGTTGAGAATTTATAAATATTAGGTTTTCCTAGTAGCCAAGAGTTGGGTAATAATATATTTCTAAAGTGTTTGACACCAGCTTATGATAAGTTCATCATGAACTATAACATGCATAATATGAATAATACATTGACTAGGTTACATAGGATGGTAAAGATAACTTAATAGAGCATTGAGAAAAAGCCCAATATTTTTTATATGGTTAATAAGGGAAAATGTTTCAAGGAAAAGGAAAGGGCAAAAGTTAAAGAAATGATAAGGGTAATTGGAAAACCCAAGTTGAGAACTCGAGCAACAAATCCAAATCCAACCCCAAGCCTTGCACTATGGATGATGTTACTTTCTTTAACTATAATGAGGTTAGTCATTAAAAGAGGATTTACAAAAACCATTCAGAAGATCTAAAAAATAATAAAGGAAGTGAGACAACCATTTAAATTATTTATGTTGTCGAAGTAAACGTTTCTATTGTTGCTTCCAACTCATGGGTAATGTACAACTTGTATTTCTCACATTTGTATAAATGTGTGGAGACTCATAAGGAGTAGACAATTAGCTAAAGGATAAGTCTAACTATGTGTGGAAAATAGGGTAATATTTGTTTCATTAGTTATAATAACTTTTCTTTTAACTTTACTTTCTGACATGGTTTTAGAACTCAATAATTGTTATTACGTACTTGCTAGACTATTATTTCTATTTCATTTTTGGACATGGATGATTTTTATTTTTCTATAAAGAATAATTATTTTTATTCTTATTTAAATAAAATATTTTATGGTAGTACCTAAATGTAAATGGGTCTTTATGTTTTAAACCTTATTGTTGTTATTTAATACTATTAAGAATTTGTTAGTAATAAGTTAAAATAATAATTAGTACCACTTGATAAAAAAATATTTAATAGTAATGTTAATAATATTAATAATTTATAACATATTTGTGAGGATATTAATTATAGTCAATGATAAACTAACATTAATTAAATAATTAATTAAAATAATCAAAATAAATAATTTATTAAGAATAATAATCATTATTAGTAACAATTAATAATTATATTGATCATAATTATAATATTTATATTAATAAAAATAATATAAACTATAAATAGTAATAAATCCATCAAAGAAACTTAATTAGAAGAACTATGGTAGTATTTCTACTAGAGTACAAAAAGCTCGTAAAGAACTAAGGAAGATACAAATAGTCTTAGATGTTAGCCTAGATTATATTTCTCTTATAGTAAGGATTAGAAACATATTAAACACTTGAATCACCTCTTAAAGTGTGAAGAGAGCTTCTACCACCAAAAAATAAGAATTCAATGGATGAGGGGGTGGAGATGCAAATACCAAGTACATTCATATAGTGGTTAAGGGTAAAGCTCAGGGTAATAGAATTATTTTTATTTAGGATGCATCAAGAAGGACCCAAAATGACATTTTTGAGGTGTTCTCTTAGTTTTATGAAGGTTTACAAGTCTCTAAAGTAGTTGCTATAGAAACTTTTTCAAAAGAAGATTTGCTTAGTAGCTCAAAAGTTTCAAATCATGTAAAACACTTTTATTACTAAGGTTGAAGTAAGAAAATCATTATTTAGTATGGGGGATGATAAGGCTCCAAGCCTAGATGAATATAATGAATATTTTTTTAAGGTCACCTAGCACATTACTAGAGAAGTTTGGCAAGTAGTGAGGGATTTTGTTACAACTGGAGAGTTGCCTTAGAGCTTGAATGCCAAAACTCTTAACTTAATATCAAAAATTCCAAATGTTGAATAGGAAAGAGACTATATCCCTATAGCTTGTTATAATACAATTTGCAAACTTATTGCTACGGTGCTTATTGATAGGATTCAACCTTATCTATCAACTATTGTGAGGAAGGCTCAAGCTCCTTTTGTGCAAGGTAGACAGATAGATGATGCCATTTAAATGGACACTAAATTGGTTAATGGTTTTATCCTAAAACACTTCTCACCTAGATGTACAGTCACTTATGATTCAATAAGTTAGAAATTCTTAGAGAAAATTATTTTGGGCCTTAATTTTCCTCTCTAGTTTGCGAAACTTCTCATGAGATGTGTAAAAACTAGTAGTTATTCCTTAGTCCTTAATGGAGTATTACACTAGCCTTTAAAAGCAAGGAAAAGCTTAAGATAAGGTGATCCCATTTCACCTTATCTCTTTGTCGTTGTCATGGAGTATCTAAGTAGACTTTTACACTTAGTGTAGGATAATCCTTAGTTCAAAGCCTATCCTAAGTGCAAGGGAATTAGATTAGTGTCATTATTATTTATAAATGATTTTTTGTTTTTATATTGATGAGATACACTATCCATTAAGGTTTTGATTGATATTTTTCTCCTCTTCATCTAATATTTATGGTTGACAACTTAATGCAACAAAGATTAATATCTTCTATGGGGATAAAGTAATTGATGCAACAAGATTTTAGATTTATCAACAGTTCCACATAATAGAGGGATCTATGGTAGTCAAATATCTATGAATCCCATTAGTTGGAACGAGTTTCAAAGTCACTGAATACCAGCCTCTTATTGGTGAGTTCATGGCTAAAATAACATCATGGCAAAACAAGATTTTGGGCTAAAATAAAATATGTTATTATTGGCATTAAAGCTTGTTGAAGTCTTATGTATTTTCTTCCAAAATATGTAATTAATGCTATTAAATGCTACATTTTGAGCCTTCTTATGGTCATGTAATCATCTCAATGCAAGAACCCTATAGCTTGGCAACACATATACAAGACCAAACATGAGGAGGTTAGGCATTATTAAGCTCAATTGGTGGAACATGGAAATACAATGGAATATATGAATAAAGAAGGATGTATTTTAGGTTAAATAAATACACTCCTACTTCATAAAATACAAATTTTTATTGGAGTTACAAAGCACTACTATTACTTCATGGAGCTTAAAATGGCTACTTGGCGTAAGTTAGATATTTTACTAGATATCTCATACTCTCAAAGGACAATATATTTATGTTCATTGCTAATTTAATATTGTATAATCTATTTAATGAAATATGACTGAGAGGTGAGAAGGTAAACTAGTGTAAAGTGATATGGAACCCAATTTCATTACCACAACAACATATCCATTTATGGTTGTTGCTTATCAAAGATTCTTTATCAATGATCAAATGATTCATATGGGTATCATAGTGGAACCTAGGTTCCACTATGATACCCATATGAATCATTTGATCATTCAATGCAACATATATTCTTTTCATGTGACTTTTTGAAGCAAATATGGGAGCCTCTCATTAATGGATTCAGTTGTACTCATTGAGTTAATGAAATCCGAAGGTATTTAGATGAATGTAAAGAGGAGGTTGAGGTCCACCATGTAGATTAAAAGTTTTGTATTATTCACTAGCTTCTATCACTTATCATATTTGGTTGGAACAGAACCAACAACTATTACAAAGTGGGAGTGGAATGCCAGCTCAAATCACTCGAGGTTTAATCAAAGTGATATCAAGTCAAGTTGAGAGTAGAAACTAGTGCTAAGTCTCATAAGAGACTAATTGATTTTGTAAATAAAAGTTTTAGCTAGTTAGACTAGTCACTAGAGCTGGCAATCGGGCGGGTCGGATCACTATCGGATCGGGTTATATGATAATCGGGTCATATCGGTTTCGGATAATTTCGGATCATTTTGTCGGGTCGGGCTAGGTCGGGTTTGAATCGGATCAACTCAGTATCGGATAATCTCGGGTCATTCTAAGGTCTCGGATCGGGTCTGGTTGAGATCGGATGAACTCGGATTCGGGTAAATTTTGGTTGTTCTAATTTCGGTTCGGGTTCGGATCGGACTCAGGTGAATTTGAATTATTATATTTTTGGGTCAAATTTAGATTGGATTTAGGTTATTTCATATTTGAGTCATGCTTGTGTCATTTTTTTTATTCCAATATATTATTAAAAGCTAATTATTTTGAGATCATTTATTTTAATTTATCTTTTTCAATTAAAAGTGAATTATTATATTAATTGTTTTGGGGCCTTAGAATTTTTTATCATTATTTCATCTTTGGAGATGTATTTGACATTTTAAATTTAAAAGTTTTCAAATCATATCACTTTTCTTTTTATGTTAAGGTGTAGCTTATAATTCAACTCCATTATTAGCCTGGTCATATTGAGTTCGAGTATTATTTTAAGTTTATATTATATTTATATCTTATACGCTCCTTACATAATATTAACTTATAATAATAATTGATAATTGATAACAAATGAAGGCTTCTAAGGTTGTGTTTCTCATATTATTTTTATAAAAAATTGATCACATCATATCAACATAATTTTAATAATAATAATAATACAAAAATAATGATAACAATAATAATAGTAATTAATGAATATCAATTATGGCAAAAATAATAATAACAACACATAAGTTTTTTTTATTATATATTTTGATTATATTATATCAAGCAAAATAAGATAAAAATTAGATAAAGTAAGTAATAATGACTATTATTGACAAAAGACCAACTAATATTGACTTATTACTATTTAACACTGTTGATGTAATAAAAAATATTAATCTTCAATTTTCATAATAAATAACTAACATTCTCACTCTAGATTTTTTCTACTTTCCTATGATATTATAGGTGCTATATTGCAAGGTATGACCATATAGATACTAACATATAGTGTTCAAGGCCGCACTGTTATTATCTTATGGTACTAGATGGAATCATAGAAGTGAACTAATATTTAGATGGCATAGTAGAGTTTTTCTTTTTTTTCTCTACTTTTATTTCTATACTTTTATATTGGTATCAATGGATATTTTATTTGTATATACATAAGTGATATAAATTTTATGATTTCTAGATTTTGATGTAAGTGCTAGTATGGATTAGTTGCACATCTATATTATTTCATGCTTTATGAAGTTTTGAAAAATTTGAGTTATGGGTTAATATTAATTTTCAGGTAGTACAAATTAGAATATTTATAGATTTATAATTTTTCAGATAATATCGGATTTCGAATAAATAATGGATCGGGTTGGGTCATTTCGGATTTATAGTTTTTCGGGTTATATCAGGTTTCGGGTGAGTAGCGGGTCGGGTCGGGTTTATTTCGGGCTTATAATTTCTCGGGTTATATCGGATATCGGATATGTATCGGATCGGGTTGGATAGATTTCGGGCTTTTAATTACTCGGATAAAATCGGATCGGATGTCGGATGGATCGAGTCGGTATTCGTCGAATTTTTCGGGTCGGGTCAACTTTTGCCAGCTCTACTAGTCACTATGGTTTATAGTTTTTGAGGTTGATGGTTTTTCTTTGTACAAACACTTTGTCGTCTATAATATACTACATACTTAAATAAGATTGATACTAATTATTATGATAAATGCTAATAACTTGAAATAACTGCTAACGAATCTTTATCAATAAAATTTTATATCACCGATAATACATTGTTATTAAGATGATATTAATTAGTAATGATAATTGTATTCATTAATAATAACATAATCATGTAACTATAAAATGTATGAATAATTAGTTTTAATAATAATTTTCAATAATATGTTGCTATTAGTGACTTATAATTATATATTGTTGCCATTATTGAGATAATATTGATGAGAAATAGTGATAAAAAATATATTAATAAAGATATTTAGATATTTAGTAATATATAGTAATAATATTATTTTATTATTAACTATTATCATATTTCATTATTACCGTTAAGGTAATAATAATAATAATAATTAATAATTAATAATGAAAAATGTTATTGGGGCTAAATAATTAAATACTAATAATTTTAAAAGTATCATTATATTAATATCAACATTACTAATATTAATTGTAGATTAATAAATTATTATTATTATTATTATTATTATTTATTTTACACTTATTTTTAGTATCAATATATTAATTATTATTTTTATTATATTAATATGATGAGCTTGCTCAATGCCAACGGATATGAAAGTTTTTGAGCCACTCCACTTGAAATGGAGTTCATACTCGGATATTATTGATTGAATGCGAGTTCAATGTCCTCTTGAAATAAGTCAAATACCTTTCAAAAACGAAGAGAAACACATCTCGAAAAAAAAAAAAAAAAAGGAGTATGATACCGACATTTGAAGCCGTCCGGCGACATCATGGTACTTGAATCGTGACTATTCAATTATTCGACGGGTAGACATTTGTATCATGGACATAGAGGGAAGTTTGTTTTAAGGTAATAGAAAGCTGGGAATGAGACTAGAGATTTGGAATTTATTATATCCTGTGTTTATTTTAGGGGTAGGGTATTGGTTAGTGTACATAATTATTGATCAAAGGCAAATTAAAATATTTGTTTTATTCCTGCTAATTCGTTATCAATGGATGGTACGGAATAATAAAAGAGAATAAAAATGAGAATAATTTTTTTATGTCCTTTATTACCATTTCTATTCTTACCTACCAAATATATATATATATATATATATATATATATATATATATATATTCTTATTACAAATCAAATATAAAAATGGCTGATTAGGTAAAACACAGATATTGCACTAATTTGAACTGTAACTGATCCGTCAAATCTCGGACACATCTTTCAGGAAAAAGGAAACGATACGGACTCAGAATCCGGGTTCACTCTCTCACCCGTACGGCAGGGGATGCATTCACTAATTATTCCGATTTCGGCGCCAGGAGCATGGTTTGTATCGCCGTCTGACGCCAGCATGCGTCGGCGATGTCCCGATGCCCTTTCGATTCTTCTCCGTCGTAGATGCTTGAAACTTGGTTCACTGAATTCAGTCACTGTCCCTCTTTTCCGGCGTTCACGAACTTGGATGACTGATGTTACTGGCCGTCCTAGCTCACTCGTTTCTAGGTATTTCTTCGCTCGCAGTTGTGCATCTTCTTCCGCTATCGACTTTGTCGGACTCGGCGGATCGGTGGTGTTACGGGATACCGGGGCAACGTTGCTGGTTATGGCCGGCGCATATGGTCTCGTCTCCGCATTCGATATTCTTAGCCAGCATAACGTCATCCAGCAGGTTATCCTCAATTTTACTTTCCCTCTGCATATTTTACTTTGAGGTATGTTCGGTACGTCACTTTATACTTTACTTCTTTTCGACAGAAAAGTATGTTCGGTAATAATCTCGTATTCGACATTTTACCATATTTAGAAAAAGTAATTATTCAGTTATTCTAAAATACGTATTTATAGTGACCTGTATGGTTCTCGGTGAAATAAATTTCGTAAATTGCTGATGTATTTGTTAATTCTATTTTTTTAACCGATCTGGACAGAGTTACTCTTTGTATAATTCATCTTCATCTTCCTTGCTCCCTGCTTCCTCATCTCTCGTCTTGTCAGCTGGTTGGTGTTGAAACAAATCTTAACTCAACCTCAATCTATTTAGATCTATCACTTTGATTCTTGCTATTGTCTCTCTGATATCTTATCCTTTTTTTTTTTGGGTGTGGCAAAGTAAGTTTAGTTGGAATTCAAGTCTCTGAGTAATGGGAGGATAGAAGGTGAGTGTGGATGAGGTTGCAAGTTTGCAGTCGCTGTTTCTTGTGAAATTCAGACGAAAACAACTATTGGAGTGTAAATCCAGACGGCTACTTGTGTTTCCTCGTTAGATCTTGCTCCAACTAAGGCGAGCCATGAATGACAAAATCCTCTTGAAGTCAAAAGAATACTATATAAATGAGAATAGAAAGCAGTAGAAATTTTGTTTTCACCGTATCAGTACTTGTAGTTGAGATCACGATGCTATTCTCGGTCATTTTTATACGATTGAGTCTTTATTTTTATGATGATGATTCCCAGTTTAATATTCTCTTATTATGTCAGAGTTTGAGCAGAAAGCTAGTTCATATACTATCAGGTTTGGTTTTCATGGGTGCATGGCCGCTTTTCAGGTATTCATCCCACTGGCCCTGATTTCCTTAAATACATTTGGGGGCTGTTTTAAACTTTCAAATTTTTTTACACTCAGATTGTTTTAATGCTTGAATAGCACCTCAACGGAGGCTCGTTACTTTGCTGCTATCGTTCCACTTGCTAATTGCTTGAGGCTTCTGGTATATGGCCTATCACAGGGAGCTGATCAAGCACTTATAAAATCACTTACCAGAGACGGGAACCCAGAGTAAATCCTCTATTAACTTATGGATGGATTTTTTTTTTTATATATTTCGTTTCTGTTATTTAGGTCAGGAATGTGTTTTGACTTGGAATTTATTGGTTAATGTCTGGATGCAGGGAATTACTTCGAGGTCCGTTCTATTATGTGCTGGTGTTAATATTATGCACTGTGGTCTTTTGGCGTGAATCTCCCGTTGGAGTTATCTCAATGGCAATGATGTGTGGGGGTGACGGTAAGAAATCTGCATTATCCACAACTACTAATTTTGCTTCTTTCAACCACTTCTGTTCAGACTACTTTGTTGATAGGGGTTGCTGATATAATTGGTAGAAGGTTCGGATCAGTGAAGATCCCTTATAACCAAAATAAGAGCTGGGTTGGTAGCGTTTCAATGTTTTCATTTGGTTTCTTGATCTCACTAGGGTAAGTACCCTGCTCTAATATTATGGCAAGAAATGTCAAACGATGTTATCGGTGAATTATGCCCTTAAAATCGTATTGCTTTTTCATCCGAAGGGAATTCTGAAACAAGATCCGAACTTCATCTTGTTTCTCGAACCCTAACTATTCATCATTACTACATATGTAGGATGCTGTACTACTTTTCAGCTCTAGGATACTTCCAGTTGGATTGGTTTGCGACTATGAAGAAAGTTGCTTTTGTATCTCTGGTAGCGACGGCCATCGAATCACTACCTGCAGAGCTAATTGATGATAACATATCTGTTCCTCTAGCCACTATGGCTATAGGTTATATGATATTTTGACTTATTGTCATAACTCTAAATTGCCAACACATCATATTTATTAATGATTGTTTTATTATATCATTATTGTTCAAATTGATGTATTTTTTTTGTTCTCTTTTTTTTTTGGTAGGAAAAGGGTTATAGTTAAATGAATAGGAAGCTTGTGCCTACCGACACAATCTTGGTTGGATAGACTCATAATATCTTATGCAAATGTTTTAACTTGTATGTTTATGGTTAAAGGAACCGGTTGATGGGTCTCCTTGAAATTAGGGGATAAGTCTTTGAGTATTTTATTTTTCAAAATTGAACAATAACGGTTGATTGAAATGTCAAACTAGTTGGTTGGTTTGTTGAATATATAAATAGGTCTTTCCTCACGTGGACAAACCCGTACCCTCAATTCTCAAGCCTGTTGATTCCTCTCTCGTACATCATCACTCTATCTCTCTTTTTCGCTCTAATCACTTATTTCTTTATCAAATTACATAATCTAGAGCTTGTTAGGACCGACTAAACAAATCAAAGCCATTTGACAACAAGAATAACAACCTTGTTACTCGATTTCATCCATAATCAAGGGTAAGCCTTTACTAAACCCTAACTCTTATTTCGACAAATTCAATGCAAAATTAGAGCTTATTCTGATTCAATTATGGTTCCATTAGAGTTCATTTAGCCTTTTAGTGTTTAATGGCAAGCCATATCATTATTTTTCATCTCATTTTTTGTTCCTAGCCCTAATTTTCATTTCAACCTTATTAGTTTCCATTTCTTCTCCTCAAATTTAGCTCTTGGTTGTGCCATCACTCAATTAAACTTCTCTCGTACATATGTTATTCTTCATTCGACATGATTAAACAAAAATCCACGGCTGCTAATTACCACTATAAATGGAAGGGTATATTTTAGGGTTCTCCTAAAAAGGCTTGAACATTATTGAATCATCCGACAATGTCATATACACCGATTGAGGAGCCATACAACAACTCCACATCTAGAGAGTCTACTCTACCCTCTATGGAGCATAGGGGTCCATCACAACCACCTAGGCCTATTGCTTTTATACCGTCAGTACTAAGACTTGCGTTGAGTGTTTTAGGCCCCCCTCTATGTAGTATCTCTATGATCTCCACCTTATTCCCTTCTTCATTCTCCATGATCCTATCTATGTAGACTTGGTTCATCTCTTTTACATTAACCTCACTATCGACATTCTTGGTTCTCGCCTTACTATACATATAATGGAGTCCCCATAGTCCTTGCTGAGGCTAGGATACTTGGGATTCATAGTGATATCTATATGGGGACAACATTTAGTAAGTGGATGCAGACTTGCACACGTGCTACCATCTTCACTAATATAGAGCAACACCATTATGTGCACGAAGTTACTGCTAGTTCCTACTATTTTCCACTCATCAAGCAGGTATATCACTACCTCGTCTACTCCATAATCTCCACGAGATGGCTTAGTAGTTGATATGACAGCGAAGGATTGGTACAGGGTAGACCACATTCTTATCGGTACTCTAATGAGGTTTGGAGTTGAAGGTTGCTTTTAGATACAAATCAATTATCATAAGGATCCTTTGAAATTTTGGTATAACCTTCGATAACTTTCTAGCTACATAACTCTACCTTTAGAATGGGATGGACATACTAGATATAGTCACACTCCACATAATAGAATATGAGATGAGTGAAGATGGGCAGACCTTGGTGCTCATAACAAAGGCTTGTGCTACACTCCTTCGCATTGGTTGTGTCACAACTACACCTCAATCACAACCTCCAACTATAGATGGAGATGCCATCCCTCTACCATCTTATGACTCATTGGCACCTATTGATATCCCATTTATTTTTGGAGCTTCCACATTAACCGATCTACCTTTCTCATCCATTGTGCATCCACTGACCAACACTTAGGGTTGTGTGATTGTATCTAGAATGTGCAATTTTTTGCTCTAGAGTATACGATGTTGGATACCAAAATAGCCGCTAATGAGAGGCACTAGGGGATCTTAGAGACCGATGTGTGCTATCTACTTATAGTTTTAACTTGACTTTGAGCCACACCATCAAAATGATATCGGGATGAGGTAAGTTGTAGGGGTTGCTGATGATGTCCATAGACTAAATACTAAAGATGTTGCCGCTCTAAATGTTGATGCTCTAGATGTTGTGGCTAGCTTGATACACACTATTGATCCTCCTCCATCTTCTTCCATTATTGATGAATCACTCGCAGAGGCTACTCGGATTAGTAGAGCTGCTCTTAAGACTACTAACTCTAAGGATACAGAAAATGAAGACCTAGATAACTTGTCTCTGCCACCATTCATCACAACCCTACACTCTACTCCACCTTCATATAATCTGGGCACATTTGACATTGATCAAGACTCTGTATAGTCCTTGGTTGCACCGATGAATGGGCTATATAGTTCTTTTTTATTGTATTTGGGTCATAGTTGTATTCATAAATTTTGTGATTATATGAACTTAGTTGACTCGGTAATCTCTAGATATTAATGTTATGTTGTTTTCTCATCTCATGTACTATGTTTACTGTTTTCATTATATATATAAGATGAGATTATTCAACTTTATGAATCCATTGTCTATTTATAATTTCACTACTATACTATGATCTATACTAATCACTACCTATGAGTATGCACTAGTTCATAGGATAATTCCTTTAAATTTGGAGTATTCTCCCTTTTGTATGTAGGGTTCACGCATGAGTTTCCTATCTCATATTTTGTTGAAGCCAAAAAAAGGAAGAGAAATCCAAAACATATATTTAAAGTTGAAAATGTTAAGGAATTGGTGGTTTATTTGGGTATTTTAGCTTCAATCTTTTTGTAACACCCTAAAATTTCATAAACTTTTATTTTAGGCATTTAGCCTTTTTATTCAAAATATACCCTTTTTATTCAAAATATATCCTTAAGCCTTGGCCTAATTATTTTATTAATAATCTTTTACCTGTAACCTAAATAAATTCCTAAACTTTTTTTTCCGATTGTTTTGACTTATTTCCTTTTTGCTATGCCTACTCTGATATGTATTGTATGTTGTTAAGCATGAAATTATGTGATCATGGATATATTAGATACACATGCTAGGGTTTTTGTATGTAAAACCTTAAATAAAGGCAAATTGGTTATTTGGCTTATCTAATAATTTATCTGGATGATAAATTTGTTTAATTATTATGTTTTAGCCTTTTTATGGAAACTTATTAAATAAAATGGCTTTAGTAATTGAAAAGGATGATAATGTAGTAATTATGACCTTAGGGGCGTTTTGCTCATTTTCTAACTAATGCGTCTAAATTAAAGTGAACAATTGAGCCTAGAATGACCTTAGTGTATTTTTACGGCTAACCTTGATCTTGATTATGCATGTATCAGAATAATTGGAAGTGAGTAAAATGGTTAAAAGTATGGAAATCGGATATATGTGGTTCGTCTGCAATTTCATGTTCACCTTAATAAAATACTAAAGTAAAAGACTTCAAGATCGGAAATGGTGGTTCTTTAGGGGTCGCTATCCCTAAGATGTGGTTTAGCCCACAATTGATTTTGGATTTTTATTGGTATGCCTTAGTACCCCAGTCAGGCCCTATATGTTACTCTATTCTATTATGCTGATTGATAGGGGGTATGCATACTTATGGATTAGGTGTCCTTGTTAGTAGAGTATTGTTTTACCATCGTTTTGATCAAATTCTAGAATAAGGATAAATTGGTTATTTGACTTATCTAGTAATTTAACTGCATGATAAATTAGTTTAATTGTTATGTTTTATCCTTTTTCTTCTTTTTCCCTGCTCCAAACCCTCACTTGTCTCTCCCACAATTACTCCCTCGGCAACGACAACTTTTTCCGTTGCTTTGGCATCCACTCCAGAACCCCTGACCACACCATCTCCACCGCTACCATCCCTCCCTCCTTCCCTCAACTTCTTTCTACGCTAAACCAGTCCTTGCACCAGATCCTCCTCTTTGGTCCATTTGGCCTCAACCTCTCAGCCTTCCCCTACCCTCCATTTTCATGTGCCACCCCTTCACAGCCCTACTTGTAGCCAGTGTAATACCCCAAATTTTTAAAACCAAAGTTTAAATATTTAACCCTTAATTGAGATATTTTAATATTAAATTTTATTTATTTATTTATTTATTTGGGGACTCTTGAGTTATAAAGTATATGGAATTATTTAATAAATTAAATGTAATTATTTTTATCATGTTACCTTATTTAAATAAATCCCAAATCCATAATTTTTACAAAAATTATTATCTTAAATAAATACCTAAATTTGAGATAATTAATTTAATATTTTTTCTAAAAACTAATTTTATTCTAATCCCTAATCCTAATTCTAAAAAATATATTTCTTTTTTTTCTCATTTCTCTTTTCATTTTCATTTTCTTCTTTTTCTATTTTCTTTTTTTTTTCTTCCTCATTTTCCTCCCACCTTTCCCCCCTTGGGCCGCCCAGCCCCCTCCCCTTCTCCTTTTTCCCTTCTCCGACTAGGCCAGCCTACACCCACCTTCCCCCTTCTTCTCCTTTCTTTCCCCTCTTTCGCTTTGGGCCAACCTACTCCTCTCTCCCCCTTCTTTATTTTTCTCGCGAAGGGTCAACTCACTCTCCCCTCTTTCTCCTTCTTTTTCCCCCCGCCCCTCTTTCCCTTTCTTCTTCCCTTGCACCCCCTCCCGAGCCAAACACCCCCTAACCTCCCTCGCATGTCTTCTCCCCTATGCCCTACACCCTGACTACTCCAACACTGACCACACTTGCACAGTTGCACCACCTCCTCCTCATGTTGTCCTTCTTTCCATTTTTGGCCCAACCCCTTGGTCCCCTCCTTCATCCATAGACCTGCCCCCATATTTCACCCTTGACGCCCTGCCATGCCTGACAAATGACAACAATCGTTTTCCCCGCTCTAGCACCCACTATCCTGCTCCCGCTCCCACTCGCCCTCCCTCTCTTCTCTTCTTTTTCTTCTTCTTCCCCTCCTATCTGCGTCACTTCCCCTTTGAGCCTCCCTCTCCCAACCAACCCTCTCTTCCTTTCTTCCCATATTTTCCCTTGTTTTTCCTTTAGCAAACCCACATCACCCCTTTACCACCTTTGCCGCCCAACTAGCCACCACGCCACCACGCCACCCTCCTACACCCTACACCCCCTCTACAACACCCTGAGCCACCGGCACCAACCACCCTGCGGCCTATCCTCCCATTTTTCTCCCTTCCACATTTAACCCCCTACATCGTGACCTTATCCCCCTCTCCTCCTCCCTTTTGCCGTCATTTCAGCCTCCCTTCAACTGCCAAGCACCACCCCAACATCCTCCCCTCCACCTAACCCGAGCCACCTACCCTCTCCCCTTCCCTTCTCTTCTTCCTTCCCCTTCCCTCCTCTTCTCCCTCCTTCTGATGCACCCTCTTCCCGCGGTCACTGCCGCCGTCTTTGCCACCCTTGAGGCGCCATACTCTGACCTGCAACCACCCCTTCACCCTGCCTCACACTGATAACCACCACACATCCCCCTACACCAGTCGCCCCTTCTCTTCCTTTCCTTATCCTTTCTTCCTCTTCCCTTATTTGGCACCTCCCTTCCAGTATCCCACAGAGCCACTGCCTTCACCTGCGAGCCGCCTACACCACACCCCAACACCCAACCACCTCCTTTCTCACCCCTATACCCAACAACCATCACCCATACCTCTCTAACACCTCCCCTAACCCCTTTACCCAAGCCTCCCCACCCTCCTTATTCCCCCCTTCATCCAAAATGCATGGCTCATGTTGCATGGCAGCGTGAGTTATGCCATATATTTTGGTGTATATTTAACACATATTAAGGTATAAGACCATTATTTAATATTATATTTAATACAAATCATTCTTTTATTTATCTAGTATTAATATGTTACATGTAACATTATTTTTAGGTATAATTTCTTCTAATCGAATCTTAAGCCTTTTAAGGTAGGAATATCGGTTAAGGTTGGTTTGGTTGAGAATAAAGTAGATGTTATAGTCATAAAATGTGTGGATTATCATATACTAGCACATTAGAATTTTTGGTATGTGATTTATGTAAAAATATAGTCTTACTTTCCAATCCCATGATTATTGTATTACCTTATATATGGTGTGATATGTGTGAAAGGGGTGACTAAGAAAATTGGGGATGATGTTAATGAAAAAATGTTAGCTGCATATACATGCTAGGCTAGGAGATTATGGACACCTATAATGAAAAAGAACTAATAGGGACCCTAAAGGCAATTTGGTATTTTAGACATCTCCTAGTGTTTAAACCTAAGTGGGGTGCCTAATGAGTTAGGAATGTTGTTAAAAGTGGAGATAGGGGTTTAGTAGGTTATAAATGTATGTGATAGTGGAAATATTAATATTTTTGGGTATAGGGTTATTATGGCGGTGATAATTACAAAAAATGTGATGGTTAAGGAATAAGTGGCACAAGAAATTATAATAAGTGTTTTTTGGTGTTGGTAATACATGGTTGGGTATAAGTATTAGTGTTTTATGGCCTAGGAGCATTTTAGTAATTTGGCATATGCAATGGAGTTCAACTCGATAAGCATGCATGATAGATGGTAAAGAGGTGCTAGGTATTGAAATGGGGGTGTTGAGGTGTTAACAATACAAGTTTAGGTTACAAATGGTGAAACATATAGAAAAGGAGTTATTTGGTAATTTTGGAGGTATAAGGATGAATATACTAATAAATGTGCATGTTAAGTGTTAAAGGGTGATTATTTGTGGAGATAAGGTTTGGTGGTCCTAATATTTTATGTTTAGGTATAAATGGTGATAACAGATGGAATAGGGGTATTTTAATAATTTTAGAGGTATAAGAGTGAAGGTACGAATAAATATGCATTCTAAGTGTTAAAGGGTGATTATGTGTGGAGATAATGTTTGATGGTGCTAGTACTTCATGCTTGGGTATAAATGGGGAAATATGTGGAATAGAAGTATTTTGGTAATTTTAGAGGTGTAAGAGTGAAGATACTGATGCACTGTCGTATGCACAACAAATTTAACAAATAAATCCTAATCCCCAAATACGTAGTATATGGCAAGAAGGAGTCGAACCCACAAGGAATGACGTTTTAATCACTAATTTTTCTATTGATGTTATAAACCCGTTTGTACAATTTCATTGATTCCTAACTAAATTCAATTATACTAAAGCTTTAACCACGACTTTACAATTAGGGGAGGATTGAATTGATGATGGAATTAAAATGCCATACATTCACATAAAAGAATGACTCTAAATAGTTTAATGTTGACTTAAGAAATTCAGAATAATAATTTCTATACTTCCTCTCAACCTTAATAAATTGAATATGCTCTCAATTTATTTTTGCATCCAATTAATAACCTAGGTTACGAACACTAGATTCAATTAATGGTAGCATTATGAACGGGAAGTAGCCAACTACAATCATAATCACAAAAGCTCGGATCATGCAATTGCACGAATTAATGGTCTTTTTTGCTACTATAGACAAATTAATTAACAATTACGGATTAATTTCATTGTCTTAGCAAAGACTAAGTCCTAAACCAAATAGGTGATCAATCTAATCAGTTCAAGAATCTTAATCTATGATATGGAATCATTCAATTCAGACCATTAATTCAATTAAACCTCATGTAGAATCAAACATTTAAATTGTGAAATGATAATTAAGTTATGATTCCATCTTCAATTCATCCTACCCTGTTCTACTTACTCAAATTTCTGCATATTCACAATTCATACAATTATACAGAAATATTATAAATTAATGACAACAACACATTCACAAATTCTATTATATCAACAATTAGATAACAATGAAATGATCACAAGTAAAATTACACAAAAACTACTTAGATTCTGCAAAATGAAGATACAGAAATTTACAAAGGAATAGAGGAAACTTATCAATTGAAGTGCAGAATGTCAAATCATCAATAGAATTCAAGAAGATCAAAGATTGGAATTGTGCATTACATGTATGTTCTAAAGGAATAAAGGAAGAAAAATACATTCGATCCTTTTTCTCTCGATATCCCGAACTCTGTTTTTCTATCCAATTTTATCAGGAACAAGTCGCGTGGCAGTTATACATTTTTAATCGAAAACACGGTCCATGTTTATGAAACACGGGACCCCCGTGTTTTCTTCCAACCGTTCTGCTGACAGAGCTTTACCGACTGCCATTCGGGATTAATAACACGGTCCGTGTTATGGAAACACGGGACCCCCCGTGTTTTTGACTCTTCCACTCAATTCCTTTGAAAGTTTGAGCTTCACTTCTCTTGATATATTTGTTTCCTTTCCAACTTTGCTCTCCTTGATTCGGCATTTCTTGATGTGTTCTCTACTTGATTTCTTCTTCTCATTGATTTCTCCTTGAATTTCTTCAATTATTTTCTTTCCTGTAAAACTTATTCAAAGGAGGAAAATTCGACGAAAAGATTAAATCTAGTAGAAATTATGAGGGATAAATGATATTTTTAGACATGAAAATAATCAATAAATCTCATCTATCAAATACCCCCATACTTGAATTATTGCTTGTCCTCAAGCAATATCATAACATGCACATGAATACATCAAGAAATGTAAGAGAAACAGATTATGGAATACAAGATTTATTAGATTGGAATTATTCATGTACGAAGTTCAAATTGGACTGGGACTGAAAAATACTTGTAAATCATGAAATATCACTGATAGAAATATTTTTGGATCACATCTTAAATCACCTTAAAAACAGTCTTATCAAATGCTCAAACGTTTTAAGAACGAAAATTATAATAATTAGTATCTCATCATGCAAATTAGATCAAGACTAATGAAATTCAATTTGGTAAATTTTTACTTTCGGAATGTGGGAACGCTCACTCTTTAGTGTAAAGGGTAAGATGTGTTTACTCTCAAATTCTCTCCAAATGATGATGATCACCCATATGTTTGCCATTATTCTCAATTCGCCACCACTAAAAGAACTAAATTATATAAGAATCAAAAGGTCTTAAATTTGGTTGTAATGGGGCTAGGGTTCTAAGGTGGGATGGAATTTTGGTATTGTAGCTAGACTCTACCAACTAGAGGAGCAGAATTTTTTTTTTCAAACCCTTCCATTCAACCAAACAACATCAAAAGACATGAAATTTTATTCTCTTCTTCTTCTTTTCTTTTTCTTTTTCTCTTTTTTTTTCTTATTTTTTTATAAATATCCACACCCCCATACTTAGATTTTACCTTATTAACAAAACAAAAGTTCTCCTTGAAAATATTTTTGCTCCACTAGTCGTAGAGTAAGGAAGGGAAATACATATGGAGATTAGTTGTTAATAAAGTTTAAATCAATAAAACAGGTCTATAGGCTCAAAGGGGTATGCAATGGATAACAATTTTTCAAGGTAGGTTATTTGGCCTTGTAGCTAACAAAGAAAGAAGAGTGCCTTTATCATTTTCAAATATCCTAAAGTTCTATGCAGTCTTGAAGAGACTAATGGCAAATTCTAGTTTCACATATCATTGGAGAATGCACACAAAAGAGAAATATATTTTGGATAAGCAATGTATCCAAAGATTAGGCCCAAACGCTCACCATGTTATATTCACCAATTTTGAATTTCATTGTATCTCATTCTTAGTCAATGCATGATTTGATCTCTAATCATTCTAACTTTCTTTCCTTCACTATTATCACATCTTCAATTTCTATCTTTAAGGTGTCAAAAGATGTTGATCAAAACATACAATAAGTATATAAAATTATCCGTTTTGAAAATAATTCAGTCCCATACTTTGTTTTACTTCGTACATGGATTACTCAAATCTAATACTTACTATTTTTTTTTAAACAAAGGAATAAATTAACTAACTACCACTTAACAAACATATATAACATTTACTAACTATTTCTACGAAAAAGTAATCATAAGCCTACGAATACGAATGCACCAATGCACCCCCCTTACTTAATGTGTTCATTGTCCCTAATGAACAAATGCAAGTGAAGAAAAAGATGAAGAATCAGATTCAAGAGGGAGGTGGAGGTGGGTCTCGGTTCCCGAGATGGAAATCATAGAGATTTTTCATCATCTCCATCATTTGATTTTGGTTAGCTCGAATGGAATCCAATTGGGAGTACACTTGATTTTGAAACTGGAGGTGCCATTCAGGAACAAAAGTGTTTGAGGAAGAAGAGATGGCTTGGGATCGAGGTGGTGGTGGTGGTGGATGGGCACCATGAGGTGGAATAGGATGTTCGATTGCTAAGGGGGTAGGGTTATCATCATCCTCATTAGGTTGCCAATTCAAAGGATTTAAAGGATCAGTTTTGGTAGGGTTAGGAAGAGGAAAGAAAACACGCCCCTGATAAGAAAGGTACCACGCATTATTCCTACGCTCAATAAGATGCGTAAGGCGACAATGTTCAATATCAATGCGGGTACTCATGGCCTCAATAGGCATATCCTCCGGAAGGGGTATGTCTAAACTCATACAGATGGTGGTAATTAAACCCCCGATAACAATGTCCCCTTGTTTGGAATGACTGACCCTTTGAAATTGTTTGGCAATAAAATAGGCAGTATCAACAGAATAATGTTCAAGCATAGAGTAGAGAAAGAAAAGTTCAATTGAACGAACTACTCCTGTACTATCTCCCCTCCCAAATATGGTAGTAGCCAAATGCCTCTGAATGTATCGGAAAACTAAGTTAAAAATCCTAGATGATTTGGCTTCAGATATGCGGAATGTATCGGGAGTAGGCATATTCGTGGTATCACCTATTTTTGCGAAAAAATGGTTGGCATAAAACAAGGGTAACATGAATCTAACTCCCTGTGAAGGTAACATGAAAATGTGGGCAAGTTCATGCACCGCTAATTGTCTATCCTCATTAAAAAGACGAAAAGAAACATACCCTTGATTATTCTTTGTATCACCAATATCACCAATTTCAGCACACAATTCAAAGGTACTTAAAAATTCTAAAGTCAAGCGTCTGTAGGTGTGATTAGTACAATAGACAAAGTGTTGCAAACCTATAGTTTCGAGCATACGCATGACTTGATTATGAATGCCCAATGTGTGCAAACATCCATCATCTAGATATCTAGTACCAGTAATACGCCTCTGAGATAAGTAATCGTACCTTTCTTGTTGTTTGGGGGAGGTAAAAATGATACCTAAATCGTTGGGTCGATTACGTCGTTGTCTTGCTTGCGTTGGTGATGATCGGGATCTCGAGGAATCACCTTCAGCACGTTGTTTCTTTTTCGGTGCCATCTACACAAAGATTACCACCTTTAAGTTAAAAATCAGTGGTGAAAGCATGAAAGTTCAGCATATACATAAGATAACGACAATGATAATTTGGACAAAATTGCACTGAATGCATACATATGCTCTCATAATGGCAATCACCCAATCTTTCAATCACAGTAATGCGTGAAAACAGCATATGTAAGAAATCAATGAAACGAATTAACATTGCTGTCATAAGGGAAAGAAGACTTACCTAAATTCGTGAAAACTGGTATGAATGCGTGAGAAATCAAAAGAAAGATATATGAATACCAAATCCCACGAAAACCCTAAGTTAATTTGCAAAAAAAAAAAAATAGATGAGACAATGGTCGAATAAAATTAGGGTTGATACGAACGGTCGATTGCTCTGTTTTGGATATACAGAAATTAATCGACAGGGGAAAGAAAATTAATGGTGGAAAAAGAAGATGAGATGTTATTGGAGTAGAAGTTGTGAAGAATCGAAGATTTGAGTGAGAAAAATGGAGGAATCGAAGGAGAAGAGTGGTGCAAAGAACTAGAGAGAAACGAACGAGAGGGTCGTGTTTTTTCAGATCTGAAAACACGGGGGGAAAAAAGGCTCTGGAGAGAAATACGGTCCGTATTTCGGAAATACGGTGCCCCCGTGTTAAATTTTACACATTGTGGTTATGACGGAGAAGGTAACACGGGCCGTGTTTCTGAAATACGATACCCCAGTGTTAAATTTTTGGCTCTCTGGAATTTTGAAAAGTTTTGCAGAGAAGGAAACACGGGCCGTGTTAACAAATACGGTACCCCCGTGTTAATTTTGAAGCTCTCTGGAATTCTGAAATTTTCTGCAGAAGAAGAAACACGGGCCGTGTTAACAAATACGGTACCCCCGTGTTAATTTTGAAGTTCTCTGGAATTCTGAAATTTTCTGCAGAGGAAGAAACACGGGTCGTGTTAAGAAATACGGACCCCCCGTGTTAAATTTTGAGCTCTCTGGAATTCTGAGATTTTCTGCAGAGAGAAAAACACGGGCCGTGTTTGTAAAATACGACCCCCCCGTGTTTTTTTTTGTTAGTAAGAAAATAAACTACCAATGTTTTGCCACACATATACACATTATGTACATAAAAAGTCATACCAAATATGTAAAAAGAAAAGTATGTAATAAGGAAAACTTATATACAACACTTGGGTGTCCCAAGTGACAAAATGCAAGTCTTTCAGCTCTCATAATTGGGAGTGGTAAGATCAACCACTTCCAAATTGTGCACTTGATGTCCTTCGTAGTAAGGTTTTAGGCGATGTCCATTGACCTTCCATATCTTTCCTGTTTTCTCACTCTTAATTTCAACTGCACCATGAGAAAACACATTAGTCACAACAAATGGGCCGATCCATCTCGACCTCAATTTTCCTGGAAACAACTTCAATCGAGAATGATATAATAAAACTTTCTAACCAATTTCAAAACTCTTTCTATGAATGAACTTATCATGAACTGCTTTAGTTCTATCTTTATATATTAATGCAGTTTCAAAAGCCTCATTTCTTATTTCTTCCAATTCTTGTAATTGGAGTCTCCTATGTTTTCCAATTTCAGTTGACTCCATGTTACATTTCTGTACGGCCCAAAAAGCTTTATGTTCTAACTCAACTGGTAGATGACAAGGCTTACCGTATACCAGACGATATGGAGACATACCAATTAGAGTTTTGAAAGCTGTACGATAGGCCCAGAGTGCATCATTAAGATGTAAGCTCCAATCCTTTCTTGTTGGTTTCACCATTTTTTCCAAGATTGATTTGATTTCCCGGTTAGATACCTCGGCCTGACCATTGGTTTGTGGATGATATGCTGTAGATATTTGATGTGTCACATGATATTTCTTTAATAGAGCTTCTACGGTTCTGTTGCAGAAGTGTGAACCTTTATCGTTGATGATGGCCCTTGGTATGCCAAACCTTGCAAAAATGTTAGTTTGAAGAAAGTCTGCAACAACCTTTGCATCATCAGTATGGGTGGCCTTAGCTTCCACCCATTTTGACACATAATCAACAGAAACAAGAATGTATTTAAACCCGAAAGAAGATGGAAAGGGGCCCATAAAATCCATACCCCAAACATCAAAGATTTCGCATGCTATGATAGGAGTTTGTGGCATTTCATTTCTAGGACCTAATCCCCCAGTCTTTTGACAGTTTTCACATGTTTTACAAAATTCATGAGAGTCCCTAAACAATGTAGGCCAAAAGAATCCACTCTCTAGAACTTTATAAGCCGTTCGCTTGGGACCAAAATGTCCCCCGCAAGCATAACTGTGACAAAAATGTAAAATAGACAAGACCTCACTATCAGGAATACATCTTCTAATGATTTGGTCGGCACATTGTTTCCACAAGTATGGATCGTCCCATACAAAATATTTTGCCTGACTTTTCATTCTATCTTTCTGTGCTTTTGTAAAGTGAGAGGGAAATACCTTAGCTACGAGAAAATTTACCATGTCAGCATACCATGGTATCTCATCTCCAATGACATGAAGTTGCTCATCCGTAAATGCTTCATTGATAGGTGCTTCAACTTCAACTTGTTTGATTAACCGACTTAGATGATCTGCTACTCCGTTTTTGGTTCCTTTCTTATCTTTAATGCGTATATTGAATTCTTGAAGTAGAAGAATCTATCTAATCAGTCGTGGTTTTGCCTCTTTCTTTGCTAACAAATATTTTAACGCTGCATGATCAGAGTAAACAATTATTTCAGTTCCTAACAGATAAGAACGAAATTTATCCAAAGCAAAGATAATAGCAAGAAGCTCCTTTTCGGTAGTTGTGTAGTTAAGTTGAGCTTCATTCAATGTGCGTGAGGCATAATATATCACGTGTGGCTCTTTCCCGATTCGTTGACCTAACACCGCACCAACAGCAAAATTAGATGCATCACACATCAATTCAAATGGGAAATTCCAATCAGGTGGTTGAAGAATGGGTGCACTTATCAATTTTTCCTTTAAATAGTCAAATGATTTCTAGCATGCATCATCAAATTGAAATTCCTTTTCTTTCTGAAGAAGCTTGCATAATGGTTGGGCTATTTTAGAAAAATCCTTAATAAATCAGCGGTAGAACCCGGCATGCCCTAAAAATGATCGCACATCTTTGACAGTTGATGGATAAGGTAATGAAGAAATAAGATCAATTTTTGCTTTATTTACTTCAATTCCTTTGGCTGAAATGATGTGTCCCAAAACTATTCCTTGTTGGACCATAAAATGGCATTTTTCAGAGTTTAGCACAAGATTTGTTTCCAAACACCTTTTCAAGATAAGGGCCAAATTACCTAGGCATTCTTCAAAAGTATCTCCATAGATACTAAAATCATCCATGAATACCTCAATAATTTTCTCCAGATATTCGGAAAATATACTTACCATACACCTTGATATATTTGTTTCCTTTCCAACTTTGCTCTCCTTGATTCGGCATTTCTTGATGTGTTCTCTACTTGATTTCTTCTTCTCATTGATTTCTCCTTGAATTTCTTCAATTCTTTTCTTTCCTGTAAAACTTATTCAAAGGAGGAAAACTCGACGAAAAGATTAAATCTAGTAGAAATTATGAGGGATAAATGATATTTTTAGACATGAAAATAATCAATAAATCTCATCTATCAGATACTAATAAATGTGCATGCGAAGTGTTAATGGGTAATATGTGTGGAGATAAGGTTTGATGGTTCTAGTACCTCATGCTTGGGTGTAAATGGAGAAATATGTGGAATAGGGGTATTTTGGTAATTTTAGAGGTGTAAAGGTGAAGATACTAATAAATGTATATGCTAAGTGTTAAGTGGTGACTATGTAGGAAAGTAAGGATATGGTTAAGGCTTAGTTTGTATGATTTGTGTGCTCATGGGTGTTTTGATATGTGTTATGTATTATATGTGAGTGTAGACTAAAAATGTGTACAATGTAGCTTGCTTTACATCGAGCTAAGGTAAGTGTGTATGATTTATGATATGTGTGATATGGGTAATATGGCTTTTTATTTATGTCATGCTCTTATGTAAAGTTGTTATAATATGATATACATGCTATGAGGCCTTAGGTGGTGGTATGGTGAGGTTGTGGGTATCTAAAAGAAATAAAGAGGGTGGAGTGAATAAGAAGAAGTGGGAAAAATCATAAGTATATTGGGATATATGGGAAATAGAAGAAAGGAAGAAAATTATAAAATGAAGGGTTGGAGCAAATCTTGCATGAGAAGTGTAAGGCTTGTATGGAGTGGTTAGTCTTTGTACGGGGGTAAAGTTTACGGGGAAAAGTTGATTCAAGGTTTAAGCATAGTGTGGGAAGAGTACTTTGGGTGATTGGAGACCTTGGGTGAAAGATAGTACTTTGGATGATTGGAGACCTTGGTTGAAAGATAGTACATAGGTTAGTAGAAGTGTGTGTGGGAGCTTAACTAGGGCTTTTGGGGAAAAACCCTAAGTAGGGGAGTGTGTGAAAGGGGTGATGGTGATTGGTTGGAGTTAGGGTTGAGACTAGGAGGGTGTCTTATAAAGGGGTGAGTCAAATGGTAAGGAGGGTGGAGTGTGTGTGCTAAGGGATGATGTAAAAGAAAAGAGGAGTATTAGGGTTTTGAGGTGGCTAACTAAGGTTTCATGGACCTATGTGGAAATTGGAGAATAGGGTTGTGATGCTTGGAGTGGGTTGAGTGGAGCGATTGTAACACCCCCAAAATTCACTACTGAAAAATTTCGTTTTATTAAAAGATAATTGCGGAAGCAGATTAATAAAACATGAACTTTGGGAGTATTACCGCCACACTTAGTACCAGACCGGTTCACTCATACCGTTCCAGTACCAAGTGCTAAGGCTAAGAATGAAATACAGCTTGAAAGAAATTCAACACACACAAATCAGAGTAGCGCATCAAATCGTTTACAAGAATAAAATCCACCAACGGTGGTTACAGTAACACATAACATTAAAACCAGGAATTTAAAGAGAAAGAGAAAACCCTAACGATACCGGATAACTCCTTACTCTCTTTCCCGTAGCCCACTTGAGTAGCACCTGAAAATACCTGCAAGGGCACTGCCCATTGAATAGGCAGGGGCCCCATAAAGGGAATCTCTTCAGTACTATGGTACTGAGTAACCCTTTAATACCACACTTAAAGATAGGCCCGCATACGGCACATAATGCAAACTACACACATACATAATGAGAGGTGCATGCATAACAATAACATACATAATAATTTATAAGTCATGATCGATAATTTGGGCCTTAAGCCATGTCATAGTGTAAGATCAATACATTCGGGTCTTAAGCCATTATTCCGTCATCATTCAATCATTATCATGTTTTATATCCATGTGAGTACGAGAACCTCACTATTATAGCCGGTGGACCGGAAAGTATACACTCAGGGCAAAACGCCTCTCACCACTATTATTGCCGGTGGACCGGAAGATAAACACATAGGGCAGAGCGCACCTGACCACTATTATTTGCCGGTGGACCGGTCTGGCCCCGACTCACATGGTGTTCCATTATAAGTGATTAGTATTTTTCCGTAATCTTATTCACATACATAACTGATTTTATTGAGCTTGTGACCCCCACTATTATTGCCGGTGGACCAGAATGTATATAAACTCATCATCCAGGACACAACGCTCCTGGCCACTATTATAACCGGTGGACCGGTACTCATAATCACACACCAGGGCAACACGCTCCTGGACCACTATTATAACTGGTGGACCGGTACTCATAATCACATACCAGGGCAACACGCTCCTGGACCACTATTATAACCGGTGGACCGGTACTCAATATCGTAATCATCAGGGCCCGGCTCATTAATATTCCACTTTCAATTATAGTATCTTTCCTTTCTTTAATCAGCACATCAACCATATTTATTTGCCTCGGACGGGAGATCAATAACCCAGGACACAAAGGTACACCGGTCGTACCGGTGCATATCAGCTACTCAGTACCCTTCAACCAAGAACCCAAGGACGCAAATGTACCCTGGTCGTACTGGTGCATAAAGCTAACTCAGTACCCTACCGACAAGGACACCTAATCCATAAGTATGCATACCCCCTAACTAGGTCCGTAGAGCTAGAAAGAGTAAGATATAGGGCCTGGCTGGGGCACAAAGGCACACCAGCAAATACCAGAATAATCGTGGACTAAACCACGTCCTTAGGGTAGCGACCCCTAAGGAGTCACCATTCCCGATCTCGAGGTCTTTCACTTTAAGTAATAGTGTCTTAATTAAGGTGATCACAAAAATCACGATAATCCGATACTTATTCATTTTCAATCGTTCCAATATCATTAGTCATTTCTTATTCAAATGATTATCCGAGATAACATAGAGAAATCACTAAGGCCAGACTAATTATCAAATACTCTTACTTGGCTAATCAGCATTAATTGAATCATATTATAGTGTTCCACAATCTCAAAGACATGTTAGGTACAAACTACTCATTTTTCCTTTACCTATATAATTGTTAAGTATCCCTTCCTTACTTGATAAATTACCATATTACCCTTAAGGTTGCATAATTACCAAATTACCCCTTGTCTAATTTAGATTACCAAATTATCCCCTACACTTTTTAAATCACCATTCACACCTCATAATTACTATACTTATCATATTTCTCATTTGGTTGGTTATATTACCAAATCGCCCTTCTCTTTTGTTATAATTACAAAACTGCCATCGAGTTGGATAAATTACTAAATTACCCTCCTTCCTTATCATGATCACTATTTTGCCCCTTTAGTTGGTTAAATAATTATCACTTTACCATGTAATTGGCTAAATCACCAAATTGCCCTTCTCCTTTATCATAATTACCATTTTACCCCTCTCAGTTATTTTAATTACCATTTACCCTTTTTAATTATCATAAATCCCAAATTACCCTTCTTCCTAATCATAATTATTAATTTACCCTTCTCCATCTTTATAATTACTATATTACCCTTCTCCATTATTAAAATTACCTTAATGCCCTTTAATTGGTTAATTTACCAAATTACCCTTCTATAGTATCATACTTATCCAATTGCCCTTCTACAATCATAATTTAATTACTAAATTATCTTTTGTCGTTATCATAATTACCAAGTTACCCCCTTACTCCCAAGTTTACCATAATATCCTTTTATTTACAAAATTACCATTCTACCCCTTACATCCAATTTTACCATATTACCCTTTGGCTTGTAAATTACCATAATACTCCTTTTACTTTACAAATTACTATTTAACCCTTTCATATCCAAAAATTACCATTTTAAAATTTTCCTTACCAAATTATCATTTTGCCCTTCTTTTCTAAATTACCATATTACCCCTTACTTATAAATTACCTTTTTGCCATTCACTTATACAATTACCATATTACCATTTATTTATGAAATGACTATTTTGCCCCTCTACCTCCAAAATTACCATATTAACCCTTTTTACTTACAAAATTACCATAATGCCCTCATCCATCCAAAATTTCTATTTTACCCCTACTTCCAAAATTACCATTCTTACCACTTACTTATTAAATTACCATATTGCCCCTTGACTCCAAAATTACTACTTTACCCTTTTCTCCAAAAATTACCATGATACCCCTTTACTTATAAAATTATCAATTTGTCATATTTAATCATAAAATTACCATATTATTCTTTTATCTCGAAAATTACCATAATACCCTTCTTTCTCACAACTTACAATTTTATCCTTTTTACTTATAAAATTATCATCTCACCCCTTCTCTTTAAAATTACCAAAATACCCTTTTGTTTACCAATTTACCAAAATGCCCTTTTTCACATATGAAATTTCCACTCAACCCCTTTATTCACCATTTTTATGAATTTACTAATACTACATAAAATAATAATATTAATACTTCATTTTTTTTATCATCTAAGTCCACCAACTTATCATTATTCAACATAATACTCATTAGCAACTATATACATTGATTCACATACCTCATAAGCATAATTACTAAAATACCCTTAGACAATAACATTATTCATGCATTAGCAACATGATACATCATAAACAAGCATTTAACATTTCCATCAATAATCAACTACTTCCTTAATTAACATACCTACATATGGCACAAAAGTTATTATGCTTGTCCTTCTTATCAAAAAATATAAGAAACCATGTACATATCATGCTAAGCACACCAAACATGCATAAAATCATACTAAACCCCTAATGTGCTAGCATGCGTTTTTCCATATATTTAAGGGAGGATTAACGGTTACCTTAATTCCTGCAAAAATCAAATCTTACCGGTATCCCGGTTAAAGATTCAAGCTTTGATTAGAAAAATCAACACCTAAAAATAATATCAACAATTATTATATTAGAAATAAGGAAATCAAAGTATAAGGCCTTGTAAAATTTACTTAATAATATAATTAACTTAAATATTATTTTACCTCAAATTTTTTTAATAAAAATGGTCCAATAATTTCAGAAACTTATACTGCATATGCAGCATGAGCTGCATGCAAAAATAATTAGAGGAGGCTCGAAGGGAAGGGTGGAGGAAGAAAAATTGGTTATTTTCGAGTTGGGGTCTTTAGGCTAGAAAAGAAGATGGATGGGGGAGGTTTCAAGGCAAGGGGATAGTGTAGGAGTGAAGAGGGGGTGTAGGTGGATGCTGGGGATGGGTTGTTGGCGGCCAAGGGCGGCTGAGACGGCGGCGGTGAGGTGGCGAAAGGGGCTACTGGAGTGGGTCGAGTGGAAGGGCTGAGAAGGAAGGAAAAGTGGAGGGGAAAATGGAGGGGTGCAAGGGCTGTTTTCGACAAACTAAGGCTTGATGGTGGTAGAGGGGGTTGCAGGGAGGAGGTTGGTGGTCTTGGTGGTGGAATAGGCGGCCGGAAGGCGGCGATTGGTGGCGTTACAGGTGGACTGTCGAGAAGGGTGAAAAATAGGGAGAAAAAGAAGAGGGGAGGAAGAGGGCTGCAGGATGGCTCGGGAGGGACATTGTGGTGGCACAAGGCTGAGGTGGAGGGTGGCAGGGAGCGGTGCAGGGGGCTGGTGAGGCGGCAGGAGCGGCAGACGGTGGTGGCGACGCAAAAATAGGGTGGAAATGGGAGGGAAAGAAAATGAGAGAGAGAATGGAGGATCGGGGTAAGGAGCTCGAAGTGATGGGCAGAAAAGAGATGAAGGGGAGAAGAAAAAGAAGAGGGAGAATAGAGGGGGCAGGGGCTGATCGGCGGCAGTGTCTAGGGTGGCAGGGCGTCGTAGGGTGGTAGGGGGGAGGTTGGCGAAGAGGGTAAGGGGAAGCCATGCGGGATGGGGTGCATGGCTGCCATGTTCTAATTTGGTGAAAAATGCAGGGGAGAGAGAGAGGAGGAGGATGCAGGTGGTGGCAGTGGTTGCAGGGGTGGTGGCCGGCGTCTCGGTGGTCGGGCATGGAGCAGGCATGGTGATAGTGACGAGTCGGGGTCTCGAGGTGGTCGAAGGAGAAAGATAGAAGGGAGAGGGAGGGAGACCGGACCGGTCCGGCGTAGGGAAAAGAAAAAAAAGATGGGCCGGTCCAGGGTGAAAGGAAGAGAGGAAAAAAAAAGAGAGGGGGTCGGGTTGTGCGTGGCTGGGGTGAGGGGAGGAATGGGCCGCTGGCCCAAGCGCAAGGAGGAGAGGCAGCCTGGCAGCCCGAGCCAGGAAAAGAAGAAAAAAGAAAAAGAAAGGAAGGAGGAAAAGGAGAAAAGGAGAAGGGAAAAAAAGGAAAAGAAGGGAAAATGAAAAATAGAGAAAAAATAATGTAATTTAATTTAGAAAATAATAAAATATAATATTTTGATAATTTATTTAATTTAATAATTTGATTCAATATAATTCAATATATTGGTTCAAAAAGGATAATTTTAGTAAAATATTAGTTTGAAAAATTATTTAAGTACAATTAATATGGTAAAATAACAAAATATTTATTTTTAATTTATTAAATATTCCAATCCAAATTTTTATACTCAAAAATCCATAAAATAATTGAACTAAATAATTTTAAAAGCTAATTTATTTAAATAAAAGCTATTTATTAAATTAATAGTTTCCTAAAATTTTGGGGGATTACAACGATGGTGTTGGAGTCAAAGGGGAGTATGGGCTAGGTGTGGAAAGGTGAAGTTGGGGCCATATAGGCTAGTTTAGGGTTTTCAAGGGGAAACCCTAGTAAATGATGGTAGTCCTAGGTAGAGAAATAGGAAAGTAGACCTTGACCCACATGCATGGAGGATTGGATTCATGGTGAGTAGGGTGGAAGTGAGAAAGAAGTCTTAGATTCTCGGGGAGTGTAGAGGTCCTAATCTATGAGACTAAGTCATTTAGGAAGTCTGGGGTGGAAGGATTGTAATGAATTGAGGGTTCACTGGGGGCATGCATTTCTAGTCGGGGTTACTTATGGAATAAGACATGAGTGAAACACTAATTACTTAAAGTGAAAGATTATCAAGTCGGGCACAGGTTAGAGTGTTTTCTCATCTACCGCCTATAATAGTGGCCAGCAGCCTTCTTACCCTAGAGTGTATTCCGGTCCACCGGCTATAATAGTGGCCAGGCGCATTGTGCCCTAGAATAATATTTTTAATATACCAGTTATAATAGTGGGGGTTCGGAGCTCGATAAACCAAACCTTGTATGGTAATAAATTATGGAAAAGACACTAATTACTTATAGTTGAACACTATGTGGGTTGGGGCCAGTTAGGATGATTTCTAATCGACCTGCTATAATAGTGGGGTTCCCGTACTCACATGGATATAACTCGACAGTTGTGTGAAGATGGAACTAATAGCTAATTAAGGCACTAACGGATTGAATATAATAACGCTAAATGAACTAATATGTCTAATGGATGTGTGTAGCTATTCGAGTGATTATACTATTTCGGATGATGTATGTGCACCCCTATGCTTACATGTTCGATGTATTGCATCTATTATGTTCTATGCGAGCTTTATATGTTAGCCTTGTGTAAAGGGTTACTTAATACCATAGTACTGAATGGATTCCTTTCTTGAGCCCCTACCTATTCAATGAGCAGTGTCCTTTGTCAGTTAGACCACATGCTACCTTTGGGGTTAAGAGCGTAGGGTTATCGGGGACCGCTAACCAGCGTTTCAAATTGGGAAATATTTCTATGTTTTTCATGAAATGTTTTATATTTATTTTCTACTAATAGTTTCTTTGTAACCATGATTAGTGGATTTTCCCTTAGAAGGAGAGTTAACCTTCCTAACTATTGCGCTACTTTGATTTATAAAATGTTTCTTGGAATTTTATTAAAGTATTTTTTCTACCCTTAGTACTTGGAAGTGGATCGGTGGAAGGAAACAAATCAGGTACTAAGTATGGCGGCAACACCCTAAAGTTTACTATACTTACTTCCGCTTAAAAATTTTAAAAGTAAAAATTTTCATTAGTGAATTTTGGAGGTGTTACAGCCAGCTCCCACATCTAGCCACCATCGCCACTGCCATCACCATTTCCACCATTACTGCCAGCCCATTCCCCAACCAGCTGTGCTCCCTCTCTATCATACCTTGCTTCCTCTTTGCCACCCTCTAGCAACCAACCTTTACACCACCTCCAACTTAGCCACCCTCCTAGCCATCACCACCCTTCTCCACAACCAACCACCACCTTCTACCGTTAACCACTGACCAGCATCAACTACCATCAGCCTCCACCATCTCCCCCGCCTCACTCTTCCACCACAACCAACTCCTTACCCTGCAACCACTCTTCATCTTTGTGCATCACATTGCACATGCAGCATGAGAAAGGTGTTGTGGTTTTTTTAAAATAATTTTGGTATCTTTTATAAATGTAAGGGTATTTTGGTAATTTAAAAAAAATAAATATTTAATAATAATAATATTATTTTATCTAGTAAATATTAATTTGGTAATTATGGTATGATTTTTAGGTACAAAAGTTTGATTAGCGGGACCTTATCATTTTAATAGGATACTGCTAATTTGCATTTTTGCTAGAATTCATGTAACTATTATATTCTACTAAAATGATAAATATTTCATGATAGCACATTGGGTTTTGATGTATGAAATATGTTAATAGTAATTTGTTATGTTATAATTATGTGATGATTATTAAAATCATGAGAATTAGAAAAATAAGCATGTTAGCTGATGTAAAATAATGTAAGTATAAAAGTATGGCTAAAATGATTTTATGACAATGTATGTGGAAAATAGTAGGTTGAGTATGTTTAGATCTAATTATAGAATAATAATTATGGATGTATGCCTTAGGGGAAATTTGGTCATATTACCTACATTATGAGTTTTACCATGACCAACATGTCTAATATGTATTATATATTGTAAACATGAGATTATGTGATCATGGATGTATTAGATACGCATGCTAGGGTTTTATATGCAAAATCTAAAATGATGATACATTGGTCACTTGGCTTATTTAGTAATGTAACTGCATGATAAATTAGTTTAATTATTATATTTTATCCTCATCATGACAAATTAATAAATAAAATGAATTTTAGTAGTTAAAGGGAATATTAATGTGGTAATTTTGACCTTAGGAGAATTATAGTCATTTTTTACCTAAGGATCCCATAAGTAAATAATTGAACCTAGGAGGGCCTTAGTGTATTTATATGACTGACCTTGGTAATGATCTTGATTGTGGATGCCTCAAAATAATTGGAAATGAGTAAAATGGTTAAGTACGAAAAATTAGATTTATCTACGTTATATGCAATTTTGTGCTCACCTTAATAAAATATTAATACGTAAAGTGAAAGACCTCAACATTGGAAATGGTTGGCTCTTTAAGGGTCACTACCCTAAAGACGTGGCTCAACCCACGGTTGATTATAGGGTTCTATATGGTACTCTATTATGTTTTGTAGAATAATAGGGGTTGCACATGCTTATTGATTAGGTGTCCTAGTTAGTAGGGTACTATATTACCTTCATGTACCAGTACGACTAGGGTAGGTTTACATCCTTGATTGATAGTTGATAGGATTTTGTGCTACATTGGTGCACTGGTATGACTGGAGTACCTTAGTGTCTCTAGGTTCGATGTGATCTACCCTTGAATAAATAGAAGTGAAAATGATTATTGGATTAATAGATTGATCAGTAATAGCCTTTGTGTTTACCTGTGGTTCGGTAGCACCTTTGTGCCTTCCTCTGTTTCGGTGGTAGCCTTTGTGCCTACCTATGAGGTGATGATCTGATATTGATTTGTCCCTGTGAGCCTACCAGTGTTATGATATTTTTCGAGATTGATGATGAGGTACGTGGCATGTGGTTATTATCTTATTTTTGAGGTTGATGTGTTTCTAATTATAATATAAAGATCATCGCTTGAGTGTTCCATTGGTGAATTTCAGTTATTTCTTGATGAGAGAGTATGGTTGATATAAGGTATTAGTGGTATGTGATTATATGAATGGTTAATCAATTCCTATACAATCAATGATTTATGCCATGTATATCTTGATTCCTTACATGTGTTCTATGCTAGTTTTTTATTCTATTTTAGTATAAAGGGTTTCTTAATACCATTGTACTAAAGGGTTCCTTTCATGAGTTTTTACCTACTCAATGGATAGTGGTCTTTTTAGGCTATCTTTTAAGCTTAGTCAAAGTTGGTAGTTTGATTTAAGAGTGTATGACTATTTGATGCCCCTTTTGTTACTTTAATTCCGGTTATATTTGGACCCATATTTCCTCTTGTATTTTCCTCTCTTTGAGTTTTGTAAACCATTGATGTTGCTTTTACTTAGCACCATGTTTATCTAATGTTCTCTCTATTTTGGATTTTTGTAATCATGTTATTAATTTAAGTGAAGTTATGATTTTAGCCTTAGCACTTGATAAGAAAATGGAAAGAGTAATTTGACTTGTACCAAGGGTGGTAATAACAACCATCGTTTTTGTTGTTTTTACTTTCGCACCTAACTCTGTAAATGAAATTTTTTGGTTTATAAAAACCGAGGTGTTACACTTATCCTTACGCTCTCTATGTTTGCACTACCTGTTTGTCATCATAAAAAAGGGGAGATTGTTGACCTTCTAGGTCAATCATTGTCTTAAAATCTTGTTTTGATGATAACAAATGGGTTTAAACAAGCTAACATGGTTGTGAAAGAACCCTAAAGGTGGTTGAATAGGATTTAATGGAATGAAAATGACAAATAAATTTTTTACAAACAATGTAGAGTAGTTTAAGAGTAAATTACTCTCTACATCCACTATCAAATGGTTCTCCCTTCTAGATTTTTTATAGTGGTATGTTTGTGTCTATCATCATTTTTTTTCATAGTTCGTAACCTTAAAATCTCAATGACCATCTAAGAGATGATTTACAATTTGACTTATTTATATGCTTTAGACAAATACTCACTATCCCCTTTGTAATGAATTTTATAAGGTGGTTGTGATTACAATTAACACTCACCAAGAAATCAAGATGTGAAAGTGTAAAATATTAGATGAGGTGTAATCTAGTTAGATACAATAAAAGATATTATAGTGGAAGAGTAATTCTAGCTAAGAAAAGTGATCAATAAACACTTTCCAATAAAAACTAAGAATTTAAAAGTTGAGATAGTTTGAATGAGGAATTGAATAATTTAAGAGTAGATGATTAATTACACAATCAATATTATTGAAAAGTAGTTGTAATAAATGATAAGGGAGCTTATTAAGCATTCCCTTGTCATGTAGTCATTAGACACAAAAATCCCTAAAAATTTGTATCACCTAATGGGTAGAAAATTAGTATTTTAATCTCACTAGTCAACCAGTCTTATCGAACCAGCCAATCGATTGAATGACTGGTTGATGGGTTAAACTAGTTGACTGATTATGTTGATACATGAATTTGAAAGGTACCATTGCACAAACCATTAGATCAATTTATTGAAATTAGTTGATCGGTTTTATGTAGTGCTCAATTAGTCCTATGAACATATATAAATAGTCACATGGTTTAGTAAAACTAATTGATGTGTTCATGTATCTGGTTTATTGGTTACAAAGTATTTAGTTGGTTTAACAAAACTATTTAAATATTTTAAATAGGGATGAATGAGTTTTTAGTGAACCAAAATTCATAGACTAATTAATCAAATCAGCTTATTAGTTTCCTCAAACTAGTCGATTAGTATGACAAAGCCGGTCGATGAGTTTAAACATGGATGAATGGGTTTCTGTAGGAGTGAAACCCATGGACTAGTTGGTCAAACTAGTCAATGAATTTGGTAGAACCAGTCAATTAATCTAAATTTAGCTCATTTCATGCTTCTGATTAAATTAAAATAGTCGAGTGGTCTTGAGACTAGTCAAATTGTTTTGACTAGAACCAAACGACAAGTTTAACACACTTTGAAGGATTTGAAAATCAAGATAAACCATCAATTATTATAAAGATAAATTTAGCTCATGTATTGTAAAACCTTTCTAAATATTTTTGATCAAACTATAAAATTGCTCAACTTAACTATTCACAAGAAACCTAATACTTTGAAATATGATCCTTAAACCTTAAGTTTTGGTTGTCTTCTCATGGTCTTCTCTTCTTTTTAAGAAACTTGATTTCTATTTTAAATTGAAAACTATAGATTTTTTTTAGTATGTGTGTTTAGATCTCTTTATTGATGAATCATAGTACATGCACACTAAACACATTGGTTTTCAATACTCGTTTGTATCATCTAAACAAGTATAATGACAGTGTTTGACCTATGAGGTCCACAATCTCGCCCTTTTTGATATTGAGAAACAAAAAGATGCTAATATATTGATAGATGATGTATAAAGATATGAAAGTGAAAATCAATATATTTTCTCGAATCATATGGCTCACATATTTTCCATTTTACAATAAAATCACACAAGTATCATATGAATGGCAATATAATGATAAAATAAGTGAGCATATAGCATATTTTCAACATTTATTCCCCTTTTAGTATCATCAAAAGGAAAGGGATTCAACGATTAACATCTTCAATTAAAAGATAGGTGCATAGGAATTTAAATGCATTTGGAGTGAAACTCCCCCTTAAGTTATGCACATGCTTTTTTAAAGTACATGGTGATTAGTTATATTCAATATTATCAATGAATAACATGAGTGAAACAAATATAACATATCTCCACCTTAGATATACCTAGGGTTTAATAAAAAATGATTAAGAAGTACGAGCTTCTTAAAGGTATGTATAAATAAATAGTAAGAGCTATATCAGAATGATAATTATCAAGACACTATCATCTCAAAAATATGAGCATTAAAATTGAATATATGAATATCAAGACTCAAGAAAATAACTTATTTATGATAATGTTAAGGCACATGAGATATTACAGATGTATGTAGCAATTTAGTGCATGTTATCAATAAATTTTAGAGATTTAGGCAAAAACTTGGTGGTATGAAGATGAAAGCTGAAGTCCCATGAGCCAACTGATCGAATCAAATAGAAAGGTTAGGTGGCTTAAAACTATGTGAATATAAGAGAGTGTCCTTCAAACTAACCAAAGATCAATATGGGAGTGAAAGGCTAATTTCATCTTGAAATTCGTGACATAAAAACTTATCACATGTTTTTCTTTTATGTGATGGATAGAAAACATAAGGAAAGGAAGGAATGGGATGAATGGTCCATTTAATGAGTCATCTGTCAATAATATGATGAATTAGAGGTCAATACAATCATATAAATGAAATTCAAGAATATCAATGATTTTTAGTAAGTAATACATTTGAACATATTGAGAATATTTTTAAAAAACTTAATGTAGAGAGATAGCAATGATTGCATGCAAGAGATATCACAAGCGAATCTAGAAATGGATAGTTGTGATCAATCAATTTAAGAGTTGGATCTATCAACCTAGGTAGTAAATAGTAAAGAGTTTGAGTGGCTAAAGTTTGTACAGAAACATATAGGCAAAATGTCACATTATAATGATCTCAAGAGTAGAAGTTTTTGATCAAATCATATAAGGGTATAACATCACTCAAGAGTTAATAACATGAGGAAATACTAAGGTATAACTCATAGAAGTATATGTCATCAAGGAGTATTATAAACTTAAGCACCATAAATGATGTGAAAAAAATATCATAGTTGCAAGTATACACACAAGAAATATATGAAAAATTCAGTGTTGTACTTGGTTATGTGAAATCAAGAGTAAAATAAGAATATTTAGGTCATATATTATATTTGCACAATAATAATAATGAAAGGAAATATTTCAACTCCCTATTATGATCACATGATATCAATTGTTTCCCTTTCATATTAATGAATGGATAAGAAGTATCAGGGAAGAGAATAGAATGAAGCATGCATACAGGAACCAAATTATCAAAAACATGGTGAAGTGATGAGCATGACAATTATATTGATGTCAAATAATCAAAATTCATCCATATGCATCATGTATAAGAAATTTTTCATAAAAAAGAGAAATTTTTGTAAATAAAAGGATGCAAAGCTAGTAGAGGAAACATGTCCTAAGAGTTTTCCATTTCATGTAATATCTATAAGCAAATGTAATCTCAAGTTATTATAATTTAGCATCAACATTCATACTTTAATGACAATTAGAAGCTTATTTGGAGTTACTTATCAAAAGCAGTTATCTAAGATAATTACTTATTTAAAAAAATTAGGCTAAAAAGTTTTTTCAATAAGTAATTATCATGGATAACTAATTTTAATAATTAGCTCCAAACATGGACTAAATTATAAACATTTATCACAAATCCATTTATGAATTGGTTCTTAATTTATAAGTGAGAAAGAGAAGGAGGAAATAAGATGTGTACATCAAGAAAGTAATTTTCCAACAAATGTAAGTTGCTATATTTTAATTTTTCAAAGAAAACATAGAAATTGATAAATTATATCAACTTTTAGTAAGAGTATTATACATACTTATAGAGAACATAAAATTCTTTCAATCATATGTGAGCATAAAAAAACATATATAGTGAAGTATAAATGAAAGTAAAGGTATGGATTAGCATATATATACAGTGAGAAAACACATTTCTTCAAAATTTATAACTTTCAAACTCATTTTCTATGATATATTATTCCTTAAATGAGTTAGTAAATAAAATTAGTATGGTATTCAACTTTTATCAATTTATGTACAACATATGACTCATATCAAATATCTAATTATATATACATATATATATATATCACATTATCACAATAGATAATAAGTGCAAGATTTGTGACAAACTTGAAATTATTAGCAGCAATATTAATATCTTATATTGTCGAGGTAGCATAGATATGCACACATGTGCTTAGCAAGTTGAAGTCAAATGATACTTGATTTATTAAGAATAATGTGATTGAATCAATTACAAAATATCACATAATGTAAAGTATTCAAGAATTATACCATGCACACAGGCGAGTGTATATACTAATAAGGAAAAAGCATTGATAGATTCAAATGAAAGAGATACCATACATTCCCTCAAAATGTATATCACATGTTAGTTTAATTATTAGGAAGTGACCCCTAAATTATATATATGAAAATTTAACAATTGTCAAGCTTTTTTTATTAGAGTTTTCCAAATATAGATGATCAATATAAGATAGATAAAACTCTTCACATAGAGTCTTCAAAATATCTCTCATGCTCAACAGTTATGGTGGATTCTCAGGAATATATCTTTATTGAGATTTGAAGATTCCACTAAATCTTTAAGCTAAAATCAAGAGCAATAGAGAAACTTTATTTTTCTAATGTAGTTAGTACTTATTATGACAATTAGATCATAGGAAAGTATAATTATCATGATGATTAAACTTATTATTAAATGTAGCAATTTCTCAAAATGTTGAGAGAATATTTTAAAAACATACTTAAGTGAAGCATTATCTCAATGATATGATATTTCAAGCAATTTTTCAAAATGTAGCATTGAAAGAACAATTTCATGAGAGATATCATTAGATGAGTTCACTTATTCATTTGCCAGATAAATCATCAAGAAGCATAAAAGTGTGGCAGATGCATAAGCAAATTAAGTGTGCATCTAACATATTGTCATTACTCATCAATCCATTAGGGTAGGAAGAAATCTAATAAAGTTCATTCAATTCATTGGATATGAGCCAAAAAACATTTAGGAGCAATTCTTCCCAATATATGAGTAAATTAATCAAGACAAATGTATTTTTATGAAGATATGACAATAAATATCTAGTAATGATAACAATAAGACCATGCGTACAAGTCCAAAAAAAATATCATCAAAATAAGAAATGTGACCCATATACTTATATAACCATAGACTATTTAGAGCTCTAATCAGCACCAGCGGTGCCTAGATCTTAACTAGAGATAGATGGAAGGGTAGGCTCAAAAGGTGTGGATCTATATTGGTGAGGAATAGTGGTGAGATAAATTAGAAGAACATTTAGATTTGAGTAAAGAGAATCATTCGATAGTGTATCCTCTGAGTTCTCTACATTTGCATTATCCAACTCATCATCAGCATCATCCCGGGTGCCTAGTGTACACTCTAGATCCTTAGTACTAAGTAGATGTGTTATCTCCATAGTGTCTTTAACCTTAACACACTAATCACCACTAGTGATAATAGATGTAACCCTATAACCCTCAAACATAGTATTTTGTGTAGCTCTAGATGTATCTTGTGTATAATTCTATGTTATAGTAGTTGTATGAGCATACACATTGGTCTATAGATCTAATAGATCCTCAACAGAGGGAGTAGGATACATGAAATGCATAAATTTCTCAAGAATAGCAAGCCTAGTACCATGATCAATCTTATTTATAATCTATGCATGTAAATCTCTAGTTAAACGTTTGAAAGCCTTTGATAAGAAAGTCTTACATACCTTGAACTATATCTCTACCCTAGGAGTTTATGGAGGTGAGCAGTAGATATGGATAAAATATTCGATATAGCAAAATAAACTATAGGATATGCAATGAGTGGATCATGAGTAGTAGGAGGGATGTCCCAATCATCTGTACCATAAGCATGAGGACCATGAGTAGCCAATATCCTACTAGTGCATGTTAATGAAGCTCTAGCATATTTAATCAATATGAGACTCCAACTATCCTCCCTTAACTCATATTCTATTAGTCCTAAGGTATCTTATCAAATATATCCTGAAATGCCCCAAAAATTTTTAATTTTAAAAATTATATTTAAATGAGGTATTATTATGAAAATTATCTAAATAAATTATTATTTTTATTAAAATAAAAGGGAATTAATTAGAGCTATTCAAGAGAAAATAATAAATAATTTTTATTAGAAACTTTTTGGTATTTTAGCTAATTAAGGATTTTATTTTTGAAATTAATTAAATAAATTATTTTATTTAAAATAAGAAAGAGAAAACAGTTCCAAATTAACAGTAATTTTATAAATAATTTAATTGAAGAAAAGTAGAGTGATTTGCTAATTAAAATGGAATTTGTAGAAAATCTTTTAAAAATTCTAATTTAGCATTATTTTATTTAAATATTATTATTTTTAAATAATCTAAATATTTTAATTAATTTAATTAACCTAATACACTATTTTTCTTTTTCCTTTTTCCTTTTCTTTCTTCCTTTTTCATTTCTTTTTCTTTCTTTTCTTCTTTTTCTTTTTCCTCTCCTTTTCCTCATTTGGGCCTACCCCTCCCGTAGCCCAGTTTTTCCCCCTCCCTCCGTCCTTCGGCGCGACCCAGCCCCGCGGTCGTCGCCCTTCTTCCGTCACTCTCTATGTTGCGCTTCATCCTTTATTTCCTCAATACTCTACATTTTGATTGAACTTTTTTTATCCGTCACCCCTGACCACCTGGTCTCATCTTCTTTTTGCCCCGAACCGCCCAGTCCAGCCCCCACCATATTCTTATTCTTTCTTCTTCCTCGGCCCCGTCGTCGACCTGCAACACGGCCACCGTCTGAAGTTCCCACCACCGATCTCGCTCCTTTATCTAGCCTTTTCCTTCCTTTCTCTTCCCCTTTGTTTCGGCAACCCATTGACCCAAACCACTTCTCCCATTTCTCTCGCGATTTCCTCCCTTTTCTTGCGCATTACCCTTGCCCCGATTTAAATTTCATCGGTTTTGTTGCCGCCGGCGAGCCCTAACCCTACTTCTTACCCCCTATCAGAGCCACAAAATCCTACCCTCTCTTCTTTTCTCTAAAAAAATATACCCATAATGAGCCTGGTATCGAGCCCTTGACCCCCAACCTAAAAAAGTCCCCTTGTCGCCGCCGCCCCTTTAGACGCCATTTTCGTTGCCTCCGGCCAACACCGCCGCTATCTCTGGCCACCAAACTCTTCTTTGAACCACCCTCTAGCTAACCAAATGTTCCATATCCCTCAATTCTTCCTACATAAGCCACCTCGGCTGTGGGAATTAGCCTTCCCGACCTACCCTTCCTTTCATCTTTGCTGCCCTTCGCACCACCCATAGCCACCTCATCCACCGTTGTCGCCACTTCTTTCACCTCCCAAATTATTTTGCAGACCACCCTCTGCCTTCCCCTACCTCTATTTTCCTCTTTCTCCCTCTCCTCCTCACTTTCTCTTCTTCTCCTCTATTCAGCCACCACCGCCTCTGCCATGCACCACCACCTTTGGCTGCGCCACCATCCCCATTCTGCCCCTCTCCTTCTATACAATCATAAGCACCCTATCTCCCACCTCCATTCTACCTCTCCTTTTTCCCAGCATTTAACTTTTCCCCTTTTCTTCCCTTGTTTTGGCCGCCGCAGCCATGCACCACCGCCGGTGCCGCCTATCACTTCCAGCCTAAGATTGAACCCTAGATGACCCTCTCAACCCTTCTCCCTATTTTTATAAGCCTTAGTTCCCTATTTTATAACCCTTCTCCCTATTTTTATTTTTATTTTTATAATAATAATAATAATAATAATATTATTATTATTATTATTATTATTATTATTATTATTATTTCTATTTTTAATATGTATTATTGTTATTATTATTATTATTAATGTTTTTATTATTCTTTATGTTGAGGGCTGAAGCCCTATTGTAATTTTTATTTCCATTTTATCATTATTTCTCTTATTTTTTCCATTATTGCTATTATTAATATTAATATGCTATTATTATTATTATTATTATTATTATTATTACTATTTCAAAATTGTTATTACTATTATTCCATTACGACTACTACTACTACTACTACTACTAATACTCTTTTGGTAAAGGGGCCGAAGCCTTTATTTTACTTTGTTTTTAAATAATATCCTTTTTATAATTATTATTGTTACTATTATTATTATTCTTATTTATGTTATTACTTATATTATTTTTAGTATATTTTCTATTACTATTTTAGTACCATTATTATTATTAGGGTAAAGTCTTCAACCCTCTAATATCAACTTTTATAATATTTCTATTATTTCCTATATCTTTAGCAAAGATAAAAATTAGTTAATGTTATTTTTATTAATATGTTATTATTTTGTCAAAGCCCTAAGGAGGTGTAGGAGCGTGCTCCAAGACCGGTGTTGTTTTAGGTAAGGGGTTACTAAGGCCTATTGTGTGTTGATGTGCAATATATACTTTGTATGATATGCATCCTATGTTTATTATTGTAATTATTTTGTATGTAGTATAACGTGGAGTTGAAGTATGTTTTTGTATGGCATGTGTACTATATGTGATGAAATATTGTATATATGATGATATGTATTGTGACCCTGTAAGACATGCATGTGAGGGTGTTGATGTGGTTTGTGTGGGAGAAAGGATGAAAAAGGAGGATGGGGAAATAAGTTGACCAAGGGATGTGAGTTGACCTAAGTATTTTAATGATTCATGAGTGGAAGAATAAAATGGGAAATTTAGGGTTTCGTGTGAGAGAATATAATTTATGGTTTGTATGGGAGAGTCTAATTTATGGTGTTATGTGGGAGAATCTAATTTATGATGTTGTATGGGAGAATGTAATTTATGATATTGTATGGGAGAATCTAATTTACGGTTTTGTATGGAAGAATCTAATTTATGATTTTATATGGGATAATCTAATTTATGGTGTTATATGGGAGAATCTAATTTATGGTTTTGTATGGGAGAATCTAATTTATGGTATAAATTGGGAGATTCTAATCTATGGTTGTGCATGGAAAGATCTATGTTCGTGCATGAGAGAATCCTTGGTTTTATATGGATGGACTTAGGGTTTTGCATGGCATATTTTATGAGGTTGTATGGGAGAATCTAGGTTATGGTTTTGTATGGGTTGAATTTAGGGTTTGGTATGGATGAATCTTTGGTTTTATATGGTTTGAATTTAGGGTTTGGTATGGATGAATCTTTGGTCTTGTATGGGTTGAATTTAGGGTTTGGTATGGATGAATCTTTGGTTTTATATGGTTCAAATCTATGGTTTGGTATGGATGACTCTTTGGTTCCGTGTGGAGTGAATCTAGGTTTTTGAATAAAAGAATCTTGGGCGTTGCATGAAACAATTTAGGGTTTCGTGTGGATGGACTTAGGGTTCTGCATGAAAAATTGGAAAGGTTGCATGGGGTGTGTAAAGTCTGTATGGGAGTGAAATTTACATATGGAAAGTTGATTTGGGATGTGAGGAAGGTAATGTAAGTGTTGTTTGGGTGTTGGAACATTTTGGATGAAAAATAGTACGTGGAGTAATATAAGGGTACGTCGGAGACCGAGCTAGGATTTATGTGGATAATTAGGGTTTGGTGTGGCTGTTTAGGGTTTTTGGGGTATCGTGTGTATTTGGTGATTAAAGTGTAATTATGAGGGTAGAATTTATGATTTGTGATGTGTGAAGTGTAAAGGGAGTGATTCATGCATGTCCAAGGTGAATGCTTCTGAATAAAATACTTAAGACATTAATCATTTAAAGTGAAAGATTGTTGAACAGGGACTAGACCGGTCCACCGACGAATAATAGTGGTTAGGGCATGATGTCTTATGTGTTTCCAGTCCACCGGCTATAATAGTGGGGTTCCCGTACTCGCGTGGATTTGATAAAAAGTATGGTGTGAATCGACTTCTGATCAGAGATTAATTAAGTAATTGAATCAGATTATATATGGGCCTTTGTATGTTTACCTATATGGTCGTATGCAATTATGATATCATGTTGGTGATTATACTCTTTTATTATTCTGCATTATTTATGTGATGTTATGTGTTTGCCTTAGTGCTTGGTTACCTTACTCAATACGTAGCGTACTGATCACCCTTTTCATGGGTGCTACTCATTCCCACAAGTAGTATGCCCTTCTAACTTTGTGCAAGTAGGCCAGATATCCGACGGAGCTGAGTGTTTGAGAGAGTTGTGGCCATATTTTAGTCTTTATGTGATTCTATTTCCTTTTGTTATTTCTTTTGTATCAGATATATCATTTTTAATTTATTACCTTTTATTGAGTTTTCTAGATGAAGCTTTGATTTTATGAAAGTGTTATTTCTTCTTTCTCTGGAATTTTAACCATATACTCTGATTTCTATCTTATTATTATTTATATACTTTTATGCGTACTCTAATTTTTGGTATTATGATCCTACTTCTAGTTCTTTCATGAACTCTTGGTTTGAGTTTAATGTTTATCTTTTTAGCCTTAGCACTTGGTATTGGAACAGTCGGAGAGAACTGGTCTAGTACTAAGTGTGGTGGCAACATCTCCAAAATTTACGGATTTTAATTTAAATTCTTCCGCTTTTAAAAAAAGTAGTGAATTTTGGGATGTTACATATCCAATCCATTTTGTAAATGGATATGAGTGGAATTGAAATCACATAATGAGATGTAGAAGTTCTCCAAGATCCTTGTGATAAGAGAGGCATACCTTAAAGAATCTTGTGTGTGACTTGCCACATGCCCCATGTTTTGAGAGATGTATATCTTGAATTATATGGTAGTCCTTGATAAGATGTGGTCAATCTCGTACCAATTTCTAGTAGGCATATTAGCCCTAAATGTCACACAAGGGAACAACATCATGTGAATAAAATAGTCCAATACTCTCTTATAGAGTAGCAAACAATAAGAGCTAGTGGTGCCTCAAATTACATAATAACACCTAGTCACAGCTTACACAGCCATTTCATGTGTCCTCATTATTTATCCAAAACTAATATATAATCCCCTGAAAAGGTAACCACTTAAGTTCCTAGATTCCTAACATGTCTAGTTTCATTAACCTAAATGAGAACATCTAAGACTTTTGTGGTGATGGTGGAACCATTGGTACAAATAATAAAGTTCCAATAGAAAAAGGCTAATAATATCAAAGTAGATAGGATTATAGAGCTAAAAGAATGGATGAGTGTGACGATCAAAGAGATTTTGCATAAAAGGAATCTTGATGATGTTGGAACTAATGTCAAAATTAATGCACTTTTCCCTTTGTTAATTTTTGTTCTATGGAATATCAAGAAGATGAGCTACCTTAGCTTATTCAAGTGTATCTTAACCCTCCTGACATAACATGTAACACCCTTATTTTTTACTTCCTAAAATATTATAGAAGTAAAAAATGCTAAATACATTTAGGAAAAACAGGGTGTTACTATCACATCCAACACAGGTTGGGTACCCATCACCCATCCCATGTTAGATACAAGACTAAGGAAACCAACCAAACCAAAATAAGAATAGAGTGCGCAAAATATATAATACATAGATACCACATGGAAAACATTTAAAAAATAACACCACAACAGGTCCCCAAAATATTTTGATTCATAAAAGGGAGAAAATCAGAAGTAAATAAATACAATAGAAATAATACAAAGCCAAAAATCCCAGTCTATAAAATACCTATCAAAGATTTTCAAGTTTCCAGGCTTTTAATCCCCCAAGCCCAACATAAGTAGTCCAACTTCCAACCATCCTCGAAAACCTAGATATGGTCCTCTATTTGTGGGATCCGGTAGTTAATACATTGAATATTTTATACATTTTTACCTTTCTTTGCCTTCATTTTCTATTTGGTCTGACATATGAATTTTATCTTGGTTCAAGTCCAAAGTTCACGTTACTGCTCTCTTGGTATTTGTTTTTCAGGGATTTGTACGAGAACACACAAATCTAAGGAAGTGGTGCATGTATTTGAAGTAGAAAACCAAGTGTGAAATGCATTGAAGGAAGATAAATCAACCTCACATGTTTATGGAGGAGTCAAGGAAGTCAAATGGCTAAAAAGAGGTTGAAAGAAGTTAAAAGAGATAAGAGAATGGTGTTGCATAGCCTTAGCATAGCTAGCTGCACATCCATGCAACCTTAATGTAGCTCAGTTTGAAGGCAAACATGTCGCACAACCCACCACATAGCCCTGTAGAAGTTAAGACTAAGTGTGTGTAGCAATATGCAACTAAAAATGATGCACCACCATCCTGTGCAGACCTTTCATGGCTATGCAACAACAGTTACACACATTTTTAAATGCACGATCAACCTATTTATGGGCACTTCTTCTCTATCTTTTTACAGATAGTTCTTAAGAAATTTTTAGGAGATTTTCTTCCCTTCTTTCCTAAATAAAAATTCATATATTATATCTTGAATTCTTTAGTTCAATTCCCAATTTATAATGCAAGTTTTGTGTACAATCAACTCTGTAATCACTCTATTTTTCTTCAATTCACGGTTAATTCAATCAATTCTCTTCTTTGTAAATTTTTATGCTGCCATTATATTTGTTATGCAATTTACGTTTCTTATGTTTCCTTGCAATCATGAGAGAGCAATTCCTTTTCTATGATCGAATTAGGTCGATTTTGGTGTTAATATGATGAATTAAAGTATATGTTGTATGTTTAGTTCTTATACACTGTTTAAAAGAGTGTTATTTCATTGTCGAATACCATTTAGAGACTCAATCATAGGGTTTATATTTATCATTTTAGAATCCGTATTCATTTAGTCGCTATATTTATTTTCATTATCAACTTGCATATTTTCACTGCATAATAATCTAGAAAGCTAAAATGATGAATTTTGGCATTCAATTATGAATTCCCTGTGGGATACAACTTTAAAGTGCTACAATGAGTCCGTGTGCTTGCAGATTGGCACAAATAATTTTTTGGTGCTATTGCCAGGGATTTCGGCTAATTGATATTGAGATCCTTATTATTTGGCTAGACTAGATTCTTTAATTTTTTTATTTTCTTTTTTTCTCTTTCATCCTTTTTGGTTGATAGCTCATTTGATTGTGTCTTCAGGTACTTTTTATGCAATGATCCCTTTGACTTGGGATTCCAGCCGAGTTTAACCTTGAGATTAAGAGGATGTTAAGTGGACTAAGGAAGTGGGTACGCGAGACAAAAGCAAGCATTAGTTCATAAATCATGGCTGAAATCAATGGAGAGGAAGAGAAACACTGTTCTCTCAAAGAGTTTGAAGTATAAGGAAGCCGAATGTAGCTACTAATAACTTTAAATTGAAGCCTGCATTACTTAACATAGTGTAGTGAAATTAATTTAGTGGTAGCCTAATAGAGGATCCAAATTTTCACATTTCCATTTTCCTTAAGTATTATGACACTTTGAAGATGAATGGAGTGTCAGATGATACGTTCAAGCTATGGTTATTTCCATTCTTATTGAGGGACAAGGCGAGAGTTAGGTTGCAATCACTTCCTCCTAGGTCCATCACCAATTGGGATAAACTTTCACAAGTTTTCTTAAACAAGTACTTTCTTCCATCCAAGACGGTTCAATTAAGGAATCTCATTACAAGCTTTAGTCAGAAGAATGGTGAGTCTCTCTATGATGCATGGGAGAGCTACAAGAATATGTTACGAATTTGTCCATTCCATGGGCTGGAAGAATGGTTACTATTTCACACCTTTTACAATGGCCTCCTTTACAACACAAGTTTGATCCTACATGCAGTAGCAAAAGGCACTCTCATGAATAAGTGATGAGTTCATATTTTGACACATTTTATACCCTTATAATCTTAGTTTTTCGTAGTTTATTTAGCTAATATAGGGGAATAATTATTGTTTTATGCTTAAGTGGTAAAAATTGCATAAATATTATTATTTGAGCTAAAATGATATAAATTAAGTAAATTTAGAGCAAAATAATATTTATTAATTTTTATTGAATTTTATTTTGCAGGTTTTGTTTTTAAATAAAAGAAAATAAAAAAAGAAAGAAATTAGACCTTTGGACCAACGGCCCCAAAGTCGAAGGCCCGGAACAAAGAGACAAAGAAACTACGATCAACGAAGCCAAACGAGGCTTAGCACGAAAAGAAGAATGGAAGATGAGGCCCGAGGGGCCACATAGCGAAGAAGCAGCCGCATAGAATAGGGTTGACGTGGAGGCACGGAGAGAAAGGCAGACAACAGAGACAACGCAGACGTGGAAAGGTGAAGCACTGCACGCAATAAATAGAGGGGTGCGTTACGCGAAAGAGGACAGAAGCCACAAAGAGGAGGCGGTAGAGCCTTCACAGGCTCGACAGAGGAAAGACAGAGAGCCTTCACAGGCGGTAGAGGAGGCGGTAGAGCCTTCAAAGGCTCGGCACGGCAGAGCCACAGGGAAGTAGCAAGCGGTAGGGCCACAGGCGCAAAGGATGAGAGCCACACGTAAGGAGCGACACCAGGGCAGCACCGCATGGAACTCAACGACCCTGTGCGTCCGTCAGCCATCAGCCTTGTCAGCGAAAAAGAAAAAAAGAAAAGCAATTATTGCAAAGAAATCAAGGCACCCAAAGAAGAGAAAATTAGAGGAAAATTATACCGGTAGAATTTATTTCAGATAAAATTAATTTTTATCTGAATAAATTCTTGATCTTTTATCCAAAATTAATTCCTGTTATTTCTTTCTCTTATTTTTAATTTATATTTTAGATATATATTTCTGTGTAATTAATTCTTTAATTATGAGTGGATGATTATTTATTGTTAGGGAATAAATTAAAACCGTAGACTATGGTTTGAATTATAATTTTATTTTCTTTGTTTCGTGAGATTGTTTCTTGACTCTATGTTAATTGCTATTGTTTATATGTATAATTCTGTCAAGTATAGTTTATTTGGTGCATGCCTTGTTCTGGTTCCTCATAAGTGACAGTATGTAGGATTATTTGCCTGCTAGGTGGCCATCTAAATATACTAGAATTTATATGTATAAATTGCAGCTAGGTTAGATAATAATTCACCTAATCGTTTTGTGATTCTAACTGAAGTGGTAAAACGTTTCGATACGTGTGGGTCAAGGAAAGGAAATACAGCTAGACATGCTTTTTGTACTAGTATGGCTACTTAGATTGACAGCCTTCCACTTACACTTAATGCATTAAATCTAGTTAAATATAGGAGCCGCTTGTTGGTGCTATACTGCTAGTATTTAATAGGGTTAATATTGGCGCTTTGTCGTATTAATTAATTAAGGGAAGTAATATAAGGTGTATGGACCTACTTTTGGTGTGCAACTTGGTCGATCTCTTTCTCATGATTAAAGGATGACTTAGAAATAAATATTATATTTTCAACCTAATCTAATGGTGGATTTTGATTTCCCTAACATATTTCTCATATCTGTGGTTTCCCATTATTTTCATTATTATTTTTATTATTAGTGTACTTTATTTTATTAACTCATTTCTTTTCATTTTTATAAACCCCCATTAATCTTTTTCTTATTTATTTATTCTGTGCTATTTAGGATTTTTATTTTTAGTTTTATATTTTTAAGCTAGTTAAATAGAGGTGAGCCCTCTCAATCCCCGGCCTAGAACGATACCCTTATTTACCAGTGCTACAATTGACAACAAGAGGGTTTAAATTGCGTGCCGGCTACAGTCACACCAATAAGAGCATAGCTAAAGCCAAGCAATTGATCAAAGACATAGCTCAAAACCACTACCAATGATCAAGTGAGCACTCTTCCACCAAGAAGAGTGATAGGTATGATGTTGATGCTTTTGATCACCTTTCTCCTCGTGTTGATGCATTGTTTCAAAATTTTGATAAATTAAGTGTTAATGCATTAACATCCTCTTCTACTACTTGTGAGACTTGTGGTATTATAAGCCACTCATCATTTGAATATTAATATGTTACTCCTCTAATCACTAACAAAACCCTCGCAAAAGCGTCAATTATGTGAATAATTTCAACCAAAAGGGAGACCCGTTAGCTCCTACCTACAACCCAGGATGGCGGAATTACTTAAATTTCTCCTACAAGAACCTGCCACCTAATCTCATCACTAAATAAAACTTTAATCCTCTAAGTTTTCTAAACCTTATACCACCGTTTCCTAACCCTCCAAAGTCTAATATTGAGTTAATGATGGACACCTTTATAATCTATCAGAATAAACAAATTGAAGATTTGAGGAACTCTGTCAAGAACTTAAATTATAAGGTTGAATCCCTATCCACCTATAATAAGATGCTAGAAAACCTAATTATCTAATTGGACCAACAATCAAGATCTTCTTCAGGCCCTCTGTAATGCTTCAAGGGCAACCAGAGACCAATCCCAAGCGTTCCATCAATGTCATAGCACTTAGAATTAGGAAGGAATTAGAAGACCCTATTTGAAGAAAAAAACTGAAGATATGGATGAGAGATTCAAGGATGTGAAAAAAAAGGGAATGGTGAGCTTGTGAACATCAAGAAATAAACTACCTTTAGGAAAGGACCATTAGGTTGAGAAATATGTCCCTCCACCACCATACAAACCCCCACTTCCTTTTCCTCAAAGGCAAGCTAAGGCAAGCTTAGAGAAATAATTTGGGATATTTGTTGAGATTTTAAACAAGTTGTATATTAACATCCTATTTATGGAAGTCGTATCTATTAACATCCAATTTATGGAATTCATATCTCAAATGCCTGCCTATGCTAAATTTTTGAAGGCGGTTCTTTGTAATAAGAGATGGTTAGAGGAATATGAGACTGTAACCTTGACCCTGGAGTGTAGTGACAATGTCTAAAATACGCTTCCACCTAAGCTTAAAGATTATGTCTCATTTTATATTCCTTGTACTATTGGTGATGTGTCTATTAACTATGTTCTTTGTGATCTCGAGGCTAGTGTCAGTTTATTACATCTTTCTGTTTATAAGAAATTGCAGATGGGAGATATAAAACCCACCACCATTTACCTCCAATTAGCGAATCAATCAATAAAACGTCCGGTAGGTATATTAGAAGATGTACCTATCCAGGTCGGTAAGTTTTATGTTTCGGTTGATTTTGTTAATCTTGAGAAAGAGGAGGATGCTCAAATCCTTATCATATTAGGAATACCTTTTCTAATTGATGTGAAAAATTGAAAGCTCTCTCTCAATATTGGGGATGAGAAAGTGAATTTTGATTTATCCTATGCAGTAAATTTTCCATTAATTGATGACACCTGCTATAGGATTGATACAGTGGACATGGTGGTTCGAGAGGACTTTGCTAACTTCATCTCAAGTGATCATCTAGAGAAATGCATGATAAAGAATAGGGTACTTGATTATGGTTATGAGGATGTAGGTACTTATGCTATTATGCTTTAGGGAAGCCTTATATATGCAAAAGAACTTGAATTAGTGGCTAAAGTTGAAAAGGAATTGCATGACCCGGTATGTAAAGAAAAGGCTGCACCTAAGGTGGAAACAAAACTACTCCCTTCCTCACTCAGGTATGAGTTCTTAGACTCCAATGGTGAATACCCTATTATTCTGAATGCTAACTTGAGTCATGGGGAAGTTGGAAAATTAGTTAAAGTCCTTAGGTTGTAAAAGGATGCCATAGGTTATTCCATTAATGACGTCAAAGGCACAAAACCCTCCATTTGCATGCATCAAATTTTGTTAGAAGAAGGGTATAAATCTTCCATTGAACATGAAAGGAGATTGAAACCAAACATGAAAGAGGTCATTAAAAAGGAGGTAATTAAGTTACTTGATGTAGGGATCATCTACCCTATCTTAGATAGCAAATGGGCGAGCCTAGTGCAAGTGATACCTAAGAAGGGAGGCATGACCATTATATAAAATGAGCGAAATGAACTTATTACAATAAGAACGGTCATTGTATAGCCTATTTACATTGATTAAAGGAATTTAAATAAAGCTACCTCAAAAGAATCACTTCCCCCTTCCATTTATCAATCAGATGTTGGAGAGGTTGGCTAGACACTCCCATTTTTGTTATATAGATGGGCATTTGGGATTCTTTCAAATCCCTATTCACCCTAGTGATCAAGAGAAAATGGCATTTACGTGTCCATACAACACCTTTGCTTATAAAAGGTTGTCATTTGGCTTGTGTAATGCTCCAGCCATTTTCCAATAATGTATGATGTCCATATTTTTCAATTTTATTGAAAATATCATGGAGGTGTTTATGGATGACTTTTCCATCTATGGAACTTCATATATGGCTGTCTAGATAACCTTGCTAAAGTGTTGAAGAGTTGTAAAGAAGTGAACCTTGTACTTAATTTGGAGAAATGTCATTTTATGGTACATGAAGGAATTTTTTTAGGTTACTTAATCTCTAATCATAGAATTGAAGTTGGTAGGGCTATGGTTGATATCATTCCTAAAACGTCACCCCCAACCAATGTTAAAGGAGTTAGAAGTTTCTTAGATCATATTGGATTCTACAGGCGTTTCATCAAAGATTTCTCAAAAATTGCTAAATCCCTAACCCATTTACTTGTCAAAGATATTCCTTTTACACTTTTTTAGTCTTGCTTAGATGCTTTTAGTAGGTTGTAAGAAGCTTTAACAACTACCCTAGTAATGAGACCCCCCGATTGGAGCCTTCCTTTTGAGGTGATGTGTGATGCTAGTCGTTTTATTGTTAGGGATGTGCTTTGGTAGAGAAAAGGAGGGAAGGTATACACCATATACTATGCTAGTAGATTTTTGGATGATGCTCAAATGAATTATGCCACAACTGAGAAGGAGCTCCTAGTTGTGGCATTTTCCTTAGACTAATTCCGGTCTTATTTGGTTGGATCAAAGGTTATTGTGTTCATTGGCCATGCTAATCTTAGGCATCTCTTAGCTAAGAAGGATATGATCGTGGTTAATTAGATGGAATTTTTTTTTTGCATTAGTTTGATTTGGAGATAAATGATAAGAAGGGTGTTAAAAATGTTGTAGCAAATCACCTTTCTAGACTTCGGCAAGAGATGAACAAAAAAGAAGGAGATGAGAGCCCATTTGATGATACATTTCCCGATGACAATCTATTCATTGTTTTGAGCCTTCAAGTTCCTTAGTTCATAGATTTTGTGAATTACATCGCTTGCAAGGAACTACTGGAAGACCTATCTTACCAACAACATAAGAAATTCCTTTCATATGTCAAGCATTACTACTAGGGCAATCCTTACCTTTATAAAAGATGTGCGGATGAAATTATTAGGAGGTTCTTACCCAAGCACCAAGTACTAGATGTCATATCCCATTATCATTCATCACTGTATGGAGGTCATACAAGCACTTCTAAGATAGCTGCAAAGGTGCTTCAAATAGGATTTTATTAGGCTATGCTCTTCAAGGATGTGAGAAGTTATATGCTTGGCTGTGATCATTGTTAAAAAATAGAAAACATATCAAGGATGAATGAGATGCTATTAAACAGCATCTTTGGAGTCTCGAAATGGGCCAAGGCATTGGCATCTCTGACCAATGATGTGAAGGTGGTAGTCAAGCTATTTCAAACGGTTATCTTCCCTCAATTCAGCGTTCTAAGAGCTGTGATTAGTGATGGAGTATCTCATTTTGCAAACAAGGTTCTAAGTGCACTCTTAAGGAAATATGGTGTGGATCACAAAATGGCCACACCATATCAACCTCAAATGAGTGGACAATCGGAGATCATAAATATATGGATAAAGGGAATTTTGGAAAAAATGGTGTCTAGATCGAGAAAAGATTGTTCTTTAAAGCTAGATAACGTTATTTGGGCTTATCGAAAAACTTACAAGACTTCTATAGGCACAACACCATTTCAATTGGTTTATAGAAAGGTATTCATTTGCCCATTGAGGTGAAACACAAGGCACATTGGGCTATTAGGAGCATTCACTTGGATTTAAAGGAAGTGAGAAAATGGAGAAAACTTCAACTCAATGAACTTGATGAGTTGCGATTGGCTTCCTGTGAAAATTCCACGATATACAAGGAGGGAACAAAGAGATGGTATGATAAACATATTCTCTGTAGAGAGTTTAGAGAAATAAACCTAATACTCCTACTCAACTCCCATCTAAAGCTCTTTCCGAGTAATCTACACTCTAGATGGTCGGGACCATTCCAAGTGCTCAAGGTGTATCCGTTTGGAGCATTCTAAATATGGAGTGAATCCGCGGGAACCTTCAAGGTATCATGGGATCTCTGATCTAGAATTTTGGCATCTTCACCCTTCCCGACCCGCCATCTAATTGAAGATATTACGGTCAATTTAAGGACCCTAAATAAGCGCTCCATCGGAGGTAACTCATGTGTTTGTGTGATTTTTTATCATTGTTTATCTTCTTTTAACCTTTGGTTTTATTTTAACCATTTTTCGCAAAAATTTGGTAAACCTCATTATGTTGTATAAGCTATTTAATGGATAATACAAGATGAAGAGGAAATAATTGAGAAAGAGGAATCAAAATCATGAGGAAGTGAGGACTGCATAGCCTTGGCACAACCTACTCCACAGACATATAAAATCTTTGGTGGCATTTTTTGGCTGAAATTTAAAGCACAGATTGATATAACGGAAGTAACAATTGGTTACCTTCGCCCTCCATGCCACGCCCTGGTCAACCTATTTTTCCCCCTCTAGAAGAGCATCTAGACATTACTAGTGAGGCACTCTCCTTATTATTGCTTCCTCTTCAGTGCCCCCATCTTTTGGAGTAGACACAGACCCTTCTTCCTCTAACGCCTCTTGGGATGCCCAATTCTAGCGTATCGATGCCCGATTTGATATGCTTGATGCTCAAATTATAGGTCTCTATGTTTCTCCTATTGACTAAATGAACATCATGATACACCAAATGTATTAATGGCATATCGAGCACAGACACCCACCACTATCCCACCTTAGTGAGTGAACTCCATCACCTCCCCCACTCGTTCACCAATAACATATTGAGGGCAATGTGTCCTTTAAGCATAGGGGAGTTCGAGTTATGTTTCCATTTACCATTTTAGTTTCTTTTATTTATGTCCTTTTTTATTTGGTGCGCAATTTTCTTTATTTATTTCGATCTTCCTTTTTTTTAGTGTGTTGTTAGTGTGTATATTTTACATATTGTAGTGTTTTTTGTTTTCCTTGGTGTGATTGTCTTCTTTGAAGCTTTTGTTTTCATTTCTTTCTTTTCTTTATCTCCTCTAACATATTTGGTGTGATTATTATCTTATCAAAAAAGAACCAAAAACAAAAGGAGAATATAGGAAATTATAGGGCTATGATGATAATATGATAGAATTCTCTACGTAGCTTGATCATATACTAGTGAGACCTATTGGTTGCAAGCAAGTATAACAAAAATTCTTTGAAATTGTTTTAAGCATGAACTATCCAACTAATAAACTCTCAATCCAGTTATTATTTTAGTACACTAGTGGTTTTTCTTCATAGATTTTCCTGTCTGCACCAAGACATAGGAAATAAAGTTAGTAGCAAACGAACTAGTGAGATCTTGAGCCTTATAGACTCTCCATATTTTATACAATCTTACGATTTTCTAACTGTGTGTTTTCACCTCCAATATGTAAAACTAGAACTTACATTATTTCTCTTTGAGTCCGCATATAACTTATGCAAGCATTAATTTGATTGAGGCACATGCTCTCTTTTTATAGCTAAATTTGCCATGGCCTACCAAACGACATTCTTTTCCCTTTGTTTAAATGTAATCCCCTAAAATTTTAGGAAAATATTAATTTAATAAATAGCTATTATTTGAAATAAATTAGCTTTTAAAATTATTTAATCTAACTATTTTATTGATTTTGAGTATGTAAATTTGGATAGGAGTATTTAATAAATTAAAAATAAATATTTTGTTATTTTATCATATTATTTTTATTTAAATGATTTCTCAAACTAATATTTTACCAAAATTAGCCTTTTTGAACCAATATATCAAATTATATTGAATTAAATTATTAAATTAAAAATTTATCAAAACTATTATATTTTATTATTTTATAAATTAAATTAAATTGAATTATTTCCTCCTATTTTCCCTTTTCCCTCTCTTTCCTTTTTCTTTTCCTTCTCCTTTTCTCCTTTTCCTCCTTCCTTTCTTTTTCTTTTTTCTTCTTTTCCTGGCTTGGGCTGCCAGGCTTGCGCCCCTCCTTGCGCCTGGGCCAGCGGCCCATTCCTCCCCTCGCCCCAGCCCCGCATAGCCCGACCCCCTCTCCTTTTTTTTCTCTCTTCCCTTCACCCTGGACCGGCCCAGCTTTTTTTTCTTTTCCCTACGCCGGACCGGTCCGGTCTCCCTCCGTCTCCCTTCTTTCTTTCTCCTTCAACCACCCCGAGACCCCGACTCGTCGCCATCACCATGCTTGCCGCCATGCCCGACCACCGAGATGCCGGCCACCACCCCTGCAACCACTGCCACCACCTGCATCCTCCTCCTCCCTCTCTCCCCTGCATTTTTCACCAAATTAGAACAGGGCAGCCATGCACCCCGTCCCGCATGGCTTCCCCTTACCCTCTTCGCCAACCTCCCCCTGCCACCCTAGACACTGCCGCCGATCAGCCCCTGCCCCCTCTCTTCTCCCTCTTCTTTTTATTCTCCCCTTCATCTCTTTTCTGCCCATCACTTCGAGCTCCTTACCCCGATCCTCCCTTCTCTCTCTCATTTTCTTCCCCTCTCATTTCCACCCTGTTTTTGCATCGCCATCACCGTCCGCTGCTCCTGCCGCCTAACCAACCCCCTGCACCGCTCCCTGCCACCCTCCACCTCAGCCTTGAGCCACCACAACGTCCCTCCCAAGCCATCCCGCAGCCCTCTTCCTCCCCTCTTCTTTTTCTGCCTATTTTTCACCCTTCTCGATAGCCACCTGTAACGCCACCGATCGTCGTCTTCCGGCCGCCTCTTCCGCCTCCCAAGCCACCATTCAAAACCCTGCAAGCCCCTCTACCACCACCATACCTTAGTTGGTCGAAAACGGCCCTTGAACCCCTCCATTTTTCCCTCCACTTTTCCTTCCTTCTCAGCCCTTCCACCCCGACCCACTTCAGCAGCCACCTTCGCCACCTCTCCGCCGCCGCATCCTCCGCCCTTAGCCACCAACAACCCATCCCCAATATCCAACTACACCCCCTCTTCACTCCTGCACCATCACCTTGCCTTGAAACCTCCCCCATCCATCTTCTTTTCTAGCCTAAAGACCCCAACGTGAAAATAACCATCTTTGCTCCTATCACCCCCTCTTCGAGCCCTTTTCCCTTTTATTTTTGCATGCAGCTCATGCTGCATATGCAGCATGAGTTCTTGCATTATTTGGCCATTTTTATTAAAATCTTCAAGGTATGATAATATTTAAATTAATTATTTTCTTAAGCAAAATTTATAAAGTCTTATATCTTGATTTCCTTATTTCTAATAAATATTGATATTATTTTTAGGTATTGGTTTTTCTAATCAAAGCTTGAATCTTTAACCGGGATACCGGTAATATGCGATTTTTGCGGAAAATTAAGGTAATCGTTAAACCCCACTTAAACGCATGATAAACGTATGATTACACATTCGGAATTTAAATATATTATTATGGTTGGTATATGGTTGTTGATATAGATTATATGTGTGCTTGTATTCTTTAATAAAAAGGAAAGTATGCTCTTTTATGTGATATGTGTGGAAATATGGTCTAAGGGAAGAATTTGAGTATTAATGAAATTGTTAATTACTTATCTATGTTATTTTATGTTATTGTGACCATTTATGCATTAATAATATTATTGTGAGCCCTAGGGGCATTTTTGTAATTTTCCTTATGTTAGATTATGGCCTAATATGCGTAGGTGCTAATATGTATTAGGTTAAAATATAAAAGTTGGTGGAGTTGGATATGGTTAATGGAGTGTTAATATTATTATTCCATGTGGTAATGTTAATTTAATAAATGTGAGGTAATAAAGGGGGTAAAGTGGCAATTTTGAAGGAAAAGGGCAATATGGTAATTTTACAAGTGAAAAGGGGTATTGTGGTTATTATGCAAGTTAGGAGTGTTATGGTAATTTTATGAGTAAAGGAAAAGATGGTAATTTTTCAAGTAAAGGGGCATTATGGTAATTTTTGGAGGTAGAAGGGCAAAATAGTAATTTTATAAGTAAATGGTAATTTGGTAATTTTATAGGTGGATGGTGAAACGGTAATTTTATAAGTAAGGGGTATTATGGTAATTTTGGGAGTAAAGGAGGTAATATGGTAATTTTGGAAAAGGAGGGCAAAATGGTAATTTTGTAAGGAAAGATAAAAATGGTAAATTTTAAAGTAAAAGGGGTAATATGGTAATTTTATAAGAAAAAGGGTATTGTGGTAATTTTGTAAATAAAGGATATTGTGGCAATTTGGAAGTAAGGGGTAGAAGGGTAATTTCGTAAATAAAAGGATATTTATGGCAAACTTGGGAGTAAGGGGCAACTTGATAATTATGATAATAACGGAGGATAATTTGGTAATTAGATTACGATCATAAGAGGGCAATTGGATAGTTATAATAGAGAAGGGTAATTTGGTAAATTAACCAACAAAAAGGGTATTATGGTAATTTTAATAATAGAGAAGGGCGATATAGTAATTATAATAATAGAGAGGCATAAATGGGTAAATATAATTATGGAAAGAGTAAATTAATAATTGTAATTATGAAGAAAGGTAATTTGAGATTTATAATAATTAAAAAAGGGTAAAATGGCAATTATAATAATTGAGAGGGGTAAAATGGTAATTATGATAAAGGCGAAGGGTAATTTGGTAATTTATCCAACTAAAGGGGGCAATTTGGTAATTTAACCGACTAAAGGGTAAATTGGTAATTATTTAACCAACCAAAGGGGCAAAATGGTAATCATGATAATGAAGGAGGGTAATTTGGTAATTTATCCGACTCAAGGGCAATTTAGTAATTATAACAAAGGAGAAGGGCAATGCGGTAATTTAACCAACCAAAGGGGAAATATATTAAGGATAACAATTATGAAGGGTGAATGGTGATCTAAAAAGCGTAGGAGATAACTTGGTAACCTAAACCGAGTAAAGGGTAAATTGGTAAATACGTAACCTAAAGCGTAATATGATAATTTGTCAAGTAAGGAAGGGATGACCTAGCTATTATATAAGTAAGGGGTAAATGAGTAATTTGTACCTGACATGTCGTTGGGATTGCTGAGTGTTATAATATGATTCAAATAACGTTGATTAGTAAGGTAAGATTATTTGATAATTAGTAAGTAACATAAGAATGAATCTTAATCCAGAATTATATGAGATTATGATGGCCTTAATGGTTTTTCTGTGATATCTTGGATAACCATCTGAATAAAAGACGATTAATGATATCGGAACGATTGAAAGTGAATAAGTATCTGGTTATTGTGTTTTTGGTGATCACCTTAATTAAGACATTAATACTTAAAGTGAAAGACCTCGAGATCGGGAATGGTGACTCTTTAGGGGTCGCTACCCTAAAGACGTGGTTTAGTCCACGATTATTCTGGTATTTGCTGGTGTGCCTTTGTGCCCCAGCCAGGCCCCATATCTTACTCTTTCTAGCTCTACGGACCTAGTTAGGGGGTATGCATACTTATGGATTAGGTGTCCTTGTCAGTAGGGTACTGATTAGCTTTATGCACCAGTACGACCAGGGTACCTTTGCGTCCTTGGGTTCTTGGTTGAAGGGTACTGAGTGGCTCGTATGCACTGGTACGACCGGTGTACCTTTGTGTCCCGGGTTCTTGATCTCCCATCCGAGGCAAATAAATGGATTTGTTGTGTTGATTAAGAAAGGAAAAATACTAATCATGAAAGTGAAAGATTATGAGCCGGGCCCAGTTGGATTATGATATTGATTACCGATCCACCGGTTATAATAGTGGCCCAAGAGCGTGTTGCCCTGGCAAGTGATTATGAGTACTGATCCACCGGATATAATAGTGGCCCAGGAGCGTGTTGCCCTGGCATGTGATTATAAGTACCGATCCACCGGATATAATAGTGGCCTAGGAGCGTGTTGCCCTGGATGATGTTGATATATATACTGATCCACCGGTAAAAATAGTGGGGGTCCCGAGCTCAATAAAACTAGTTATATATATATATATGTGAATAAAGTTATGGATATAAAATATGAGATTGAATGAATAATGATGGACTAATGGCTTAAGGCCGAAGGTATTGATTTTGCACTATGAAATGGTTTAAGGCCCGAAAGTATCGATTGTTCATAACTGCCTATTGATATCTGATGTGATTGTTAATCAGGCGAATGTTTTATATACACATGTTGTTATATATGCATGTAGCTTTATACCATGTGTGACATTACGGGCCTGCTTTTTAGTGTGACTTTAAAGGGTTACTCAGTACCGTAGTACTGAAGGGTTCCATTCATGGGGCCCCTGCCTATTCAATGGGTAGTGTCCCTTGCAGGTCTTTTCCAAGTGCTATTCAAGTGGGCAACGGGAAAGAGCGTAAGGATTATCCGGCCTTTAGGGTTTCATTCCTCAACTTCTAATGTATGGTTTAAATGTAATTTTATTCTTGTAACCACCATTGGTGGAATCTATTCTTATAAAATATTTACTTGCGCTACTCTGATTTAATAATGGTTTGAATTTCTAGCAATTGATATTTTATTCTTTAGCCTTAGCACTTGGTACTAGAACGGTATGAGTGAACCGGTCTGGTACTAAGTGTTGCGGTAATATCCCCGAAATTCACTGTTTAATATTTTTCTTCCGCAATTTCTTTTAATAAAACGAAATTTTTCAGTAGTAAATTTTGGGGGTGTTACATTAAACCCCTTTGAGCATGAGACTTGTTCAGTGGATCAAAAACCTACTTGGTAGCCATAATTTTGAGGTATTACCTTACCCTTCTCCAAAACTAGGGAGTGATAGCTCTTTAACGTATTAGGTGTAGGTATGTTAAGAAATAAGCATAGGGGGTGATAAAAAGTGTTTGGTACAACTTATGTTGAGAAAGTGATCTAAATGTATCTTTATTCTTTTCATTCAATAGCAAGAAAAAGGAGAAGAATAAAATGATTGGAGTTGTAAGGTGGGGAATTAAGCATCTGATCTTTAATAGGTAGAAAAGGGTTGTTGACAAAGCGCTTTGGTTGTTATTTGGAGTGTAAGTAGTACGTTATCGATCTCAAAATTTGAGATATATACGTGCAGTTGCCACTCCGCTAGCTTTTGGACCATTAGCTACAGTCCTAGAATTATCTTACCCTTAACCCTAGGCCTATTACAACCTTAATAAGGCCTCATGATTTTTTTATTGTATAATGTATTCGAGTGGTGGAGAATAAGAATTTCTGCAAACATATGTTCAATCATTATCAACTTAGAGAATTTTGAGCAAAATAATTACACCTCTAAAACATACAAGTGTAGAGAGTTTACATTTTTCTAAAGAGAGGAAGTCTACGACCTTATTTAACCTTTGACTCATAAAGTATAAGCATCTACACAATCCTATACCATCCTATAGTATCTTCATAATACTCATTTGGGAGTCAAGACTAAAGGGTATTCACAACTTTTTTTCCTACTATTAACGCTTGCAATATAGATTGATATTGCAATTGTATGCCTTGTTTGTGTAGTTTTTCCTTTCATTTGAGGCTTTGATCCCCTTCCATTTTCCTCATTTTATATTTGTTATGTGTGAGTTTGCTTGAGGACTAGCAAAGAATAAGCATGGAGGAGTTGATAAATTGAATATTTTTCTATATTTTTACCTTGCTTTGCCTTTATTTTAGGACTCTATTTGGTCTAAAATATGAACTTTATTGTGGTTTAAGTCCATAGTTTATGTTACTACACTCTTGATATTTTTTTTCAGGGATTTGCGCAAGAATGTACAAATCCAAGGAAGTGGTGCATGTATTCGAAGTAAAAAACCAAGTGTTTAAGGCACTAAAGGAAGATAAATCAACCTCGCATGTTTATGGAGGAGTTAAGGAAGTCAAAGGGCTAAAAAGTGGTTGAAAGAAGTCAAAAGAGACAAGAGAATGGTGTTACACAGCCTTAGCACAACCAGCCGTACATCCATGCAACCCCAATACAGCCCAGTTCAAACAAAACATGCTGAAGTTAAGACTCAACGTGAGTAGCAATTTACAACTGAACATGTTGCACGACCAGCCTGTGCAGTCCTTGTGAGGCCTTGCAGTAGCGGTTACACACATTTTTAAATGCACGATGCAGCCACTATTTGGGCACTTCTTCTTCCGCTTTCTATAAACAGTTCTTAGAACATTTTTAGGAGATTTTCTTCCCCTCTTTCCCAAGAAAAAACTCGTGTATTATATCTTGAATTCCTTAGTTTAATTTCCAATTTTTAGTGCAAGTTTCATGTACGATCAACTCTGTAATCAATTCTATTCTTCTTCAATTCACGGTTAATTTAGTCCATTTTGTTCTTTATAAATTTTTATGCTGTCATTATATTTGTTCTACAATTTATGTTTCTTATGTTTCCTTGCAATTATAAGTGAGTAATTCCATTTTAAAGGATTTAATTAGGTTCATTTTGGTATTAATATGATGAATTAAAGTATATGTTGTATGTTTAGTTTGTATATATTGTTTCATATGTTAGGGTTGATCATTTTAAGTCAAATTTGATAGAATCCGACCTATTTAGATATTTTTTACAACTAAAAGGTTAAAACCATTATCAAAAATCAACATATGGATGGTAATTCAAACGATCACGACAGTAAACGTTTGGTTCTCCAGGACTATAGAATGGGTGGCACTTAAATGGGTTTAATTTAATTAGTTAGTCATGAAAGTAGTTAGAAAATTAGATTAAATACGTTCTTAGACGTTAAAAGAGGATAATAAATATATTTAGACTGAGTTTTCATAGATATTGAACTAAACTCTAATATAGCATTATTTAATTTTTGAATACTAATTTAGAGACCGAAGTTCAATCACAAGCTTTATATTTATTGTTTTGGAATCTGTATTCAGTTAGTTGCTACATTCATTTTCATTATCGACCTGCATATTTTTACTCTATAATGATGTAGATGGCTAAAATGATGAAGTTTGGTATTCATTTGCGAAGTCCCTATGGGATACGATCTTTAAGTGCTACAACAAATTCATGCACTTGTGGATTAGTACCATCATATTTTTGGCGTCATTGCAAATTATTAGATCAATTTGGTGAATCCCTAAGCTTTGATACCATTTCAAAAAATCCTAGAGGGGGTGAGTAGGGTTTAAAAATATATAAATAACAAATAATAAATTTACAAACAACATAGAGTGGTACAAGGAAAAATTACTCTCTACATCCACTACCAAAAGGTTCTCCCTATTTATATTTTGAATAGCGGCATGTTTTTATTGATGATCATCCTTCTCTAGGTTTATGAGCCATAAAATCTCAATAAATATCTAAGAGATGAATGGAAACTTGACCTATTTTTCTTAGACATTCAACAAGAATATCTCAAGAATGATATGTAAGCACTCACTAGCCCCTTTGATATGAATTCCATAAGGTGGTTATGATTACAATTGATTGTTATTAAGAAATCAAGATATGAGAGTGTATAAACTTGGATGAAATGTAATCTAGCTAGATTTAATATAATATATTATAGTTGGAGAGAAATTATAGCTAAGAGAAGTGACTAATGAACACTTTTTAATAAATTCTTTGAATTTGAAACTTGAGAGAGTTTGAATGAGTAATTAAATGATTTAAGAGTATATGATTAATTATAAAATCAATGTAGTTGAAAAGTTACTGTAATAAATGATGAGGGAGATTTTTCATAAGGATAACCTCATCATTTAGCCATTAGACACAAAATCCTCCAAACATTATATTGTCGAATGGGTTTAGTAGGATTAATTTAATGATTAATCTATTTTAGGATATTCGAATGGTTTTATCTCTTAATTCCATGAATGTATAAAGGTTGTTGTTGTTGTTACACATATTTAATAGGATTAGATAACGTTAACTAATCTTGTAATGTTATTTAGTAGGATTATATTAATTTGAAATATCTTCTAATGCCTATTTAAAAGGGATAGATTACTTTGATTAATCTTGTAAAGCCTATTCAAAGCAATTAGGTTAATGTGATTGAGTTAATTAGGAATAATTACATTAGATTTAATCAAGGTGGTTAAGTCCAATAGATATTAGATGGTTTTAAGATTGGTTGGATAAATCCATTATATTTTTCTCATTGAAATTGATAAATATTATTATTTAATATGATCAAATAGTTACATTTAGTCTTATAAATTATTGTGATTTTTTTAATAAGGGTCGTCTAGGGTGCAACCTTAGACCCCCTTGGGGCACTGGTAGTTGACCCTACGTTAACTTATTTTTTCACATGCTTGTATGTTATCTCTTATGATAATAGTATTATTACAAGTATGATATAGTTTTTTATAGTGCTATAGTGTGGCCTTGCTAATACGATCTACATGTTATGTAATTTTGTAATGGTTTTACGGCCTGTGAGTCGCTAAGTATTTCTATAAATATTTATTTTCATTAATAAATCTATTATATTTTAGGAAACCCTTTGTATGTGCTCCTTAGTGCTTTTAGCTAGATCATTAAGAAGTAGTGTACATCCTAAGTGATTGGAGTACAGTACTTGAAGCAAAGGTGTTGCCTTGAAGAGTTCAAGACAAGTCATCTTCAAAGATCAAAAGTGACAATTGCTTGTAGGTTTATTTTTTGTATAGGGGTCATGTTATATCCTACATGTTATTTTATTTATTTATTTTATATTTCTTGCATAGATATCTTCTTTTTTGAATAATTACTTGTCTCTTATAATATAAGTCTCAAATGTCTTCTCAATATCAAAGCTACCATCACCAGTATCATCATTGAATGGGTATGCTAAAGAAAGGCATTCATGATTATCTTCGTGGAATAGTTTTTTATGATTTTCATTTGTTAAAGGTATTGATTGGACTTCACAAGGACATCAAAATATTTTCAAGCCTTCGGGCATAAGGTTGGGATTGCTAGGACATTGGATGTCACCCAACAACCAAGAGTTATATAGGATGGAATTAGTAAGGCATTGCTTACCTAAATTACTAATACCTTAAGTGATAAGCCAAAGCTTACTTAAGCATAAGTAAATTATAGGTCTTAGCCTACTAAATTTCAAAAGGGACAATGAAATTTAGTGGGAGATTTTTTATTTTTTATTTTTACTTTTGTGAGTATAAAGAATATAATTATTTGATATGCACATTTTAATTATTCACATATCTTTTGTTGCAGATTCATATGGCAAATAATAACACCAATGCCTTATCACTATGATCGATCCTTTATAAGGAAAAACTAAATGAAATAACTTCAACAACTAGAATAGAATTTTGAGAATAGTTCTCACTTAGGAAGGGAAACACTATGTTCTTGAACAAGCAGTCCCTAAGGAGCTAATGAATTATGCCCCTTATGCCGAGCAAGCTTCTTATCTTAGTCAAAAGGATGATTTATTGGATGTATCTTATCTGATGTTATCTTTCATGAACTCATAGCTTGATAAATAGTTTGAGCATATGGTTGATGTCCATGCTCCCTTCATTGAACTCAAGAACTTATATGCAAAACATGCTCAAGTTGAAAGGTTTGAGACTAAAAAAGTGTTGTTTTCATGTAAGCTAGTATAAGGGAACCCAGTTATTCCTCATGGTCTCAAGATGATTGGTTATTTTGATTATCTTGAGAGATTAGATGTTCCTATTAACCAAGAGTTGGTTATAAATTTGATTATGAAATTGTTGCCTAACTTAGATGATCAGTTCATCATGAACTACATCATGCACGATCTTCATAAATAATCGAATCAGTTATATGGGATGCTTAAGATTACTAAGCAGAACATTAAGTAACCTAATAATGTTATACTGGATCAAAAGGGAAAAGGTTTCAAGAGAGTTGGTAAAGGACATGGACAATATGATTCCAAAGGTAAGCACAAAACTCCAGTGAAGTACTAGGACAAACAAAATAAGGCCAATCCCAAGCCTAGACTAACTATTAACCAACTATGCTTTTATTGTAAGAAGTCTTGTCACTTGAAGAGAAACTACAAGAAATACTTGGAATATAAGAATAATGGCTTATTTATAGCTAGAGTTTTAGGTATTTGTGTTGTAGATGTAAATGTTACTGCTTCTACTTCTTCTTAGGTATGAGATATTAGATATGGATCTCAAATTGGTACAAATGTGTAGGGTATAAAGGAGAGTAGAAGAATGGGGAGAATTGGACCTTTGCATTGGGAATGGAGTAAGATTTGCTGCTCAAGTTGTAGGAACTTTCAATTTATCTTTACCATCAAAATTGATTCAAGAATTGAATAATTATTATTATGTACCTACTATAAGTAGGAATAACATTTATGTTTCTTGTTCAGATAAGGATGGATTTTATTTCATCATTAAGAACAACATTTGTTCCTTTTATTTGAATGAAGTATTTTATGGTTATACCTAAATGAATTATAGGCTTTATGATATAGTTCTTGATATGCCTATTTATAACATAAATACTAAGAGATTTAAATCTAAATATTCGAATCCTACTTACTTCGGGCATTTTAGTTTAGGACATATAGATAAGAATCACATTATGAAGCTCCAAAAAGAGGGACTTCTACACTCATTTGATTTTGAATCATTTGAAATGTGTGGGTCATGCTTATGAGGAAAATGGCAAAGTCCCCATTTTCTTGACACACTCAAAGGATGAATGAATTATTGGACCTCATACATACTATTATTTGTGGACTAATTGGTTCAACTCCTAGATGAGGGTTTTAGTACTTCATCATGTTTACTGATGATTTCGATAGATATGGTTATATTTATCTTATGAAAAATAAACATGAATCCTTTAAAAATTTCAAAGAATTTCATAATGATTTACAAAACCGGCTTGGTAAAACTCTTAAGGCTCTTTGATCATATTGAAGAGGTGAACACTTCAGCTAAGATTTTGATACCATCCCAAAAGATGTGGAATAGTTTCACAAATTACTCTATAGTGGAGTGATGTATCTAAAATGAGGAATCAAACTTTATTAGATATGGTTCAATTAATGATGAGTCACATAGATCTTCTAATCTCCTTCTAGGGATATGTCCTAAATAGAGCTCCATCAAAAGTAATAGAAAAGATTCCATATAAGATATGGATGGGAAGTTTCCAAGTTCGTATTTTCTCAATATTTGGGGTTGTGAACCATGCATAAAGTGTTCGACCTCAAGCAAGCTTGGACCCAAATAAGATAAGTACTTCTTTATGGGATATTCTAAAGAAACTATAGGATATTACTTTTACAACCATACTAAGAAATAAGTGTTTGTTGATTGGGATGGCATATTTTTAGAAAGGGAATTTCTTTCTAGAGGTTACAAACACTATCACCCCTAGAAAACAAGAAAGTGTAAGAACAAAAAAAGTGGAAAGCATTCCACAAAGTTCTACAAGGGTGTTCCATGAGCCAGATAGAAACAATTTCTCATGACTAAGCATCATGATTTGTTATTTTTAGACAATGATGAACCTTAAAATATGAAGAAGCAATGATTAGCTCTGAATTTGATAAATGGCTAGACACCTTGATATTTAATATGAAATTCATGGAATTTAATTAATACTCTTGATAGTTTTAGAACCATTGGATTCAAATAGATATTTATGAAGAATATTTATAAGGATAATGTGGATGTATTTAAGGGATGTATAGTGGCTAATGTTTACAAACAAATTCATGGTACTCACTATAATGAAACCTGTTCACTTGTTGGTATGCTTAAATCTATTTAGATTCTTTTAGAAATTGCTACATTTCATGATTATGTGATATGGAAAATGGATTCTGAAACTACATTCCTTAATGGTTATTTGCAAGAAGATATTTATATGACACAAATTGAAGGTTTTAGACTTTCCAACATTGCTAGAAAGATATGCAAGCTTAAGAGATCAATCTATGACCTTTAGTAAGCATCTCAGAGTTAAAATATTTTTTTTTATGAAGTATTCAAAGAGTTTAGCTTCATTAGATGTGAAGAAGAGTTTCGTATTTGCAACAAAGTTAGTGTGAGCACAATTACTCTCCTTGTTCTTTATGTAGATAATATACTACTAATTGGAAATGATATTCTTATATTATAGTATGTGAATACATGGCTATGAAATTCATTTTCAATGAAGGATCTCGATGGGTCAACCTATATTTTTTGGGATCAAGATCTAGGTAGATAGATTAAGAAAGTTGATTAGATTAACTCAGAGTACTTATATTGATAAAATCACCCATAGGTACAATAATCAAGACTATAAGAGAGGTTTATTGCCTATACAACATGTTCTAAATCTTAGTAAGACTTTGTAACCTTAGACGTAGGATGAGCAAGACTACATGAGTATAATTCCATATAATTTATCCATTGGCTCTATAATGTATGCCATGTTTTGCACTCACATAGATATCTCATATGCCATTAGCATGACAAATAGATTCCAATCTAACCCTAGTGAAAGTCACTAGACTAGAGTCAAGAATACGATAAAATACTTGACAAGGACAACAGAGATGTTCATGGTATATGGAGAAGAATAGGATTTGTTTATAAGTGGTTACACAGATGTGAGTTTTCAAATAGGTAGAGATGATTTTTGATTTTAATCTAGTTACATGTTTTGTCGTAACGGTGGTACTGTGAGTTGGAAAAGTTTAAGATAAGACATAGTTGTTGGTTCTACTATAGAAGTTGAGTATATTGCTACTTTAGAAGCATCAAAGGAAGTATTGTGGTTAGGAAATTCATCACTGAACTAGAAGTAGTTCTTAAAATCTTGAGTCAAATTGTTTTATAATGTAACAAAAATAGAGCTATTTCATAGGCTAAAGAGTCAAGTCCTTATAAGAAGACCAAGTGCATACTCAAGAAATATCACATCATTTGGGAGATTGTTTGAAGGGGTGATGTGAATTTATGCAAGGTTCATACAAATGCAAATATTAGCAATCCATTAACAAAGCCTCTTCCATAACCTAATTATTAACATCATACTAGTTCACAAGGCATCCAGCTTGTGAATGATTGGTTCTAGTGCAAGTGGAAGACTATTGGAAATATGCCCTAGAAGCAATCATAGTTGATGATTTATATTCGTATATTCAGTGATTGCACTTATTAATAAAATATTGTTTGATGTTAATTATTCAAATTTTTTTTATCCTTTTAAGTAATTTTTATTTATATAGATAATCACGTATGTCAATGGAACTCTACTAAATCAGAGAAAGATTAATATTGTAATACCTCACTTTTTATAGTCCTTAATGTATGCTAATCTAAGTGTTTAATGGTGATCTAAGTATGTTTGATCTCATTTTATAATAGTGTTTAAGAGTGGTACAGTTATTGGATAAGCTTTATTTGATTAGGAAAAATATTTAGTTTTATCAAGAAACCAGTTGACTAGCCTGAGGTACCAATCGACTGATTTGTTCATCAAATTTTATTTTTGGAACCCATCAAACTTATTGACTAGTTTATGCACCAGTCAATTTTTTTAACTGACCCAGCTACTCTTCGAACTCGATTTTTCCTGAAAATTTTTTCCTAAAATTTTTTTCCAACGTCGTATCTACATTTTAGAAAGTTTTCTTCTAGTTTTTACAAAATATATGAACCTATTTATCCTGTTTTTATCATTTTCAGCTGATTCACGAGGAAAGAAGGCATGTGGAATCACTTTTATGCCTCATCTCATTTATCCTTTTCTTTCCTATTATCTCTCTCTCTCTTCTACAAGATTTGTGAGCAAATTTTCTGTGTCTACAACCTCAGTGATATGATGGGCTTTGATTCTCATCCATTTATGTCATCATACCTTTCTTATATTCAAAATTTATGAGACACAATTCCTTGAACCCTACAGTTTCACCAACCCAGATCAAGGCAACAAATTTCACCTTTGAAACTTCAAAAACCAACACTTAGAATCTTTAATTCAAACAGGGATAGGGAGTATCAATTTATACACTCTCTCACCCTTCTTCTACCAGTAGAACCCTTAATGATTTGGACATAAAGTCCTCATTTTTCTCTATTCTCCCCTAACCTCCAAGCCACCCTATTGTATGCACATTTACCTTACCATTTTCTTTTCCCTATGATTATATCCTTATTGTCTCTCCCTCTTCAAATCCTCTTCCTTACTCCTTCTTGTTTTAATTTTAAACTAGATGGAGTTAGATTTGGGGAAAGAGTGAGGGTTAAATTTCACCCTTAATAGTCTCTGTTTCCTTTGTGAAAGGTGGGTTTGTAACACCCCTAAAATTTACTACTAAATATTTTTATTTTTAAAAGTTTTATGCGAAAGCAAGTACAATAAACTCTGGGGTGTTACCGCCACACTTAGTTTAGATCGATTTCCTTCCACCGATATGTTACTAAGTGCTAAGGCTAGAAAACATAATTTAATTAAATTCCAAGAAACATTTTAAAAACCATAGTAGTGCAATAGTTAGGAAGGTTAACTCTCCTTTCAAGGAAAATCCACTAATTGTGGTTATAAGAAACTATAAGTCAAAAAGATTTACAAATAGTTTGATGAAAGATGTAGAAATACTTCCACATTTGAAACATGGGGTCAGTGGCCCTAGATAACCCTATGCTCTCAATTCTAAGATAAATTCCGAAGGTAGCATGTGGTATAACCTACAAAGGACATTGCCCATCGAATAGATAGGGGAACAAAAAAGGAATCCCTTCACTACTATGGTGTTGAGTAACCCTTATACAAGACTAACATATAAGGTTCACAAAGAACACATCAAGTGTAATACATTGAATATGTAATCATAGGAGTACACATATATGATCTGAAATACCATAATCACTTGAATAGCTACACATATCTGTATGATATATTAGCTCATTCATCGTTATTGTATCCAAGCCATGAGTGTCTTAATTAGCTATTAGTTTCATCTTCACAAACTATTGAATTATATCCATGTGAGTACAGGAATCCCACTATTATAGTTAGTGGATAAAAAATACACTCAAGGGAAGAATGCTTCTAGCCGCTATTATTTACCGATGTATCAATATCTAGGGTAAAATGCTCCTAGCCACTATTCTCGCGGGTGGGTCGGCCTGGCTCCAACTAGCATGGTGTTCCACCAAAAGTGATTAGTGTCTTCCCCATGATTTGTTTTCATCTAAGGTTGGTTTATTTTATATCTAAATTAGTATGGGAACCCCACTACTATAACCTATGGATCAGAAATACACTCCAGGGCAGAACACTCATGGCCACTATTATTCGTTGATGGATCAGTCTCCAGGGCAAAATGCTCCTATCCACTATTCTTGCCGATAGATCGGTCTAGCCCTGACTTACATGGCGTTTCACTATAAGTTATTCATATTTTTTCCATGATTTGTTATCATTCAAGTTTTGGTTTATTGAGCTCAAGATCCCCTATTATTAGAGCCAGTGGTTCAAAAAACACTCTAGGGCAGAACACACCTGGCCACTATTATTCACCGGTGGATCTATCTTTATGGCAAAATGCACTTAGCCACTAGTCTCGCCAATGAATCAGTGTAGGCCCAGCTCCTTAGTCTTCCACTTTAAATGGTTAGTGTTTTATTCGTGTCTTATTCAATAATTAATTTCCTACCAAACATGCATTGCCCTAATGGACTTCCCATTCTCACTCTTCCACCCTAGACTCCCTGAATAACCCTATACCATAACTTGGGACATCTACACTCCCTAGGACTCTAAGACTTCTTTTTCACCTCTCCCCTACTCACTATGAAATCCTGAAATCCCTCCACATGTGGGTCAAGGCCCACTTTCCCATTTCTCCACATAAGATCACCATTGCCTACTAGGGTTTCCCCTTGGAAACCCTAATCTTGCCTATATGGCCTTAAAGTCTCTTTATCATACATGGCCCATGCTCCCCCTTGATTCCAACACCATCACTCCACTCAACCCACATCCAAACATTATAACCCTACTCCCCATCTTCCACATGTGATAATGAAACCCTAGTTGGCTACCCCGAAACCCTAATACTCCCCTTTTTCTTTTACACCATTTCTTTGCACTCACACTCCACCCTCTTTACCACTTGACTCACCCCCTTCATAAGACACCCTCTCAATCTCAACACTAATTCCAACCAATCACCATCAACCCTTTCACATACTCTCCTTCTTAGGGTTTTTCCCTAAAAACCTTAGTTAAGACCCTATAAACGCTTTTACCATCCCACGTACTATCTTTCACCCAAGGACTCCAATCACCCAAAATACTCTTCCCTCACCATGCTTAAATCTTAAACCAACTTTTCCCACATAAACTTTATCCCCATGCAAAGAATAACCACCCCATGTAGGCCTTACACTTCTCATGCAAGATTTACTCCAACCTTTCATTTTATTATTATTCTTCCTTTATTTTATCACCCATAAGTCATAATATACTTAGGTTTCCCCCACTTCTTCTTACTCACTCCAACCTCTTTATTTCCTTTAAATCCCCACAAACTCTCAAAATCCGCTAAGGCCTCTAAGCAATGATGTCATACTATAACAACCATACATAAGAGCATGTCATAAATAACAAATCATGTCACCCATATTACACATACCATAAGTCACATACAATGTACCTTAGCTCCTTGCAAAGTAAGCTACACTAAACACATATTTAGTCTATAATCACATATAAATATGAAACACATATCATTACACCCATAAGCACACAAATAAGAAAATCCAAGCTGTAACTATATCCCTACTTCCCCATGTAGTCACCCCTTAACACTTAATGTGTACATTTATTAGTACCTTCACCCTTAAACCTCCAAAATTACAAAATTACCCCTATTACACATATTTCCCCATTTACACCTAAGCATGAAGTACTAACACCATCAAACCTTATCTTTGTAAATAATCACCCTTTAACACATAGCATGCACATTTATTAGTACCTTCACCCTTACACCTCAAAAATTACTAAAATACCCCTATTCCATTTGTTACCACCATTTATACCCAAACATGAAATATTAGCACCATCAAACCTTATCTTCGAACATAATCACCCTTTAACATTTAGCATGCACATTTATTAGTACATTCACCCTTACACCTCCAAAATTACCAAAATACCCCTAGAGCCTAAAATATTAATACTTCCACTATCACATACATTTATTAAAATACCCTAAAACCCTAATTTAAAAAATTATGGCCAAATAAGGATTTATTAAAGAAATTAATTAAATAAATTATTTTATTAAAATAAGAGGAAGTATCTAATGTAAAGTCAAGAGAAAAATAATAAACAATTTAATTAGGAAAAATTAAGGTGTTTTGCTAATTAAAATATAACTAAGAAAAAATTATTCAAAATATCCTAAATTAATCTAAATAAAATTTATTTATTATTTTACTAAACATTATTATTTTTAAATATTTAAAAATACCAAAGTATTCTAAATACCCCAATCCATCTATTTATCCTTTTTCCCTTCTTTTTCCTTTTTTATTTCCTTCCTCTCCTTTCTCCTTTTCTTTTATTCCCTACATCCCCCCTGATCTGGACCAACCCCCCTCGCGGCCTAAACCACCTCCCTTCTTCCTCCATGGGCCCAAGCCCGCTTTCTTTTTCTTTTTTTCTTTCCTCCACTTGTCGCGACCTGCTCGGCTCCCTCTCCTTTTATTTATTTTCTTTTCTTTCCCCTAGGCTGACTGGTCCAGCTCCTTTCTTTCCCCCTTCCTTCTTCCCTGACCCCCGAGCTGCAAATCGTAGCCTGCACCCTACCACCACCCCGCACGCGAGCCTGCCACCACTAACCATCCACCACTACACTACCTGCCTGCCTCTCGCTCCCCCCGGTCATTTTCCTTTTCCTTTTTGACCCCCACCAGCCCCTCATCCCTCCTCTCATGTGTCCCCTCCCCTTCACTTTCTTCTGCCCTGACCCAACCAACCCTGCCATTTGTAGACCTTCACCAGCCTACCACCGCTGGTCGGCGTGCCTGCCACCTACTCCCTCTCTTGTCCTCTTCCTCCTCTGTCATTTCCCCCCTCAGTTGCCTATATATACCCCATAACCACCCCTCAATCAACATTCTTTTCCCCTACCTAGGAATCTCCCCCTTTGAACTACCACCCGTTTAGACGACCGCACCACCACCGTCGTCTAGCGCCGACGCCCAAACCACCTACCAAACCACTTCTTGCGGCACCCTCCATCGAACCAGACCACTCACCACCCTCAATCCCTCTTGCACGAGCTGCCCTAGTCGTGTAAAGTTGGCCCCTCGATCAGCCAACTCTCACCCACCGCCGCCCTTTGCATCGCCATGCACCGTCATTTCCACTGCAACCACCACTCTCTCCGCCTTCTAAAACACCCACCTAAGTCTCCCCTACCTCCCCCTACCTTAATTTTCCCTTGCCTCCCTCTCCCTCTCCCTTCCTCCCTCTCCAACACCTTCAACCACCACACGAATCTACGCTGCCCCTTTGGCTGCACCACCACCACCATTCCAACGCTCTCAACCTAGAGCATCCACCACCACCTCAACCACCCTCTCATTCCCTCCTCTCCTAGCCTAGAAACCCACCTCTCCACTTCCTCATTCTCCTCCACCATTGCCACCGCCCCTGTCGGTGCTGCCTGCTCACCACCATTTCTAGGTGGTACCCTAACCCCCACAACCCTTAATTATTACTAATGTAATTGTTATAATTTTTATTAGTATTAATGTCATTATCCTTATTATTATTATTACTAACTTTGGAATATTACTACTAATATCATTATTAATAATAGTCGAACCCTTATTATTATTATCATCATCATCATCATCATCATCATCATCATCATCATCATCATCATCATCATCATCATCATCATCATCATCATTACTAATACTACTACTACAACTACTATTATTATTACTAACTTTGGAATTTTATTACTATTATAATTATTATGAATATTCGAACCCTTATATTTATTGTTACTACTACTACTACTAGTATTATTATTATTATTATTATTATTATTATTATTATTATTATTATTATTATTCATACTACTACTATTATTATTAACCTTAACTTTATTATCACTAATGTTACTATTATTATGATTATTAGGACTCTTATTATTATCATTCTTAATATTTGAACTATTATTAACATTACTATTATTATTATTGTTATTGTTATTGTTATTTTTATTTTATCATTATCGTTAATACTACCTATGTCACTAATATTACTATCACTACTAGCATTATTACAATTACTATCACTATTATTATTAGTAGTACTATCATTATTGTCACTACTTTAGTATTACTAATACCACTATTATTATTACTAAGATTTGGGTTGTTATTAGTATTATCACTACAACTATTATTATTGTTGTTAATAGTAATATTAAAGCTATTATCTTTAATAATATAAATATTGCTATTAATTCTTTAACATGAACAAATATAACTACTAATACCTATTTTGACTAGTAGTAGCATGATTAGTTACCTTAATAATAATAACCCTACTTTTACTTGTAAAACAACTATTATTATTATTAGCCCTAATATTAGGCTATGATAAGGGTAGGTAGGAAATAATGATGGTAATTTTGGTAAGAGAGAATTTAACCCTTAGTATTTTTCCTATTATAGGTAAACCAAGTAGAAATCTTAAGGAGGCGTAGGAGCGTGCTCCAAGCCCAGTGTCATATTAAGTAAGGATAAGGCCTTTTGTGTGTAAGAATTTACTATGTGTATTGGTTTGATGTGTGTGCTTTATTTATGTTATGTATCTTGATCTTGTAGTGTAGCTTGCTAAGAATGGAGCTTAGGTAAGTTGCATGTGTTTATGATATGTGTAATGTGATATTATTCCTTGACTTGAATTGTGCTTGTGTAATATTGCCCCTCATGACATGCATGAGAGGATATTCTAAGTAGTATAATGCGGTTGTGAGAAAAATAGAAAAGAATGAGGAAAGTGAATTGACTAGATAATGGTAATGATGGCCTAATTATCTTATAACCTATGGGTGGAAAAAAAGATGAATAATGGGAACAAATTAAGGGAATGGATTAAAACATGCATGGAGAGTCTAGGGTTTGCAGGAGATGGTTATACTTTTCATGTGGATGACTTTTATGTGGGAAAAGTTGATTTGAGGATTGAATAAGGTAAGGGAAGAATTATTAGAGAGATTGGAATCCATATCTGAAAAATAGTATATGGGTTGATGTAAGACTGTATGGGAGACTTGACTAAGGTGTTGGGAGGAAACCCTAAGTGAGAGAAATATGTAAGGTAAGGGAAACTAATGGGAATGGTTGGAGTAAGGAATAAAATATGGAAGGGGTTTCACATGGAGGAAAAGTAAGTCAAGTGAGGAAAGTGTATGTGGGTGTTCAGTGAGTGGCATAAAAAAAGGGAGAAGTACTAGGGTTTCGGGGAGCTAACTAGGGTTTTTGTGATCATATGTGGGAGTTGGATGGTGAGGTCATGATATTGGATGTAATTCTAGGGAAGTGATGGTTTTAGTGATAAAGAATAGTTTTGGGTTCTCTTGGTGAGTGGAAAAAGATGAGAAGGAAGTCCTGGGATCCTAGGTGGTGTTAGACATGTGTTATGTGGAAGAGGGGATGGTAAGTAAGAGAGATGAAAGGATAATATCATTTGAGGAAAGAGAGGTGCTAGAGTTTTGGGGTGACCAACTAGGGTTTCGTGGCCACATATGTTATATAAGAAGTAAAAATGGGTTCTTGGGAATGAATCGAGTGAGGTGATAAAGTGGAAGAGCATGAGTTGTGTGGATAGAGGAAGGCTAGGCCACATAGGCCAAATTAGGGTTTCTTAGAGGAAAACCTTATAGCGTGATAATGAGTTGATTAAGAGATATGGAAAGTGGGCCTTGGAGTTGGGTATTCATGGTAATGAGGAAAAAGTGGGAAAGAATGTTTGGATGTACTAGAGGGAGTAGAAGTCCCAAGATATAGGAAAGGATTTTCAAAAAGTTGAGGGGGTCATGCATGTCTAGTCAGGATTATGTGTGGAATAAGATACAATAAAACACTTAACACTTAGAGTGAAAGATTATCGAGCTGGGGCCTAGTGAGGATATATTTTCCGATTCACTGGCTATAATAGTGGTCAGGTGCATTTTTCCTTACTAATTGATTCTACTCCACCGGCTATAATAGTGGTTAGGTGCGTGCTGCCCTATTGAGTGTTTTTGGTCCACCAACTATAATAGTAGGGGATTCCAGGCTCGATAAACTAAAATTTACATGGTAATTAGTGATGGAAAGATACTAATTACTTATAGTGAAACACCTCGTGAGTCGAGACCAGTGAGGATATATTTTTTGGTCCATTAGCTAAAATTGTGGTCAGGTGTATTTTATCCTGCTGAGTGATTCCGGTCCACCGACTATAATAGTGGTCAAGTACGTTCTTCCCTATGCAGTGTCTCCGATCTACAGGCTGTAATAGTGGGGTTCCCATACTCACACGGAATTAATATGAGAAATGTGTGAATCAAAAGTATAAGACATGGAAAGATATTAGTTATTTATAGTGGTACACCATGTGAGCCAGGGCCAGTGAGGTTATATATATTTTCCAATCCATCGGCTATAATAGTAATCAAGTGCGTTTTATCCTACTGAGTAATTCCGATCCACCAGCTATAATAGTGGTCAAGTACGTTCTTCCCTATGCAGTGTCTCCGATCTACAGGCTGTAATAGTGGGGTTCCCATACTCATACGGAATTAATATGAGAAATGTGTGAATCAAAAGTATAAGACATGGAAAGATATTAGTTATTTATAGTGGTACACCATGTGAGCCAGGGCCAGTGAGGTTATATATATTTTCCAATCCATCGGCTATAATAGTAATCAAGTGCGTTTTATCCTACTGAGTAATTCCGATCCACCAGCTATAATAGTGGTCAGGTGTGTTCTTCGCTATGAAGTGTTTTCGATCCACTGGCTATAATAGTGGGGTTTACGTACTCTTATGGAATTAAAATAAAAGATGTGTAAGACAAAATATTTGTATAAGTCTGACCTGATCTTATAAATCTAAATTATTCCTTACATGTTTATCTTCTTGCATGTCCTTACTTGCGTGCTTCTCGCTGGTCTTACCCAAATGGTTAACTTGCTCAGTACGTAGCATATTGACTACCCATTTCATGGGTGCTGCTCATTCCCACAAGCAGAGGGCTCTTCTGATCTTGTGTAGATAGGTGGGGTCGTGTTTGATGCCTATGACATACTAGATGCATCAGGATGTGTGCTGACCGTTGGACCCACCTGGGGTTGAGAGTGGATATTGGTCATACTCTCTTATTCCCATTTACTAGTGGTTCTCATTTTATTTCAACTTTGTTTTATGGCATTGTATTGGTTATCCCTTTTGGGAACTTGACTATGTAACTCATTGTGGTTGTAATAACTTTTATCGTGCACTCTGATTTTAGTGTTATGAACACTTGATTTCTATGAATGTGTGTTTAAGTTTGCCTAATGCTTTGTAAAACTTTTCTTTAGCCTTGTGGTTAGTACAAGACTGGTTGGGGGTTGGGCTTGTACTGCTCACAGCGGTAGCACCCTATACTTATATTTGCCTATTTAATCAAAATATTTCAACTATGATTTTTGGGGGTGTTACATTTATAACCCACTAAACCATTATCTCCACTCTCAACAACATTCCTACTCATTAGGCACCCCGCTTAGGGTTAAACACCCAAATGTATCCAAAAAACCAAATTACCCCTAAGGCTTCTATTAGTTCTTTTTAATTATAGGTGTCCATACTCTCTTATCCTAGCAAGTATATGCACCTAACACTTATCATTAACATCATTCCCATTTTCTTAGTAACCCCTTTCACACATATCACACCATATATAAGACAACATAATAATCATGGAATTAGAAAGTAACACCACATTTTTACATAAATCAACTACCAAAAATTCTAATATGCTTGTATACGATAATCCACACATTTTAGTAAGTATAATGGTTACCTTATTCTCAACCAAGCCAACCTTAACCGATATTCTTGATTTAAAATGTTTAAGCTCTAGTTAGTAGAAATTGTACCTAAAAATAATGTTGCATGGAATATATTAATACTAGATAAATAAAAGAATGATTTGTATTAAAATTATTTATTAAAAATAATAATAAATAATGGTCCTATACCTTAGTATGTGTTAAATATATGGAATAAATCATGCTACCATACAGTGTGATCCATGCATTTTTTATGAAGGAGGGAATAAGGAGTGAGGAGAGGCTTAGGTAAAGGGGTTGGGGAAGGTTGTGCAGAGGTATGGGTGGTGGTGGTTAGGTGCAAGGGTGAGGGAGGAGGTGGCTGGTGTTGGGGGTGTGGTGTAGATAGCTTACAGGCGACGACAGTGGCAGCGTAGGTTGCAGGAAGAGAGGTGTCGAGTTGGGGGGAAGGAAGAAAGGATAAGGATAAGGAAAGGAGGAAAAGGGGTAGCTAGTGTAGGGGGTGTATGGTGGTTGCAGGTGTGAGGCAGGGTGTAGGGAGTGGTTGTAGATCAGAGTGTGGCAGCTCAAGGGTAGCAGAGATGGTAGCAGTGGTCATGGGAAGAGGGTGCAACAAAAGGAGGGAGAAGATAAAGGAAGGGGAAGAAAGAAGAGAAGGTAAGGGGAGAGGGGTAGGTGACTTGGGTCGAGTGGAGGGTAGGATGTTGGATGGCGCCTAGCGGCTGAGGGGAGGCTAAGGTGGTGGAGGAAGGGAGGAGGAGAGGGGGATAAGGTGGCAGTATAGGGGGTCAAATTGGGGAGGGAGGAAAAAGGGAGGGGTAGGCTAAAGGGTGGTTGGGCCAACAACTCAGAGTGGTATAAAGGGGCGTAGGGTGTAGGAGGAGGGTGGCTTGGTGGCTGGTTGGGCGGTAGAGGGGTACCTTAGGTTTGTCCATGGAAAAATAAGGGAAAAGATGGGAAGAAAGGAAGAGAGGGTATGTTGGGAGAGTAAAGCTCGAAGGGGAAGTGAGGCAAAGAGGAGGGGAGGAAGAAGAAGATAAAGAAGATAAGAGAGGCAGCGGGAGAGGGAGCAAGAGTGGGGTAGGCAGTGCAAGAGGGGGGAGACGGTTGTTGTCACCTACCGGGCATGGCGGGGTGATAGGGACGAAATATGGGGGGTAGGTCTATGGAGGAAGGAGGGGACCAGGGGGTTGGGCCAAAAATGAAAAGAAGGACTGTTGGGGAGGCGGTGGTGCGGATGTGATTGGTGGTGGCACTAGCAAGGGAGGTTAGGGGCGTTTGGCTTGGGAGGGGGTGTAGGGGAAGAGGGCCTAGGGAAAAGAAGGAGAAATGGGGGAGAAAGCAGGCCGGCTTATGTGGGAGAAAGAAAGAAGGGGGAAAGAGGAGTAGGTTGGCCCAAAGCAGGAGAAGGGAAAAGGGGATGGGGCTAGGCTGGCCTAAGGGAGAAAGGAAGGAGGAAAAGGAGGAAGGAAAGAAAAAGAAAAGAGAAAAAGAATGAAATTAAAAATAAAAGTGAAAGGAGAAAAAAAAATATTTTTAGAATTAGAATTAGGGATTAGGATAAAATTAGTTTTTTAAAAAAATATTAAATTAATTTATCTCAAATTTAGGTATTTATTTAAGATAATACTTTTGGTAAAAATTATGGGATTGGGATTTATTTAAATAAAAGAGTGAGGTAAAAGATAAAAATAATCATATTTAATTTATTAAATAGTTCCATCTACTTTGTAATTCAAGAGTCCTAAATGAAATAAATAAATAAAATCTAATATTAAATTATATAGATTAAGGGTTAAATATTTAAACTTTTGTTTTAAAAATTCAGGGTATTACAGGGTTTCTCTCTAAATTCCACTTCCAAGGTCTCTACTTTCTTTTAATCTTCCTTGTGCGATTTTAGAAAAATTTTCACTGAGTTTGATTAAGTTTTATTGAAAGGTATTTCAGTGTAGAAAAAGGGATTTAAGATTTTGAGGAGTTATGTTCTTGTTGTATTGCTCATCTTTTAAGGTAAATCATTGTCTTCCATTATTATGATAGTAATGGTATGGGTAAGTGAAATACGAATGCTATAAGTCTGTAGTATCTTGAATATTCAAAATGACAACATGCCTACATTAGCTAATAGGCAATGATCTAATGAGTTGATGTGAGGTTTGGCTTAAAAGGTCATATGCTTGGATCTCATGTTTAAAACTCTATATTTGAAACCTCTTAATGTTCAAGGGGTTAGGAGATAATGATATATGTGATATGTGAACTGGACTTATAGCATAATGGCTTAGTAAGAAGATAATGTGAATGCATGATTTCCTAGAATAATTTTAAAATATGCCAGCATGTCTTGTTACAAATTATGGAATAATTTTGGCATGTAACATGTTGATTCGTGAATATCATCTGTAAAATACCTTGAATGATCAGAGTTTAATGTTTGGATTTGATTGAAAAAGTCATGGAAATTGATCATGTGTTTATTAGTGTTTTGGTGAATTGCTTTTGCCAAGACCAATCAACTAATCGATTTATGAATTTAGGGATTTTAGTATGGGATTTAAACTAATAGATGGGTTTGACCAAACCTATCGGCTGGTTCCTAAAACAATCGACTAGTTGGGTTAGCATATGAACTAGTTTGTCTGCAAATCCAGAAATCTTAGCCTCGGGTTAGACCCATCTACTGGTATGGCCAAACCAATCAACTGGTTATTAGAAAAGTCAACTAGCGAGGCTAACCAATCGAGTGGAGGGCTACCCCTAGGAGGTTGGCAGTATCATGACCAATCGACTGGTTCATGAAACCAGAAACCGGTTAATGAGACCCATCGACTGGTTTTTGAAATTGATTGATTGGTCTCGCCAATTTTGTTTTCTGGCATATTTCTCCTCCCAATGTGCTATCTAAATTTTCTTATGCATGATTGTTGGCTATGGAACTATCTATATTAATGAATTTAAATAATGGATTAAAGGTAATAAAAAGAAATAATTTAATAATTTTCCATAGTGTAGCCTTTGGCCTTCTTTGTGCGCCTAATATGAGTAAATGATCAAATGGCTAAAAATGGGGTCTCCTAAGGGTAGTATTGGATTAAAATGATTTATGATATATCTCTAGTGACCTATTCCATAGCCCTAAAATAATAGATATGTAGGTGAGATGGCTTAGCAAAAATAAAAGAAAATAATACAATCATATAGGATAGCTTGTGTTAACCTTACCTACAATTAAAATTTTTCACTCGAATAATGAAATAAATAAATGGTTGTAATCTAGGATTAGACTCTATTTGGCTTATAATTGGACCTCCACTTTTAGCCTTAGGAAATGGATTTTGAGCATCCTTAAATAAACAATTAAGTCTATAGTTGATTAATGAACTATGACCTTAACCATGGCATGAGCTAAAGTTGAATTGTAAATAAGAGAATAAATGGAAATTTGATGGTTATCCTGGATCATTATGATTATTATTTATTATTCAAAAATTTCACTCTTTGGCATAAAGGATGGTGTAATGGAAATATCTCTTGCAGAGACTCTAAATGGGAACAATGATTAATATGAGAACCTTATATGGGTGTATTGAATGAAAAAGGCACATATATTGGTATGATATTTTTGTGCGGGCCTTTATGTGAAATGAATATACCAAACTAATAGGACACTAATCAATTAAAGTGGAATGAGTAATGTGAAACGTCTAGATTATTCGATCCTTGATTAGCTACCGGGGGTTAGTCCACCTTCAATAGCTTTTTGCCTTTAGGCGGGATCCTAGTTTCCTTTCCTACTCTACACACTGATGATGTATTAAGGGGTATCGATACTATAGGGTTTGGTCACCACAAGATGGATAGGAACTTGGACTTATGTTTGTTTGGTTTCCTCGGCATGAGCCAGGACTTTGATCCATTATTACTTTAGCAGGATCCCAGACTTATGTCCATTTGGTTTCCTTGGCATGAGCTAGGACTTTATTTCCACAATCTAGATGGCTTCCATGGTATTGAGAGACCATGGGGAATGATCCCACATTTCTCAAAATTTTGGGGTAAAGCAAGACTTAATTAATGTATAAGGTTTTGGCAAACAAACTTCATTTTACTAAAAGAAATATGTTGACCAAAGGTTAAAGAGGAAATAGCTGGTCAGGTCTGGTTACATGATGATGGTTACTTAATATGGTATCTAATTTGTGTTATGAATACTTGAGAGCTTACACCTTGTTTAAGCTATGAATAAGTGGTATGCCTTATGCTCATCTACTTGGAATTTGATGCTAATCATATGCTCTTTGAGATGCCTATTATGGTACATGCCTGCAAACTGGAATGACCCATGAGTTCTTGTATGCTTTATCATGATTCACCCATGGTTAGGTGTTGTACACAATTTACTACTTCCTCATTACCTTGCTAATTATACTCTATATTTTTTCAAATAAATAATCCAATTATTTCATGATCCATAAGTAGATGGTATTCATGTTAAAAGGGTACATACCCTATTTTATTGATATGACTATAACCATGCATGATTTAGAGGATTTACTCATATCTTGTAGGAACTATGTAATTGAATGTAAAAGACATGATAGGAAAGTCATATCCATATCTCGGTTAGTTGTGCCATGAGTATGTTGTATGGACCTTGCTTGCACAAGGAACTACATGATGGTGGTAGATTGGTTTACTCAGTATGTATGCATACTAATGGGGTTGTTGTTACAATCCCCTACTCACTCCCATGAGAAGGAGGTTGGTTGCAAGTATTCTAGAGGATGACTATTGAGTGGTCCTTCATCCGCTTAGAAACTTGGGGCTGTTGAGAATATGTTTCCTATAGATGTTCATCTTCCTTGTATATACCTTGCATGAATTTGGACTTGTGTAACCCTGGGATATAAACAAGGATTTTTTTTATCTTACACACTCTAGTTTTCCTTGAGTTTTTGTTTGGTTGGAAACTTATCCTTGTATCTAGCACAATGGAGGTGGTGAGGCACCCATCTTGTGTTAGATATAGCAATAGCACCCCATTTTTCATAATTTGGTTTTGTATTTCCACTTACGCAACATTTCCAAAAGAAATTTTTCTAGAGTAAAAAATGGGGGTAAAGTACAAATATTCAACAACTACCCCTAGTTTATTATCATCTAATTAAGGGATATTAATTATCAAAAGACGAAAATGTTGATTAGTTGATGATCATGTTCAAATGATCATTGATATGAGATATCAAACTAATAAAATATATACATGTTACGAAACATGATATTAGACGGGACCAATAGGAGGACACAACATTAAATATTATGTGAAGTATCATTAGTGTTCTCCAAATAGTATATTGTCCCTTTACCTAAGATAGTCGTATATGCTTGTATGATGACCATCATATTTTGAATTTACCAAACCTTACCCTTATTAGAAGTGATCACAAAGGTAATGATCGAATATGGTGTGAATCATATAAAGGCATATAGATGATAAAGATGGGATTTATCCCTCTCATGACATGAAACAAATATCTTTGGTCCCCTCAACAAGTATGAAAATTTTTAGCATATCCATGTGAAAATGAGGTGTCATTTATTTAAGGTTAGTCTTACTTGGTTATGAAGAAAGAGTGTGATTGAAGAAATCAAGGATGGCATGATCAATGCCTTTTATTCTATTCAATCTAAATATTAGGTGCTAAAATCATGAATATACATGTTATAATAGGTTTTATCAAGCTTATAACATTTATGTAATGTGGGTGTTCATAACATCTTGCTAGAGACCTCACATTATTTGTGGCCCCAAAAGGAGTTTCAGACAACTACCAATATTATGTGAACCTAAAGGGTCACACACTAAGAGAACAGGATAAAAAATAGACTATAAACTAGATAAGATGAGGTCATAATATAGTTATATCTCTTTATCCCAAGGTTATATTAATAGGAATAAACCTAAGGTGGATTTAATTTGATTAATAGGCCAAGTCTAATGTAACTAAGGTGGGTTAGGGTTTTAATATAAAACCAAGCTAGGTTTTTATCATAAATACGCCTTTCTCTCTCTTTTATAAAGAGTTAACTTTCCAACCATAAAGCTTTGTTCTCCATGAAATTGAGAGTAATTTCCTTGTGGCTCCAGCACGCATCGTCAATAATCTAGTTTCACTATGTGTGGATACCAGTATAGGTGTGATGTAATTTGCACTTACTTGCTTGAACAAGATTGCAGTCCAACTATTAGAGTAATCATTAAATGGAACAAGAAACCAATCAAATCATTATCACCTTCAATTCAAATCAACTGGTTAACCTAGTATTGGTGAATAGAAGGTTTGATCTTAATCTAACATGCATTTTTGGGTATTTATCCTTTGATTTTATTCTACGACATTATTTTTGTTAGGCTAAAATCCTAAAGTTTGAGCATTGTGCACCTTATCTTGCTTCAATTTGACTCCATTTTACACCCTCATTTACCTTAGATTTTCCTTAGTCGATTTCATAAGTTCTAATGTTGTATTATTATTAATTATTCTAAGTTTTTTTTATTATGATATCAGAGGAGGCATCTTAGGGTTATTCATGCTTAGAGACAGGAGATGTTTTTGGTAAGGATACATGTTACAGTTAGAATTTTTGTATGTAATGTGTAAATGTGTATGAAAACTCATAGTTGATATTATTATGTTGATAATAATATTTTGATAATTTTATGGTATGATGATGAAGTATCAAATCTGTGGAAAGTGAGAATATGTGGAGAGAATGAGCTTATATGTTATTGTCATGATAAATCTCATTTTGATACCCTAAGTGCATTAGTATAACCTATGGTATTTAAATAGATTTTTAATAGGTATGGAAGTTAGCTAAAGAATGTGTTCAAGTAGTGTCATGATGATATATATTGGAATAAGGAAATTATTCATATTGGGACTCGTGGGCTTTTTGTGGGGTTTTCCGATCCTTATGGAAAAAGTTATACCTAACTTGTGAAATTAGGGTTTCATAGGAGCAAAGTTATTATCACATGTATAAAAAGTTTGGGTTGGACCTCAATTTTTCTGTATGTTGTTTATAATAATATTTTATAAATATTAGCTAAATTTGGTTATTACATGAGTCTTATGAAAAAAAATATACCCAATTTGTAAAATTAAGATTTTCTAGGGATTTAAAATAATAGCCCTAGAACTAGGCTATTATCATATATGTAAAAATTTAGAGTTAGAACTTAATTTTTGGATATGTTGTGAATAATGATATTTTAATTATGGGTACTAAATTTGGTGATAAAATTAGTACTAAGGAAAAATTTATGCTTAATTTGTCAAATTAGGATTTCTTAAGAGAAATTTAGCCCTTTTTTTTAGGGCTTGTCCTAATATGCATGTGATAATTTTTTACATTTTTTCATATCATTATGATAACTTGGATTATGTACCTTTTATTTCTACATGCATGTCTTTATGATGATCTTGAGATAAATATTCAATGATCTAATAAATCATTAATAATTAAAGTAAAAGATCACATGAGCTAAGACTGGTTGTACCTATCTGCTCAACCAGAAAAAAAAATAGTTTGAAGGAACACATTTCCCTTGATTTTACATTTCTACTCCACCATACAATAATAGTAGGTAGGATATTTTACCTTGGGTTGTATATTGTTGATACCATTCCACCGGTTGAGAATAGTTGGGTCCCATAGCTCAATGTAAATAAGAATATATTCTTGAGGTATACAATAATGTATAAGAAATTAATTATTTAAAGTGAGAGGCCATGTGAGTTAGAACCCGCTTTACCTATCCATTCCATCTTATGAGAATAGTGGTTATCTTTCCATAATTTATTCACATCCAATACTTGTTTTATTGAGCTCGGGACCCCCACTATTTTAGCCGGTGGACCGGAATATATATAATCATCATCCAGGGCAAAACGCTCCTGGGCCACTATTATATCCGGTGGACCGGTACTCATAATCACTTTCCAGGGCAACACGCTCCTGGGCCACTATTATATCTGGTGGATCGGTACTCAATATCATAAGTCAATTGGGCCTGGGTCATTAATCTTTCACTTTCGTAATTAGTGTTTTTCCTTTCCTTAATCAGCACAACAATCATATTTATTTGCCTCAAACAGGAGATCAAGAACCCGGGACACAAAGGTACACCGATAGTACCAGTGCATACAAGCTACTCAGTACCCTTCAACCACAAACCCAGGAACGCAAAGGTACCCTGGTCGTACCGGTGCATAAAGCTACTCAGTACCCTACCGACAAGGACGCCTAATCCATAAGTATGCATACCACCTAACTAGGTCCGTAGAGCTAGATAGAGTAAGATATAGGGCCTGGTTGGGGCACAAAGGCACACCAACAAATACCAGAATAATCGTGGACTAAACCACGTCTTTAGGGTAGCGACCCCTAAAGAGTAACCATTCCCGATCTCGAGGTCTTTCACTTTAATTATTAGTGTCTTAATTATAGTGATCACGAAAGGCACAATAATCAGATACTTATTCACTTTCAATCGTTCTGATATCATTAGTCGTTTCTTATTCAGGCGGTTATCCAAGATAATACAGAGAAGTCATTAAGGCCATCATAATTCCATTCTAATGCCGAATTAGGATTCGTTCTCGTGATACTTACTAATTATCAAATACTCTTACCTTGCTAATCAACATTATTTGAATCATATTATGAAATTCCACAATCACAACAACATGTTAGGTACAAATTAATTATTTACCCCTTACATGTATAATTGCTAAGTCATCCCTTCCTTACTTGACAAATTACCCTTTACTCGGTTTAGGTGACCAAGTTATCTCCTACGCTTTTTAGATCACCATTCACCCCTCATAAATGCTACACTTATCATATTTCCCCTTTGGTTAGTTAGATTACCGCATTGCCCTTCTCCTTTGTTATAATTACTAATTGCCCTTAAGTCGGATAAATTACCAAATTTCCCTCCTTCATTATCATGGTCACTATTTTGCCCCTTTAGTTGGTTAAATAATTACTAATTTACCCTTTAGTCGGCTAAATTACCAAATTGCCCCTTTAGTTGGATAAATTACCAAATTGCCCTTCTTCTTTGTCATAATTACCATTTTACCCCTCTCAATTATTATAATTGCTATTTTACCCTTTTCAATTATCATAAATCCCAAATTACTCTTCTTCATAATTACAATTATTAATTTACCCTTCTTCATAATTATAATTACCAATTTACCCTTCTCCATATTTATAATTATTAATTTACCCTTCTCCATTTTATAATTACTGTATTACCCTTCTCCATTATTAAAATTACCATAATGCCCTTTAATTAGTTAATTTACCAAATTACCCTTCTCTAGTATCATAATTATCCAATTGCCCTTCTATAATCATAATTTAATTACCAAATTATCTTTCGTCGTTATCATAATTACCAAGTTACCCCTTACTCCCAAGTCTACCATAATATCCTTTTATTTACAAAGTTACCCTTCTACCCCTTACTTCCAAATTACCATAATATCCTTTTATTTATAAAAATTACCATTTTGCCCCTTACATCCAATTTTACCATATTACCCTTTTGCTTGCAATTTACCATAATACCCTCCTTCATCTAAAATTACTATTTTACCCCTTACTTCCAAAATTACCATTCTTACCACTTACTTATAAAATTACTACATTGCCCTTTGACTCCAAAATTACCATAATACCCCTTTACTTATAAAATTATCATTTTATCATTTAATCATAAAATTACCATAATACCCCTTTTCTCTTACAACTTACAATTTTATCCTTTTACTAATAAAATTATCATTTCACCCCCTTTCTTTTGAAATTACCAAAATACCCTTTTACTTATAAAATTATCACTTTACCCCTTTGTTACACCACTTTTATAAATTTACCACCACTATATAAAATACCAATATTAGCACTTCATTCTTATCATTTAACTCCACCAACTTGTCATTAGTCAACATAATACTCATTAGCAACTACATATATTAGATCACATACTTACATAAGCATATTACTAAAATACCCTTAGACAATAATATTATTCATGCATTAGCAACATAATACATCATAGACAAGCATTTAACATTTCCATCAAATATCAAACTCATTCCTTAAGTATCATCTCTACACATAGCACAAAGGCTATCATAATTTTCTTTTCTTTTCTTTTTATCAATCAATATAAGCAACCATATATATATATATATATATATATATATATATATATATATATATATATATATATATATATATATATATCATACTAGGCAAACAAAACATGCATAAAATCATACTAAAATCCCTAATGTGCTAGCATACGTTTTTCCATGTATTTAAGTGAGGTTTAACGATTACCTTAATCCTGCAAAAATCGAACCTTACCGGTATCCCGGTTAAAGATTCAAGCTTAATTAGCAACTCAACACCTAAAAAGAATATCAATAAGTATTATATTAGAAGTAGAAAATTAAAAAGGATAAAACTTTATAAAAATTTATTTAATAATAATACACTTTAATTAACTATTAATATACCTCAAAATTTAGATAATTAAATTTCCAAATCAATGTGGAGCTCACGCTGCATGAACAGCGTGAGCCACATACAGAATAAGGGGGAGAAAAGGGTTCGAAGGGGTGAGATAGAAGGGAGGGGAGATGGCTCAGTTTAGGGACTTTAGGCTAGAAAAGGAGGTAGATGGGGGAGGATTGGAGGCAAGGTAAGGATGCAGAAGTGAAAAGGGGGTGTAAGTGGAGGCTAAGGATGGGTTGTTGGCGGCCAAAGGTGGTGGAGATGGCGGCGGCGAAGATGGCTGCAGAGGTGGGTTGAGGTGGAGAGGATGAGAAGGAAGGAAAAGAGGAGGGAAAAATGAAGGGGTTAGAGGACTTGTTTCGGCCAACCAATGTATGGGGATTGTAGAGGAGGTTGCAAGGTGTTGAATGGTGGGTTTGGTGGCGGCATAGGCTGCCGGATGGCGGCAGAAGGAGTGGTTGCAGGTGGCATGTCAATAAGGGAGAAAAGTGGGGAGGAAAAGAAGAGGGGGAGAAGGGAGGAAGTGCAGGGGCTCGAGGGGGTGGCATGATGGTGCAGGGCAGTAGGAGGTGGTGGTAGAAGGCATTGCAGGGGGTGCAGTGCGGCGGTGTAAGATGCGGAGGGTGGCGGTGGTGCAAAAACCGGGGGAAAAATGGGAGGGAGGAGAAAGGAGAGAAGAGTCTCGGGGGAAGGAGAAGAGGCTCGAAATTATGGGGAATGAAGGGCTAGTGAGGGTAAGAAGAGGGAGAGGGAGAGGCAGGGACAGGTGGCTGGTCGGCGAGAGGACGAAGGGTGCCAGGGAGGTGTTGGTTGGTAGGGGAAAGGGAAGGGGAGAAGAGGGAAAGGAAGAGGGGCACGCGGGCTGTGGTACAGGGATGGTTTGGGTCCGAAAAGGGAAGAAAGGGATGGGGGGGAGAGAGAGAGCTGTCGGTGGTAGCAGGTCAGTGTGGCAGTTGCAAGTCGTGCATGGACTACGAGAGCAGATCGGGGTAGAGGTAGAAGAAGAGGGAAGAATAAGGGCTGGGCGAGCGGACCGGCGTAGGAAAAGAAAAAAAAAGAAGTTGGGCTGGACGGTCCAGTCTGGGAAAAGAAAAAGGAGGGGCTGTTGGGATTGGGTTGCGCTATGCGTGGGAGAAGGAGAAGGTGGGGAGGGAAGGAATGAGCCTTTAGCCTAGGTGCGCAGGGAGGGGGATGCAGACCGGGTAGCCTGGTGGCCCAAAGTCAGGAGAAAAAGGAAAAAAGGAAATAGGGGAAAGGAGAAGGAAAAGAAAAAGTAGGAAAAAGGAAAGTGGGAAAAAAATGGAAAAGTTTAAAATAATTAAATTTATAAAATAATAGGATGTAATATTTTTGATAATAAGTTTATTTAATGATTTAATTTAAATTAATTAAATGTATGGGCTTTAAAAGGATAATTATAATAAAATACTAGTTTGAAAATTTATTTAAATAAAAATAATATGATAAAATGACAAAATGTTTATTTTTAATTTATTAAATACTCCTATCCAAATTTGTATACTCAAAAGTCCATAAAATAATTAAACTAAATAATGTTAAAAGCTAATTTATTTTAAATAAAAGATATTTATTGGATTATAGATTTTCTAAGTTTTTGGGGGATTACAGCGGCGGTGACCGAAAAAAGAGAAGAAAAGGAAAAAAGTTGGAGGCTGGAAAAAAAATAGGAAGAATGAGGGTGGAAGTAAGGGTAATTATGGTTGCCCAAAAGAAGAGGAACATAATAAGGGTGGTGGCGCAGCCAAAGGTGGCAGCGCACGGCAGCAGTGGTGGTGGCCGAAAGAGGAAGAAGAAGCGAAAGAGAGGAGAAGAGGGAGGAAGGGGAAAGGAAAGGTAGGGGAAGGTAGAGGGTGGTCTGTAGAGCAAATTGGAAGGTGAAAGGAGTGGCGGCAGTGGCGGAAGTGGTGGCTAAGGGTTGTTCGAAGGGCGATGGAGATGAAAGGAAGGGCTGGTTGGGAAGCAAATTTTTGCACAACCAGTGTGGCTTGTGCAGGGAGAATCGAGGAAAAAGGGAGGTGTAGTTAGTTAGAGGGCAATGCAGGGAAGACTTAGGTGGGAAGAGTGGGCGGTGAAGTTGGCTGATGGTGGCGGATGAAGCGTCTGAACTAGCAATAGTGAAAAGGAATGATTTCCTGGGTTTGAAAAATAAAACTGGACTCCAGAGTTGGTAAGGGGTATTTATAGGGTTTAAATGAGAAATTAAGGTATGTAGGACGACAAGGGAGTAGGGAAAGTAGGGTTAGGGTTCGCCTACGGCACCTGGCTGGCAAAAATCTAGGTCGGACGTGGTGGGGTTAGTTGGCTGAAAAGAGTGATTGTGTGCTAAAAGGAAGGGGGATAGGACAGGTCAAGGAGGTCACCGAAACAGGGGAAGAGAAAGGGAGGAAAACAGCCAGTCAAAGGGGTGTGATCGGCGACTGAAAACCAAGGGCGTTGAGCGGCAGTTACAGGTGCTCGATGTCAGGGAAGAAGAAGAAAGAAGTAAGAAAGGGGCAGACTGGCAGTTCGGGGCAGAAAAGAAGGAAAGAAGAGGGAGCCAGCCAGGCAACAATCATTAATTCGAGGGGTAAAACGTAGTGTTCTGGGGAAATAAGGGATGAAGGGCGACGGTTGTGCGGGCTGGGTCGTGCCGACGGAAAGGAATGAGAGGGAAGGAATGGGCCGCGGGCTGGCCTCGGTCAGGGAGGAGAAAAAGAAAAAGGAAAGGAGAAGAAAAAGAAAAAGAAAAAGAAGAAAAAAAAGGAAAAAGGGGGAAAGGAAAAATAATGGGTTAGGCTAATTAAATTAATTAGGATATTTATTAATAATATTTAAATCCCTTTTAGGCTAAATTAGGATTTTTGATAGATTTTTCATAAATTCCATTTAAATTAGCAAAACACCCTAATTTTATTCAATTAAATTAATTATAAAATTCATATTAATTTGGAACTATTTTCTCCTTCTTATTTTAAATAAAATAATTTATTTAATTAATTTCCAACATAAAATCCTTAATTAGCCAAAATACCCAAATTTCTTCTAATTAAAATACTTATAAATTTCTTCTTGATTTGCCCTAATTAATGTCCTTTTATTTTAATAAAAATAATTTACTTAATTAATTTTTCTAATAAAATCTTATTTAACTATAATTTTTTTAATTAGAATTTTCGGGGCATTTCAAATTTATTAAACCAAATGACTCTCAAATAGGGATATTTTAATTAAAATGTTTATGCAAAGTTCAAGAATACCAATAGTCTTATGGTTAACCAATTTACCAACATCCTCTCTTTGAAATTTCAAAAAAAATAAAATGAATATTTGCTTTACAACTCTCATTTTGTGAAATAAATGCATCACTCCCTTATAGTCTAAAATATCTTTTAGCTCGACTTATGTCATACTTTTGGCTAACTTGCAAACAAAAATGATTAGGAGCCTCCTAACTATTTTTTCTAAGAAGAATATAAGGTTCCTAGAGCTTAAACATCTACAGATGGTTAAGTAGATCTCTGATGACTAGCATCATATAGAGGCTAAACTCTCAAACATCTCATGTCTTCATTATCCAATCATCTATGATATCACTTATGATTAATCAATAGTACGAAGATAGAGTGAAGATATATTACATTTGTTGAATTATCAATCAAAAAGATTGTATCTTAGCCATAAATTAGTTATATTGGGTTTAGAAATTGCTAAAGAATCTTTGATGATTATTTATTTGTTTGTGTAGCTGATTAAACTAGTTCATTTTGAAAAAGTAGATTTGGACAAAATTCTTTGAATCAAATGGGATTATTTGAAGGCGTCATATTTTTTGTTAAATCATAAGAATTTATCTTCATTGGAGATGCAAAAAAAAAAATTCAAGAGTGTTATGCTGATTTTAGGGCTACTTGAATAGATAATAACAAAATGAATATTGATTTTGACACTTTATTTTGCAAAATGTTAGTTTCATAATAATATTTATCTCCAAAAATTAGGCCATCCTTTTATTGAGTTTGTAAAATTTATATAGAATTTTGTTAGTTGGGTTAATTAGCGTGACATTAGTAAAAGATGTTTTTCAAAACTAAAATTAACCCATTACATGTGAATTTACAGTATCTTGAAATATTATAATATAAATGGGCATATGTAATATATAGAAAAATATCTTTTCAAAATATATAACTTTAAATACTTTATTGTTGATAATGGTTATTCAAATTCTAAAATATCAAAATGAAATTTTGGTACTTATTTTGTTACCTGATTTCTTCTAGATGTGTACACTTTACACATATTTAATATTTGAGATGATCAAAAACAATAGGATACATTAAAACAATAAAAAGACTTATAACTTTGGGGGGGGGGACTTTTCATATTAGAGACTCATTATGAAGTATGTTTGCAATTTTGTTGAACTATAACGGATTTCAAAGGTAAATTGTTAATATAATTTTCATGTTCAAAAAATAATATATGAATTTTTCATATGAAAACTAAAGAAAAAAATAGAAAAAAAAACTCGTTTATTATTATTTTTTTTTAATCTAGCTCGTCAAATATTTAAGGCTATTGGTATACACATCTAAAAACGCATACTCTCCTCAAGACATGTATATATATATATATATATAGTCCTTAGTGCCAACCTATGCATTCATTTCTATATGATATCAAATATCCTAATAATTTATTACCTGTCGAATATTTTCCAAATAGCACCATATACTAATTTATTAAATTTGTCATTATAACTATCCGGCAACAAAATATTTAGATGTTACGACTACTCTCGATTTAATCCATACAGGATTATATATAATGATAATAAAACTGCCATTCTAAGTCTATGCGCACTCCCTTTGACATCTGTTTAACTAATATGATCCAATTTGATTTCAAAATTTTAATGTGTTATTATTATTTTACTATTATTAGAATCATTATCAATATTTTTCTTTGGACATTATTGCCATAACTATTATTACCATTATGATATTTATTTTCATAGTTTTATATCACTTTTGTTATTATTAAAATTCTGATAATATGAACTTATTAGATAATTCCTTAAAATAAGTCGATCAGATTATAGACTTAATTTTTAACACAACTATCTAATATCTTTTCTTTTAATCTCACTAGACTAAATTAATACGCCATTAATTACACAATATTTGGTCATTATGGTTATACATATGCTATTTTTTTATAATAACAAATAAGGATACCTAAATTGACTAGAATACTCTTAATTAGTAGATGTTTATCAATTTTATTACTATGAAAGACATTAATATAATATGGGTAAGTAATGAGGTGAGAGAAAGAAAATTAAAAAGAAGGGAATATATAGAAATATAGGATTAATTTCTGTACGATTTTCTAAAATTGCCTATATTATGAAATAAAATAAAATAAAAAAGTAAATAACAAGTCATACAGTATTGACTGTGGATATACCACCACCTGTTAACAGGGCATACAGTATTTATTGCTATCTAAATGCGGAATAATCAGATCACTTCAACTCGCCCCAACCCTGACGCTCGGCGCTCTATAAAAGAGAACATATTGTAGTAGCCTCCCACCATCAACCTCTCTCGCACTTGAGCATCTGTGTAGGTTCCATTCCAATGGATAAAAAGAAAACAACCTTAGGTCGTCAAAAAGTCAAGATAGCCAGAATAGAGAGTTCAACTCAACGCCTAGTCACATTCTCAAAACGTCGCTCTAGCATTTTCAAGAAAGCCTCTGAACTCTGCACCTTGTGTGGGATAGAGATGCTTGTCGTAGTCTTCTCCCCATCCAACCATGTATACTCATTCGGTAGCCCAGATGTTGGTACTCTTATCAATCGCTTCGTCTTCGAAATCGACCCAACTTCTGCTAGTTCATCAGCTGCGCAGCCGGCGTCCGCCGACAGAAATAAAACTGGAGAACCGGATCTCATCGAACAGCTTGCTGAGATTGAAAAGCTCATCGAGATTCAGAAACTAAAAGGGAAAGAGCTCGATGAACAACTAAAGGATTGTCAGTGGAATGATACTATTGATACTCTTAATATCGATCAACTTTTACACCTCAAA